>WEIU01006504.1:96543-109762 GCA_013389925.1 Aegithalos caudatus | reverse complement strand
TTGAAGATGTGAAGTACTGTATAAATGTTAAGTCTTATGAATATTATTATTATTCAAGTCATAAAGATTTCTTTTATGATTATCAACCTATATTTCCCATTGGTTACTTTCATTCCATTGCTGCTTGAACCAGCCTCAACCATATTTCTTCATTCTTAATGTTTACACTTCTAAAATATAGACTGCTGTATTTCCCCACTTTCATAATGATTTAGTTGTCTGTTTTTCAAGCAGAAATATATGGCTATTTGAGTTTTCTCAAATGATTCTTTAATCTACTTTATGTAAGAGCTTTTTCTTTTTTCCTGGGGTGAATGTGTCTGTTCTTTTTCCATGTTTCTTCCTTCTCTAGATCATCTGCAATGTCTCCAGTCTCATACTGTCTTCTAACACCTGCAGTCTAATTAATTTGCTGTCATTTGTATCACCCCAGTTCTCTATGACTTTTCATAAATAATTACCAGTCACTTCATAAATTCATTAACTAATTCCCTTTAGCCCTGAAATATATATCCATCAGACTAAAGACTTGGTATCTTTTTCTTCCCCCTGGTAGTTTCTTTTCATCAACTTTAGATAGGCAGGTATTATACATCAACAGGGTCTTCATTATCCTCTACTTGCCAATTTTCCCTTTGTTTTTTTCTCATAATATATTTTAAAATTAGTAGTAGCTTGGACATTTTTGGGAATGTTACTGATTTAATCATCTTTATATATTTGCTTGTTCCTGAGTGTTTCTTTTCCCTCAAAAGGCTTCTGTGCCTTTCCCAAAATGTATTTTTAAACGTTTTTGGTTTTTTAATGTACAGTTATTTGGGATTTTTTGATTCCTCTGCTTTATGTCTGTGCAGCCTTTCAGTCTCAGTAAATTCCTGCTGAGTTATTTTTTGTATTTTCTCTTTCTAACTCTGGTGATATTTTCAAACTTGGGCATTTGAGCAGTCCCCTTGAGGCTGTGTTGGTCACTCCTGAGTCCAGTTGTCTTTCTTTGCAGAGATACGTCTCATTTTCTGTGGATGTAGTATGTTGACAGTGTGCCAGTCTTGTCTTGTATAAGCAATTGAATATTTTCTCCCATGTTAACAAGGTCTTTATTACTTTGGTATTAGTTTCCTGAAATCCAGCTGCCTCATTCCACTGTCTCATGAAATGATTTCTAAATACCCCTTATTCCACATGAAATGATTTCTAAATACCCCTTATTCGATGGTAAAGTCAAAACTGTTAGGCAAGAGCCTTCCAGTCTTTATATGTGTACCAACTCTTCTCATCATGGATTGGCACACTATCAAGTTACCAGGGACACACAATCAGCATATATCCCCATGATACTTCCAAGACTTCCTTCACTGATAATTAACTCTTTCTTAGGCAAGATTTTTTCACTGCACAGTGCTGAAGCACAGTTCATTATAATAGGGTGATAACAAATTTTTTTGCTAGTCTCCCTACAATGCATCTTAAAACATATATACTGAATTGTATATATTTGTATAAATCTTAGATCAATGCATTGTTTGGACATAATTGCTTGGACAGCTGTACATTTCACACTGAAGCTGGAATTACAACTTTGTGTTGCATCATGTTTCAGCATGGTTGATAGATAATGCTTCTGTTCACAGAGCTGAGAAATATTTGGTCATCAAAGGGTTACATAAGGAGCTAAACACTGGTTTGACTTCAATTTTTGCTGATATGTTTAGTTTTCCCTATATTGACTCTAGTTAAGTGATGTTAGTTGCACACAACTAATTAGGCTAGATTTAAAAAGTCCAAATTCACACGTTTTTATATGGTAGATCAGAAAACTCCTGATTTTCCTATTTTTCCTATTGTCCTTTACCTCTTATTTACCTGTAGGCTATTTGTCTTACTAAATAGCATCAATGAAACTCAGTTCTTGGGTGAGCAAGTGAAAACTTGGCTGGACCACTGTCCTTCAAGGGTTGTCTTCGGTCCAGCTGGCAGCCAGTTCATAATGGTTAGCTGCTTTACATCGGCAGCCTGGGGACAGGATGCACCTTCAGCAAGTTTTCAGGCTTGAGGAAGCAGTCAGTGTGCTGGAGAACAGGACACAGTATTCAAGGGACATTAACAGGTTGAGGAAATGATTTGACAGAACCCTTTTTAGGTTCAGCAAAGGGAAATGCCAGGGTCCTTCAACTGGGTTGAACTGATCTCATGTAGCAGGACAACCCTGAAAGCAGTTTTGCCAGAAAAGAATGGGGTGTCCTGCTGAACAGCAATGAGTCAGTGATGTGCCTGTGTGATGGAGTAGCTGGACCTCTTACAGGGCCACAATCATACAACTGTGGTCATCAGAGTGCTGAAGCGACACTTCCCCCCCACTTAGCTTTGTGAGGCTGTGTCCATACTGTGTCCAGTCTGGGACTCCACAGTGCACGGACAACACTGACAAACTATAGGGAGTCTGGCAGAGGCAGCCAGGACAGCCATGGGGCTGAAGCAAGAGGCTGAGAAAGCGGGGTGCATTCAGCCTTAAGAAGACATGACTCAGCATGGATCTTCCTTCTTGCTTCAGCTACCTTAGGAGAGTGTGTCAAGAAGAGGGAATGAGATTTCTTGGAAATCATCATCAGCCACACAAGTCACAACTCAGAAAATTCTGATTAGCTATACAGGAAATATTTTTGACCGTGAGTCTGGTCAAACAGTGGAACCAGAGGAGTTTCACAGAGAGGTTCTATCAAGTGGAGACATTCAGCATCTATTGTGACAAGTGTCTGAAACCTGCTGATGCTGTTTGAGTGGAGGATTGAACTACACGACATCCAAACTTCACCTTTAAACCTGGATTATTTTGTAATTCAAGAGTTATTTTGAGGTGGGAAGGAATGGACTCTCAGCTCTATTTTATTTAAACAAAAATTCTATTGTAGTGATATTTACACTTGGAGAATTAATGTCTTAAAGCATGTAATGAGAACTGCATCTATGAAACAAGCTGAATCCTGTGGGCCACTTAAGGAATAATAACCATGCAAGTGTGTCAAACTCTGGGCAGTAAGATGGAGGCTGCGGAGTGTGTCTTATTCTACAGATTCGATTCTGCATGGTCCTGAAAAGGATGTTGTGCACAGTACACAGTCGACTGATGAGCTCTGTCGTTTCTCTGTGTATATTTCTCACTTGAAAACTGTTTCAATTTTTTGTCCCGATGATCTGTAATAAGGCAGAATTGAGAAACATCTATTCCAAAATCTCTAGGTTCTGATGCCTGGTTTGTTTTTACTTTATTCCACAGGAACAGCTTCAGGACCTAGGAAGGATGCAGCCATATCTCCCAGGTTGATGGGCAGCAGCAAAGTGCTTGCAACAACAGCTGTATCACCAATTCAGCATGACCCTTCATGGTAAACTGCTGGGTAATCTCTGGTTTACAATTCTGCAAACATAACCATCAAATTCTCCTAGATGCTGGGAAGTGACTGAATTTCTAGGATGTTTCATATTAGCACAAGCTGAATAATATAAACCAAAACCTGCCATATCCTTTTGACATTTATAGTAAGCCTGAAGTTGCATGTTAGAATAAAAAAACCCGAGAATATGCCAAGTTCTAACATTTTAATTTTACTTGGATTTTGAACAGAAACATTTTATGTTCAAAGTCCTGACACATTAAATACCTTTGTAAATAATTTTAATGGACAATGTTAACCCTGCTAGGTTTTACATTCGCTTGAAGATTTTAATCACTCGCCATTTGCCTGCCTCCTCCCCCACCCTCATTTTTATCAAATGGCATTTCTTAAAAAATGTTTTGTATGAGTTATTTTATGTTTAATGACAAGCAACAAAATTGTATTAAGTCAGCAATTCCTGATTATGTTATATGTCTGCACTAAATGCACTGGAAAAGCAGCATTATCACTTCTGTTCCAGTGAAAAAACTGAAAGCAGCATTGTTGCTACACTTACAAGTCTGAAAACAATTTGCCTTCTTTGGGCAGGATTACATTTCTATTGGTGAATGCCTAGAAGAACAGTGCACAATCCCTGCTTTTCTTTATCATATCCCACATTTTCTTGTCATAAAATCTTTAGTTAAGCAACAAAATACAAGCAGATTGAAATATGAATTTGCAGTTATTTTATTCCTCTAGTTAGATAACAGTGTAGTGGCATAACAGGAATGTGCAACTGTTCATGAGAAGAGTTAACTGTTTCTTGGGGGATGGGAGGGCTAGAGTCAGATTTAATCTTTTCTTGGCCCAGTGGACTTGGAAAATGTATGCTTGATATCATCCCTGTATTCTTGGCAGCAGCTGGCAGTTTATTTCTATCTTCTGAGAGAACTTGTGATATATAATAGGTGAAAAATCACTATCAATATTGACAAATTTGTACTTACTTGTTATGGAAACACTTTTTTTTTTTTCTTCTGATGGAAGGGTGATAATTCTTGGAGAATTTAAGAACTGAGTTAGATTGGGCTGTTTCCCACAAGTAGCTGTGCGCTTAAGCTAACAGAAGCCAAAAGATTGCCTAAGCATTTCTCCTAGAAGCAATGGTTACCTTTGCAATGCAGGCATAGCAGATAAAGTGTGTGTAAAGGTACTGCTTGATACTGTCTAATAGTGCTAGGTTGAGATTCCATTGAAGCACTGAGGAGTAGATATAATTACACACATATGAAATCGGATCAGAAAAAGAATTTTATTCAAGAGAATTGATGGTCTGTTCTTTTCCACAGAGGGGAGTAAAACGTTTGTTGAAATATGCTGTTAGAAATCATACCAGGTAAAGTGATCAGTAAAAGGAATCTGATTAGCTGTCATCTTTAAAGTATTATTTTACCAGTTGATGAAAAATCCTGTATTTCTGGGCATTTTCTCCCATGCTTCCTCCCTTTCTGTCTCACCGTTAGTGCTGTAGGTATTCCTGACTAGGTTAAACAGCCATGTTGTGCTTTCCCTTACTCCTGGCCTTCTCTAATTGAAAGTGGTAAATGGACAAGTATATCTGGGGAGACCTAAAGCTGATTCTATCCTTCATCAAGAAACCTGCTTGGGCAGCAGGTCAGTCTCAATTTATCACTGAATGGTTATAAGCTTGGACTGCAGGTTTAACTAAATAAATTAATCAATATTGAGAATTATTGCTGCTTTTGTGCCACCAAAGTTAGGGTTTGTCAGCATGTTCATTATGAGCTGTGATTTGGGGGGGTTAACAGCTTAACCACAACAGTTGGCACAGATCTGAAACTTGCAATACTTGCCCTAGCCTAAGAGCAAATTTATTTATTTAGCAGTACATGTAAACCTAATTACTTTTGACTATTTAAATTTATAGGACTAGATACAACTCGTGTTTGTGCCAGCTTTAACTAGCACAAGCCCTGGCACCAGGAGCAATGCAAAGCCTGCCAGAGAGAAGGTGTTGGAAAGTGACAGAAGCTCCCTGGCAGCGAGAGGCATGAGGGTGCTAGCACAACTTGAGGGAAGAGCTGGCTGGGTAAGCAGGCATGGCAGGTAGGAGATGTGTTGGCATGATAGCCTTGGCAAGGCTCAACTGGAGGCTTCAGTGTGTCACAGCTACCTCCTGCTTGAGAAAGAATTGCTGCAGTCCTAGTTCTCTGTCTCAGAATGAATCATGTCATGAACAAGAAATAAGTGTCCCTAGAAGGTAGATGCAAACCTTGAGAGCCTTAGTGTTAGACTTGCAGGAGGACCAGACTTGCAAAATGAGTGTGCACAAGGTGATTTCAGTGATATCTTTGAAAGAAAAAGAAAACCCCAGCACTTCCTTATCTGGCATCTGGAGCTGGGCTAATAGTGAATTTGTTTGCCTGTCAGGCTTCTGTGCATGCCTGTTGCTGCCTTCCATAACATGGCCAAACACCGCAAGTTTGGTTATCCACTGTTTTTAAGCCAAGTGTCTACATCTGCATGAGGCCCTTGAAATTATGTTCACAGCTGGTGTGGAAAGCTCTTCTACTCCATGTGCTTACTTATCTAGACCAAAGCAAATACATTTGGGAAAAAAATCACAGGCAAGATTGGGGCTGGGCAAATTTGGAAGAGTACGTTTACTCTGATAGCATGGTTACTCTGATTGTGTTAGATGTTAACGTTTTGGTGACAAGGTACATTTTTTCATAACTGGTATTGGCCTGGAAGAGAGGGATTCTACTGTACTGGAGGGGAGCTGGACAGGGAAAGTACTGGTATATTGATGCTTTCATTTTGTAGTGAAGTTTTTACATTAACTAGATCTTACCTTTGCTAAACTCAGGTACTGATTTCAGCAAAACAAATGTATTGCATACAGAAGTGAAACTACTCTAAATTAAAGTATTCAGCAATTTCTGGGGGAATAGAAAAAGGGAAGTTATAAATTGTACATTCTAAAATACTATTTAATTGATTACAGCCCTATTGCAATTGTGAGGTTCTTCCCACTTAGCGTTGATTTTGGCATAGTAAGCCCTATAACACTGCAGAAATTAAGCACTTAAAAAGACACAGGCAAAGTTTGTTCTGCTTGCCATGGAAACAGATAAATCTCTTGTAGTGTTTTTCACTTTGGAAAAGTGAATTCAAGAACAGTTAGGTAAATTAAGAAACTGTGATAATCTGGGATTTCAGCATTAAGTCTGGTTTTTGATTGCAGTTTCAGATCAAAGCTTTCATACTTGCTGAATGCATTATCTTGAAGTTTCTTGTAGCTAATAAAATAAGTGATTTAGAAGTTCTTGCAATATGAATGCTGTATTTGAGCTGTATTATTACCTATTAGACTACAGTGGCCTGTTGGAGTTCGTATAAACAGATTGTATTGTGTAAATTTGTGTTTAGGGACATTTTAAAAACAAAATTATTTACCCAATTCCCCAGCACATCTTATGTGGATGTGTACTCAGAGACTTTTAAGCAAATTAATATCTGATGTAAAATATAATGTACAGAATTGTATACTAAATAATGCACACTGGAATAGTCTAAAGTAGATGTGTTGTGCTGAGTGTTAGGAAATATGACAGTGATGAGATTTGAGCTTTTGTCTTAGTTATGTGGTAGTTGGTTTTCACATCTTTGCATTTTGGATGTTTAAATGTGGATATCAACTTAAGACGATTTCTGAATTTCCTTGTACAGAAGAGTCTAAGCAAGCACTGCCAAAGAAATAGATTTTTTTTTTCCCCCTTAGGATCAGACGCCACTCAAGATTCAAAAAGAGCAGAAAACTTTCATTCCAGATTTAACTGAGGAACATTTTAAGAGATTAAAAGTGTGTTTGGAGTAGGGTGGAGTTAGTTTCTGAATGTGTTAGGAGATTTGAGTTTTGCCTACTTCCTGAGAAAGCCAGCAGTGCAAAAAGTCCAGTGTAGTTCCATATGCAAGTGATAAAACCAGACATTGGCAAATTAATCTCTCTTATTCACAGTGTAGGTTGTTAATTGTTCTTTCTGCTGGCTGTCGATATAATGTGAAATTTTCATTCCCCATTCAAGATGGAAAAAGTTGTGGCTGAAAATGTTAACATTTGCATTTTTATTTGTTGATTTATTTAAAGGACAGCCTCTCTTACAGCAATCCATCACTCAGTGACACCCCAAATATGAATAATGTATTGTAGACTTGCAGTTACAATGTGTAATAAGTGCCAGAGACAGTAGAAGAATGTTAACTATGTTGCAAATGTAATATTTATCGACTCATACTTTATTGCTTTCGAGGTTCAATAATACTGACCATAGGACATTAATATCACTTATCTTGATTTTAGTTGGGCACCTATGTATGTAGAAATAACCCATCTGTATCATACTTACAAAATAAATGTGAATTTTACAGTTCTTTGTAAGAAGTGCATTGTAGGTTTCTTGGCTTGCTGCTAATAGTTCTCCTTTTCTACCTTCTCATTTACTTGTATCTGACGCTGATCCCCCTTCAGCTGCCTGACCCAGGTGGTGAACACCTCAGCACTCTGCTAGAGGCTTCATTTATTGGCTGCATTGTGATCTTCTGCCTCAGATAGGATTTGGGCTAGGTCTCTTTTCCTATTAAAGACCAGTATGAAAAGAGTTTTCTATTGCTTCTCTGTGAAAAGACAACAGCTGAGAGGCTAAACCAGAAATACCTTCTCTTTTGGAAAGACACACAGCAAATCTAAATAATCCTTTGAAGATTACAGATATCAGAAAGGAAGTGTTTAATAAATTCAACATTTTTTATAGACATGGAACTTATTTTCAGAGAAATTCTTACTCTAGGAATAGAAATATGTTAAAGCAATTTGAGAAGGTTGAGACTTAAAATTCAGTGGGTTTGGGAACCAGAATTTTATGGATAACCTGCTTAAGAGAAGAATTTGCAATAGGATTTTGCTACTCTTGCAAATCCTTCAGTAGTGATTCCTATCTTTAGTAGTTGCTCCAGAGTTCTGCTGTGGAAATTGATACCAACTGGGCAACGCTTCTCCTTATCTGCTCTGTTTGGTTACAAACACTAAAAGCTTTGAAGTCTCAGGGGGAAATGCAGATGTGAACCCAGGGCTGGGATCTAAACCAGATTTAACAATGGGAGATTTTAAGCTTGTGTTGAAATCAGATTTCACCTGTGAAGCCTGACTCTTGGGAAACTTGGAATTTGGTTCGGCCATGAAAATGGTAAGCTTTGATTATATTTTGTGTTGTTGACATCAAGTAAATTTTGAAGTGACATTCTGTATTTACATCTGAGGTTATGAAATTTAACACATCATTGGCTTCTTTCTTTACTGTGTGTAACAGAACACCTATTTGTGTCAAAACAGTCCACCTAACAGCTACTTTGCAATAACAGTTTTGGTGTGTCCATTGCTGACAATGAAAATCATATTGGGAAATACTGATTTGCAGTGCAAAAGGATTAATGTTAATTACCAACTGTTGGCTGTAATTGTCACCCTCATTAAAATGCAGAATTATGTATTTCTTAGTTATAAATAACCCTTCTAATTGTACTTGATGTATGCCAGTTTAATCAAAAAGTACACTTGCAAACAAGCAGATATTTGCATTAATCTAGCACTGGATCTTTGAGTCTTTTTTGATCATCTTTTATTCCATACTCGACTAGTTCGGGGAGGTCTATTACAGCTACATATCCTTTACACATTTTTTTTCAGCTCCATGGATCTGACAGGATTTTGTATTAAAATGAGGGGAAATGTCTTCTGGGAATGCTCAGTGCAACAGAAAACATGTCAGTTTTGAAGTAGTTGGCAAGGTTTCCATCATTCAGTGGTATGACAATAACTTAATTGTAGTTTGAAAGTAATAATAAGCAAAAGAAAATACAGTACAGATCATGTTCTGAAACTGACTTAAGTCTTTGCATCATTTTCATAGTTATTTTAATTTTTTTTTTTACAATTTTTCCCCTTGTGCATTTGCAGGTTCTGAAATACCACATCAAATCTTAAGAGAGTGTTGGTTCATTGGATGTGATTCCTGTTTGCATTGGTAATCACAGCAATGAAAACAGCCTCAAAATATTTTCAGATTCCTCTGTATTTTCCTACGCTCTTTTGTCACATAGAAATATTTTACTGTCTCTTTTTCCTGCACTGATACCTTGACTGTTCTGCCCTGTACTTTTAAAAACCTTTTTAGAATTACTGTGATGGCAATTTCTACAGACCTTGGCAAGGCAAGATCAGTCTTGATTCCTGTCTTCATGGTTCTCTAAGCAACTCTTCTGTTCCTAGTACTGTAGTAATTTCTCTTCTCGTTTTTCCAAGGCATTTTCTCTTGGGATTTTTTTAGGTTTGTTTTCTTTTTGAGATGGGAGGAATTAGTGAATAATATATGCAGGATAATTGCTTCTTACCTTATCCCAGGAGATGTCTCTGCCATCCTACCACCATACTGCTTATGCTTAATAAATTCCCTTTTTCTTCTCTCCTTCATTTTCCTGGGCCTTTCAGCAGTGGCCTTCCCGCTCCTTAGGGCAGGATGTTGCCACAACGCATCTTCATGCTTGGCTGGTCCATGCAGTAATGATGTTTAACTGTGATGATGGTATAGTTAAGGTGGAATTTCTCTTGCTTATCTTGAGACAACTGAGCTAGTTACCCTCACTGTTTTATTTTAGAGCCGGCTAAATATCCTTTTGGTGATACCTGTTATCCTGTGAGCTGTAAAATAAGCCTGGAATAACACAGACTGACACCTTATCCCTCTTGCAGCTGTACATATGGAACTAAAACTCAGTTGTTTGTCATTCATATTTTCATTATGGGTTGGAGGCAAATGGCAGGGTTAACCTATGTGCAGCATGGTCAGTGCCCTGATTATTAATACATTTTTAATACTTGCATTCTGAATCGAAGGGCTTAGGCATCAAAGATGCAAAGCCCTCTGCTCTGGGACAGGATGTGTATATGCTTGATTGTGAGCATGCAGCATCTCTTTCAGCAGGACATGAGCTTGTGATGAGGTAACATTGTCAATAAAAATCGTGGCTGGTTTGGAGAGTCCTGTTTTGACCTCTTGTGACCTGGTGACGTCCTGTAACTTGAACACTGGTGACTGTGGTACTGCATTGATTTTTGGTCTGAGCAGGGCCTTGCACCCATCCTGTCCCATCTCTTCCCGTCAGATGTACTGTGCACCTGGGGATGGTCTCAGCATCTTGTCTTCTCAGGTATTTCATCAGTTATTTCCAGCTGATGAGTTTCCTCCTTCAAAAATAAATTCCTGCCTTTCTGTCACTTAAGGACAGTAACCAGTGCTTGTTTTATGTGTCTGATTTGTCCCTTTCCCAGTTTTTAATGTACTTTTTAAAACATTTGTGGTATTCTAGTTTTCTGCCTCAGTAAAGACATTCAGCTTTTCTTTGAGCTACCACGAATTGGGTAGTATTGTCAGCAAACATATCTTCCTTTTTTTGTCCTTTCTCTAGGCCACTTGTGAATGCATTAAAGAGTTCAGGCCCTCACAGATTTCTGTGAGCTCCACTGGTGACCTCTCTGCCCTCTTTAGAGCAGACCAGTTTTAATGTTTTCTCTTAATTTCCTGAGTTTTAGCCAGTTATCTATCCATTAATGGATTTCTCTTAGTTTATGTAAGCTTTTAAGTCTTTGATAATAGATTTTGCTGGAGGACTTTTGGAACTCTAGATAGACTATATAAACTATACTTTCCTTTTTTAGATGCATAATAATCTTACGAATCTTGTAGAAATCCCCAGTGAATGAAGACTTTGTATTTAGTCTCTACCAATATATCGAGTTTATTAATTCCTTATTATAATTTCTATCAATCTGCTTGTTCATAGACCCTCTTCATTTGTAGATTTCTACATTTTTCCAGATTACTTTAAAAAAAAATAATAATGCTGTATTTGCCCAGAACTGAAGCAGTTTTAGGCAATTACTTACATGATACAGTTAATAGTTCAGCTGTTTCATCCCTGAGCTCCTTCAGTTTGACTGAGTAACAGCAATTCATTATTGTTCATTCATGTTGATTTGTTCTGTAACTTATTTGCAGGACATCTCAGCTGCAAACTGGTCTTCCCCTGTGTACTTCGTAGCTTCAGAAACTTTGTAAACATAGTGAATGTATGTTCATGTCATTGAGTGTTTCTCCTGTGGCTTTATCATCCTGTTTATTTTGTAACTTCATTTCCTTCTAGCTTTAACTTAAACTTCCTATATTTTATATACTTAAAACTGGGTTTTTTTTATTGGACCTAATGCTTTCAGCAGAATGACCCTTCATCTTGGCTGGAATTCTTTGTGGAGTTTGATTTTGTCGGGTTTTTGTTTGTGAGTTTGTGATATTTGTTTTTCTTTTCATTGAGCTAGCAGTTTGTTTCATTTCTTTATTTAGACCTGACTGGATGACAGTTTACTGTTTCACTTAAACTGGTAAGGTTTTTTTTCATCCTTCTGAAGTTGTTTTCCATAGATTGAATCTCCATTTTTGGAGTCCTAGTATGCCTATTATTTTTAATAGGCTTTCTCATTTTTATAATATTTTCAATTCTGAAGTGAAAGACTGCTGTAGCAAATTTTTGTTCAGTAGTGGTTACTGTGTGTTGGTTGTCACATCTGGGCAGTGCAATGGATTGCTCCCAGATGTGAGGGAGATTTTATGGAATGAATAGCACAACTTGGACTCTTCAGCTTGTAAAAGAGGTGGCTGAGTTTAGGATACTATTAGAATTTTATAAAGTTTAAAGTGACCTGCAGAAAATGAGTAGGGAACAGTTGTTGTCTTGTCTACTGGAAAAACTTGTGGGTTTCAGACAGAGTTGTGAGATAGATTATTCAGATGATGTAAATGAAGACAGAAACCAGCAGAAAGCTTGTGTCCTGTCCTTTTATCATTATTGTGTTTCCAAACTCCATATATTACAAGACTGTTATTGTAATTTCCTCTAATTTTTACAGCTTTTAAAAGTACTTCTTAATATATGGATTATAATAATGATTTTTAAATAACTATCTATTTTTAAATAACTGTTGTCTATTATCATCATTGTTAAGACGTTTTTGATTACAAAAAGCCCAGTATCTGGGCTTGTGTCTCAAGCTTACTGTCATATCTGTCATAAATAGGACATCATAACAGAAGATTTGGGCCCTGATTTTTCCTGAAATGAATGAAAGAGCCAGTGTATCTTCCAAATTGGTTTAGGGAAAATAATGGTGGTGTTTCAGTATACAGAATATTGAACTTTGAACTACTGAACTGAATATGTTTTTATTTTGTTGGCTTTACTTTGGGGAACCTGAATCAGGTAACATGCCTTGAGTTTTCTGATACAAAGTTGAAGGAAACAGAGAGTGATGTAGTCTCTGTTTACAGATCTTTATTTAAGCTAAGTACACCAGTTTTTCTACTGTAGTTGTGAGTTTTCTCTCTTCCTAGGCCACATTTCCTTTTCAAAAACACATGCTATTGATCATCGTTAAGTTTGGCTTTGATGGGCTATGACTAGAGCACTGAAGCTACCTCTTCAACATTTAGATAATCATGAAGGAAAACAGTAGCTTGCTGTTTTTTTCACCGTTTATGTAGTTGTACATACTGATTATATTTAACATTTAAATTTCTCAATGCAGCATGTTTCAAGCTCCCTAGTAGTTTGGGGCCATGTACCTCAATTTTTATCTGTTTTGTGTTGGTTTTGGGATGGTACTCTGAGGGGTGAAAAAACGAATTATTTCTTTTAGTCTGAGTGTGTTAGGCGGG
>WEIU01006504.1:38577-89025 GCA_013389925.1 Aegithalos caudatus | reverse complement strand
TGCATGAGTGCTGGAGGAGGCTGATCTCCTCTCTATTTCTGTGCAACCCATCTAGGGGATATGGTGCTTATTTCTGGGTGATTGCTTACTGGAAAAAATGGTCAAAGATGGAAGGAGAGTAGCAAAATCTGTTGCAATACTGGAGGTATTGATTTATGAAAAAATATTAAAATACATGTGGCTCAGGTAAATGTTGACTGAGACTGGAGCAGAATGAAAAAAATGTAACATTGTTTAAAAACTTAAGGTGTATTTGCGTCAAAAAAAGAGGATGGATTTCTCAGTACCGGGACAGATTTTTAGCCATAACTAATAGAATGAAGTTTGGAGGAAGAAAATCCTCTTTGTTTATCTCTAGGTGACTATCAGAAAGATGTTCTTATTTGTGACACATAACTTTCACTCCCACCAAACTCTGAAGCAAAAATTCAAGAAACATCTGTGGCACTTCCCTTACTATTGTGTTCTCCTTAATGGTATGTTATATGTTTCCCAATGGGCTTTGGCTTACCTCTTTTGACTGTGTGCTCTTTTGGAGAGAGGAGTGTTCTTACAAGTGGTACTAGAGTTGGTCCCCCTGATCCTGATCAAGGCCCTTTAGGTTATATTGTGGCCTATAAATAAGTAATAATGGTAATGATAGCATGAGATATATTTGGCTGTGGAATGGCTTCCCAAGCAGAGTAGCAAGAGGCTGATTGTTAGCAACAAACATGAAGAAGCACACTATAGGGAGCAGTTTTGTCAGCAGGGAGAGGACTGGATGATCTAATAAGTCTTTTCCTTCTCTAGGTTATGATTCTGTGAATACTGCCTCGGAGAGCTCTCTAAAAGTCCCTGATAGTGTAAGCTCTCTACCATGTGGGTGTGGGTTTTATGGCAGTCCAGGAGGCTCCTGCTGAGGACACTCTATAAATATATTCTGTTTTAAATTGTGTGATATATTTTAAATAAAAGGCTTAGATTTTTTTTTAATTGTTTTGAAATATTCTGCAGTCTAATCTTTTTCTTTAATAATTAAGAAACTCTGAAATGCTTTTGGAAGATACAGACTTGTTGCAGGTAAAAAGTATGTCTCCACCTGGACTTGGCTTAATTACATATTTAAATACATTGTTAAATTTGCCTCCTCCTGTGTCCCACAGTGACGGTATCTACTGTGAGTTCCAGCCTGATTGAAAGTAAAATGGGAATCTCAGGCTCTCACAGTCCCTTTGTCTCTAATTCTTAATTTAATCTTGTTCCTTCTCTTGGTGTTTCAGCCTCATGAATTGTCATTCACTGTGTTGTGTTTGTGGGTTTTTTTGGTTTTTTTTTTTTCTGATTTGGTGTCTTGACATTCAGTACATGGGAATATTCCCCCAGGGTGTGTTTTGGTAACTGAAGGTGCAGTTCACACATGAGAGACAAGCTTCCTTATCCTGATGTGTGGCCTTTCAGGGAATGACTGCAAAATCAGCTTCTCTTTCTCAGCTTTCATTTCCTACCCAACAAGCCTCTAGTATTCATTGACATATTCTTCTCAGGTTTCCTGGGCCAAATAGCCTGCTGGTTAAGAATTGGATCATTATCACAGAGCAGGGAGTGGGGAAGAAAGAATCTCAAGTATCAGCTCAGCCCCGATGGATTTTCAAAAGGCTTTTGCTAAGGTTCCACACCAAAAGTTACTAAAGAAATAAAGTTTCTGTAGGATTGGAGGACAATTCCTTCTAGGGATTTACTGCTGGTTAAATGATAGCAAGAAAAGTGACGTAATATTCATTTTCTCAAGTTAGCAGAGGGATCCTCAAGAACTCACTGAACTGCTTCTTCATCAGTGACCTGGAGTGAGAAGTGAACAGTAAAGTCTCCTGGGTGACCTAATATATTTGTGTGCTTCGATACTAAGTTCTTTCAGGTAGTCCAATGATATATCAATAGCAAACAACTCCAAAAAGGTGAATCAAAACTGAGCAAATGAAACTATAATTTACCTGGGCAAGAGCTATCAACACCATGCCTACATGATATTGAACTCAGAGCAGGTGTTGGATTTGTGGAATTCAAATCTTTCTGAAATTTCTCAACAGCTTGTGGATACATAGGTATTGCTGTACCCATGTTTTGATTCTGCTTGGTCTTTGCCTCTCAAGAAGGCTGTAATGGAAGCTAGGGAAGGTGCACAGAACAATTAATTTGATCATCAGGATGAAGCAGTTTAAGGAGAGACCAAGAAGCAATGACTTTGGATAGGAAAAGACTTGGAAGAAAGATCAGGGGTGCAAAATTTTGAAGGTGGTGGATAAACTGAATGTGCAGCTGTTTTCTACCAGATTCCACCATGTAAAAGAGTAACTGCAGTCAGTCCTTAAGGCAACATTAGCAAGGTATTAAAACAGAAAACAAAAGTATGTCTGTCAACAGCAGTGAACTCCCTAAGCTTACTGTCACAGGACATCTTGGAAACCACAGATTGAAAAAACAATTAGGCAAATTTTTGGACAGTTGGTTGGTACATGGATATTGAAAGGACGAGCCATGGAGATAATCTCTCATCCCTTATGGTGTAATTGTGGATGCCAGACTAAAGATGGCCAAAAATGCTTAGGATGTTTTAGTTTGGGTTGAGTTCTTTCCTTCACCTGTAGAGCCTGGGTTAGCCTGGGTGTGGGTGATGAGCTGTTTCTTCCATACAACCCCAGGTTGTATCGCTAGTGTGGTGTCTTCATGTTTCAGGTAGTTGGAAGTTGCTCAGGCCACTTCTTATGTGCATCTGTTTTTTCTCTGCTTTTATTTGCCCTGTTTGTTCCAGTCAAACACCGATTTGATATTTGCTCTTTCATAACAAAAAACTGTTTAATTTTCTGTAAAATGGGTCTGTTCCCTACCTCTTGAATGTGTTTTTAGCTGTATTTAGCATTTGTAAAGTGCTCAGGGGTAGGTGGTGTTTTATGAATACAAAATAGTGTTAGGCTTTGTACTTAGGCACAATACTGTACCGTAATTCAAAGGCAATTCATGTAACATTAGTAAATCACTTTGAACTTTATGTTGAAAATATAAGCAGTAGTATAAAAATAAACCTTTTTTATTTCCTCTGGTATATACAGTTAAATAAAATAAGCCTATACAACTACGAAACTGTATTGCCAGTACACTTTGTTGAAATGCCATCACTTTGCAAAGAGGCATTCCATGTTTTTTCTACATGTTTATGGTTGAAGAATAAATTTTCAGAGACTGTAAATGAAAAGATGTCTCAAAATACAGTGATCAGATATTAAATGACACTACTTGTTTAAAGAAGTATACATATATTTTGCTGCCAGAGTATTTATAACTCTAATAAGTTTAGTTATTTTGCCTCATAAGGAGATTCCTGCTCCTCCAAATATCAAACTTGAAGTTGTGCAGGTTTTTTTAGGAAGGAACAAATGGTATTATTAACTAAATGGGATTGCATAATATGAAAATACAATAGTGTAGTTTAAAAATTGGGCAGTGTGTAAGAAATATAATATATTTTACAGTGGGAAATAGACAAACATTAAAAATGTATTGGCATATCCCATATGTCTAAATAAATAAACATCACTTTTTAGCCAGTTGAGGCTTTAGCCATTTGTGGTTACCTTCAAGAGCACTGTCCTTTCTAATATCCTGCACAGTTATGAGTTCTGTGCATCACTCTTGCATAATCTTACAATTTTTTTAGGTACTGTACATTGTGGGACTTTCTGAGCTCTGATTGCCCTGTAGGTTTCATCAGAAGGAATACCAAGTGGTTTCATGTGTTTCTCACGAACCATCCTGGGCATAAGTGGTCTTATGGTTTCCAGAATATCAGCCATATTTGTGTGTTCATCATTAAAATGTGAAAGCCTTCCTTCCCATTCAGTTCGGTAACATGGGACAAAAAAGGTTCAAAAAAAGATTCACCTCTAGGTGTTCAGAGAGCTGTATTCCTGCTGTCTGAGCAGTGAAAAAGACATGCTGTACAAAGAGGGATTTGGGTCTGTGCCATCTTGCGTTTATTTTTTGTTTCCTTTTTAAAATGTGAATGGTTAATGATCTTTTCTAAATCATAATGGTTTATGATGTTTTCTGTTATCTTAGTGATAGACTACAAAACTCCTTTTACATTTGGAGTTTATAAACTGTACTAGATGTTTATTTAATTAAAAGCCAATGCTGAGAGTTTCTAATAAAATTTCCAAAGGGGTTTTAATGGCTGAGGAGATAAATTTCTAGCAGCCTGTTTTAGTAATGCAGAGGAGGTGAAGGGAATGCTTTCACAGAGCTGTGCAATGCCTGACCGGAGTGGATTTTGCTACCCGGGTCGCAGTTCTGCTCTGACCCAGCTGTACCAGCTTGATCCCAGTGGTACCAGCCTCCCAGATTGGGCATCTCTGTGCTGCTGTGTGAGCTGTATTTATTTTATGTTCTACAATAAAAGCAAAGGTGAAAGTTCTTCATTGAAAGAAGAGTTTCAAAGCTTGCTGTGGTCTAGTCTCCCTACTCTCATCTCTACCCTCTTGCCCATGGCCCTGCCTTTCTTCTGCTTTGTACAGTCACTACTTCTTGGTGTTCTGTCTCCTGATGAAATTTTTTGAGACTTTAGATTACTTTCACCAAACTTTACCTATCTAAATAGTTAGACTTCTAATTCAAACTTGCAGACCTTACCAATTTTATTCTCCCATGATGAAACATGCAGACTTTCAAACTCATTAAAGTTTGATGAAAAAGTATACATGGGGGATGTGTCAAAAAAAAGAGATTATTTTCCAGTCTGTTGCGGAGATGCTGTGAGAGACTGGAGTACTAATGATTAATAATTCATAACATTTGCCCATTTGTGGAGATGCCAGGGTGCTTTGCGGAGACCAGGTTTGCATCTCTTGAAGGAGGAGGTGAGTTTTTGGGTGTACATATGCTAGTCTGCATGAAACAGAAGAGGTGAACTATCAGGGCCTGGATCCTGCAAGGCGAGGTGATGCTTCTCACTATGCTAATTGCTCTTCCTTACATAACTCCCATGGTTGTTAAACTGCCCCCTTCTGCAGAGGGAAGATCTGATTGAGTTTTATTGGTTCAACTGTGATTTGATCCCTGAGAAGGGATCATCAACTATCAAAAACTCTCTAAGTGCCCCCAGACTCATTTCTGGGGCCTTCCACCAGAGCAATGAAAGCTCCAGCCCCACATCCCCCAGCTCAGGGGAGGTACCTGGACATTTCCACTGAGCCTGAGTATATTTTAACCCATTGGACTATGTGACATTTCATTCTAATTCACTCCGAAGGATCCATTAAAAAGAACTTGGGTTACACTCTCTTGCTCACTGACCTTCCAGCACACTGGCAAATGTACCAAAAAAGTGAGGACATGCTGAATTATCACCATCCTTAAAGGGACAGTTGCCCGTGCCATTTTCCTTCTGTTGGGAGAGCAAAATCTACCAAAAAAAAGGGGACATTTGGTTGCTTGGTTGAACATCTATACCTGAGGAGTTTCTGTATGTGGTTTAATGTACAGTGCTGGTATTTCTGCAGAATGTTTTGGATTTTTTTTCTCCTCTGGAAGCAGGAACAATAGAAGGGGACCCTTGGCCCTTAGTTTGCTTTAAAAGAGCATTCACTATTCACAAGCCAAGTTTGCCAAATCAGTATTCCTGTTTGAAATATTCTGACTCCTGGGTGTCTGATCCTGTAGCTTTGACTTCACTGAAGCTATTAAGTGTTGTAATAATAATAATAATAATAATAATGCCTATTTTTACTTATGTTTTTATTCAGGTCATGCAAAGAATACATACCCTGGTTTTATAGAAAGTTGCATTTCAGATTCAAGCATTCTGACTGTGTCTCTTTAAATATTAGGATACAAATAAATGGTGAGAAAATTGTCTTTGCAAGTTTCAAACCATTTTAGGTCTACTTTGTTGCCTCCAGCCAGATGCTTTCTGATGTTACTTAGACAAACCAGGGCAAACCATTATCCTGGGATTAAACACTAAATACCTGCAAGGAGCATTCTCTTTATCAGATAGTGCTCTGTTAGCAGAGTTCATTCACTTTATTGCGTATATAACTGCGGTGTCAAATAGACTGATTTACAACACCTGGTCTTTTACATAATCTTTGCTATTTGCTGTGCTTGTAATCTGCCAAATCATTTAGCCTTCCTGATAGCAGAAATGCTGTAAAACTTAGATAAACTTGCAGAAGAAATGAACTTGAAGGTGCTGCTGAAATCTAGGGCCTGCACATTTGCTGTAAATGCACTGGCTGGTTTGGTTTCTCCTGCCTAATCTGTGATTGCATGTGGCTGCTGGAGAAATTGAAATTTTATGATAGCACTACCATCAGAGGAGATAAGCATTTGTATGCTAGACTAGATTAATCTAAAAAGAAGTTTTAGGTGTGGCTAATGAAAGCAGTATATGTGTTAACTGGGTTTCTTTGGGGTTCAAACCATATGTGTGTATCCATATGTGAAAAGTCTCATATATCTGTGTGCTAGCTCTTGCTATCAGTGCAGCTTATTCTATTTTATGTTGGAGATATCTTTGAGGCGTTGCGGTTTTCAAGAGTACTTTCTGAATGCTAGTACAAACAATAGATTTCTCTAAAATTATCTGGTTTGGCTACCCAAAACTCCACATCCTTCTCAACTTTTTGGTTGGGTAACTAAAAGACATCATGTTTGCTTAGGGTTAGCCACAAACAAGATACAATTGAAACAAAATCTGTATTTTTTCATTTTGAGCCACTCATTTTTTGCTACTTAGATAATAGACATGTAGACAAGCTTAAAATGTGGTAAAGAAATACGCAAATTGGCTTTTTCATTGTGAGATTAAAGCTACCACATCTGCAGGAAAACAAAACAATCTGTAGTTAAACAGGATAGAGCTCTGCGAGGCAGTAATGTCAAGTCAGACTGTGTTAGAAATTACATTGACCACCAGGTTGGAAGAAACAATGAAAATTGAAAGAAATAGGTTTTATAGCATAACTTCGGTAGTCACCATTAACATTGGTATTAGCACATCAATACCAGTGCTAACTCTTTTCAGCTGAGGGACTAGCTTTGTGTCTCAGACATAAAAATGAGTTATTTTGTTATGGACAAAGTAACTTGTCATGTCAAGCACTGGAATGGGCTTCCCAGTGTTACAAATTAAATTAGCCAAATAAAAATTAATAGAGAATTTAATAATTTTCAGTACAATCAGAAACTTTGGTCCGCCACTACCAATACAGGTGTGAGCCCGGGGACTGGACCTGGGTGAACCCGGGATCAGCCTCGCCTGCACTGATGCTCCCCAAGTTCACAATTTGCTGTTTGTGCTGCTGGTTTCTTATACAGGTTTTTCAGCCCCGAGACTGAGGAACTCCCAGTTTATTGCAAAAATTCTGTTTTCTGTTGCTATTCATCGCTGATTGGGAATTCTTGAATAGAGTTCCTGTACAGTGAAGAATAGAAGGTGATGCTTTGGAGGGAATATTCATGGTTGTACATGAGTGGATCATTTGAGTTTGATGGTATTTCCCTCCTGCTGCTGGTCCCATGATGATATCTGGAGCATCTGGGATGTCCTGATCAGCTCTGCTGTAGATACGTAGATGTTTTCCAGGAGACAGGATTGAATGTAAATAGCAATGCTGGGCACCCTCTATTTACATTCCTGCCATCTCGTATCGGGGTGCCAATCAGAATCCGTTTTTATATAGCAGCGAGCGTGGTGCTGCTTTCCTGGGCTTTGTCTTGTTTCAGTTGTTATCAAGATCAGTATTCTCCTCCTCAGGGCGACTCCCCTCTGTGGCAATCCTAGAGGTTGTGGTTTTGCTCTCAGAGAGAGCCTGGTTCTTAGACTGGTTCGATTTGACTTAAAATCATGGTATATATATTGCATTTTGTAAGGATAGTACAATAAAAATACAAATTATACATTTTATTTATAACACCAGGAAGGTGGACATGCCATCCCTAGTGGCTTTCAGGAAATGACCACACGTAGCACTCAGTGCTCGGGTCTGGTTGGCAGGGCAGTGACCAGTCAAAGGTTGGACTCGATGGTCTTGGAGGTCTTTTCCAGTCTAAATAATTCTGTGACAACATTCTGATGACAGATGGGATGTAGCACTTACTTGCAGAGTTAAAGAAGGTTGTTTTTCATGGCATGGCTAATCCAGGGGAGGAAAACCTTTACCTGCTGTTGCTGCACAAGGCTGTTGAACATCACAGGTGGGGATCTGCCTTTAGGAGGCACATTGGCCACTGCTAATCTCTCACATCCATTAACATCTGTAAACGTTTGTTCTTAAGATTTTTTCATCCCATCTGAGTTGAGAAACTTCCCCTCCCCCCTCCCCGCTTAGTTGCTTAGACTTTCTAGGTTCTTTACAGTAACAAAAGTAGAAACAGAGGATTTTCTCAAAGCAGAGAACAACTTGAGATGTTTCCTCATGCTATAGATGAACTCTGTTTGCTTACAGGAGAGGTACCCTATGGATCCAATCACTTGTGCTGATAGTTTCATTCAGGTGAAAAATGTGAACAGCATTTTGTGCATGAGAGTCTTTGAATGTGTCAATCACTTGAAGATTGGGAACATCAGGCAGGTTGGTGCTAACAACAGCATGGAACAGAGACACTTGGGTAAAATTCTGGAGTGATAACTCTTACATATCAGTGAGAGACCACTGGAAAACGGGCACCGGGCACCGTAGGGAAGCAGTGGAAATGGTATTGTTTAAGACATTTAAAATTGGACAGGAGGAAATATATCGTAATGATCAATCTTCTGCTGGTATTTAGATCAAATCTTGTCTCCTGTGAATATTAATAGGAAGTCCCTGTCTCAAGTACCTGCCATTATTCACACATTGGCTTGCAACCTTCCCCCACCGTCTGTACTTGCACTTAAAGGACAGCCTGAGTGATGCTTAGCACCTTTGTCTTTTCTCTTGGTGTCTCAAATGTTGATTTTGTATTGCTTTGCTTAAACTCTGTTCCTTCAGTGCTTCCACCAGACAGACTCCATGTAGTACACAGAGATTTACAGGAAGCACATGTAGTTTGTGACAATAATAATAAAGTCTCCTTCTGTTTTCAAATCCCTGAAAAACTAAATCAAGTATAGAGGTCTGTTCAAAAAGGGGGAAAAAAAGGAGAAAAAAAAAAAAGAGTGCAGCATGTATATAGGTTACTTTACCATTACTGGCATGGGTCTGCCTTGTTTGGTGTATTTGACTGTCATCTCTCTGAGGTCTGTGTTCAGTCTCCAGAGTGCAACTAAGACAATACACACCTCAAATGGAAAAGCTGATGAAACAGCCTAAAATAACCTGAGCACTCATGCTTTGCTTGCCTCTTTTTCAGTACCTCTGTGTACTGAAAAATTACTGACAGGAGTCCATATAGCAAAATACGTTCTGTGCCAGTGGCCCCTGTCAGACAAATCTAGGTCTAGTCTGATTTATGGAGGCAGGAAAACTGGATTAAATTCTTGCATAGTGCTGTGATCTTAATAGAGCTCTTTTCTTGGTGTGTTTCTGTAGGTACAAAGCCTCTCTTCTTGACCTGGTGGAAGCTATGAACTCAGTATCAGGTGTGGGACCCCTCCACCGAGAGCCTTGTGACAAGAACAAAACTCACACGCCCTGCTGTGCGAGCCGTGGGCTGTCCTCCTCCAGGTGTCAGACCCCCTGCAGCCGCAGGACCAGAGCAGATGAGCTGGAAGAGAGTCGCCTTCTCGAGGAGATCTTCTTCATTTGACACAAGTCCTTGGTCTACAGCTACTCTTAACTTATTTGAGTGATCACTGCTTCTTTTCCCTCTCCTAAAATATATAGCTTATTAGCATCCAGGTTCATTTTGGATTTGGTAATCATGATGCAAGTATATTGTTAGGGTACGCCAATTAGAAAGTGTTAACTTTTTTCCTGAACCTTTCGTGTGCCAAGAAATCAATTTAAAATAGCATTTTTTAAATCTACAACATTTTCTACTAGATTGAAGTCACAATTTTTCCAGCCTTATATCGAAAGTATATTTCATTATCGATTTTTTTGGCTCTAAAGCAGTTTGCAAGAACTGCCTAACATTTAGGAACCAGCACGTTCAAAGTAGATTATTTTCTAATTAAACAAGTCTGTTTAAAACCTGGCATATTATAAAGGTGCAAGCACTTTAGTACTTCTTCACTGATTTTACGATCTACTTTTTCCTTCAACATTCTGGTATTTAAGACACTGAGTTTTTAGGGGATATATTGTGAGCTCAACTCTACAGTGTCTGATAATTAATGTTAATAGATGATGTTGTAGGTTGATGTACTAGGCACAGGTTTGAATTATATTCTTCTTTAAATCAGTGCTATTTGATAGAGTTTATGTGCTGGGTAATGTAACCCTGAAATAGCAGAACAGAGTCAGACATTGTAGAGATCAAAAACTATTTGATGTACTTCTCAAGATGAAATACATGTTAGTGCTAGTATAAGAGCAGTCTTACGACATTTTCATTAACTTGCACTATTTTGATCCTGCACCCAGGCTCCATTGTAAATAAGACAAATCAGTAATTATTTCCACTAGCAGTTCACAATGCACACTTTCCTGCCAGCTTTAATTATTCATGCTGTATCTATTTCAGTTTATTTAAATGCATTTCCATCTACTGCATGTACTTGGTTATTTAAAGAAATGTGCCGAATTTGTAAAAATGACTGCACATTACAGGATTAATGGTCATTTTCTCCACAATGCAGTGTTCATATTTTATTGTAACAGTAGCCACCGGCATGTGTTCCTAGAAATATGAGACTAAAATACTCATTTTGAACAGTAAAATTGCAGTGAGGGGAAGATAGAATTGATCCAGTACGGGCAAGTTCTAGGCCATTTGCTCCCAAACACCACTTCATGGGCCAGTACTGCTTTTCAGACAGTCTCTTTAGGCAACCCTGCTTATCTTAATGGCTGGGTTGACTTGCTGTACTGATGCCTCTCCATGCTGCTCCTGTGCAGCATGTGATGGTCTGTGAGGCAGATCTCAGATGAGAGCCCCGCAGCCGCCCCGGCAGCACCATGCTCCATGCTCCGGCGGTGAAACAAAAGGATAATGAAGGGGAAGAAGAACCTAATACTCTGGGCTGCTTCATTCAGGCCCAGTCTTAATCACAAATTAGATGATACCCTTTCTGTGCATCCAAGCTGAATTTTAAAAGCTGCTTGGAGGAGTTTAGAGGAAGAAAGCAGCATTGCTGGATCAGAAAATTACTGCTGTGGAAAGCCCCTTCATGCTCTGTCCTGCTTTTAGTGAAGTATTACAGTTTTCTGGAATATGTCCATATGCTATTGAATGTCCCTCTTGTTTGCTCCTTGAGCCTGTGAAGGCCTAGGTTTCTGCTAAGGGCCCCAAAGATGTATTCAGTGCCCTGGCCTAAGTAGAGCAGGCAGGGATGTAAGTTTTCTCATCCTGTTGGCTGAGTAGTCTGCTGCCTAAAGAGGGTGGGAAAAGAAGGAGAAAGAAAAGAAAAATGTACAAGGAGCAGCAGGAAATTTGGGGATAACCATAATATAGGTCTTAGAGTTTGGGGGTTGTTTCATGATGGTTTTTTTCAGCTTTGTTGGTGTTTAAGCATTGGCATTTATAGAGAAGCAGTTCTCTGATTTCAGTCCAATTTCTTCTCGTCTCTTTTCCAGTTTGACTGAAACTTTAATTGCCTTTTCTGATAAATACTAACTGACCTTTTAGAACAGCAAAAAATACATACACATGTTTCTTGAAAGGTGCCTTTGTGTTGAGAACACTCCATGGGAGCATTCTGTTCTTTGATTCTTTTGTAGGTGCCAATATTTAACTGTTTTGGGATTCCTTATAATCACTTAGTCTGTAAAAAATTGTAATTCTGAAGGTGATTTTTGGTTTGAATCTGTATTTTTTTGTTGTAGCTCTTTCTAAAAGGACATTGTCAGGGTTGTGGGCTCTATGCTCAAGGTGCTGTCCGTCGGTCACACCTACACGGGGGGTGCACCTTTGTGAAGCAAAGTTTTCTAGAAAAGATGGTTGAAACTCCTGATGGGGGTGACGAGCTGTATGCTTTAACTCTCTGTGAGATGTGGACAAAAGAAACAAAAGCTATTAATTTCGTAGACCCTGTGGAAAATCATTTTTTATAATGCTGCTCTTGCTCTAGTTATCAGCAGTACATTAGGAATAGTGTTTAGCAGTCAGTGAAAGCAAAGATATTTTGCCATGAGGCACTACAAAGTTGAAGTTATTAAAACATTTACGGCCTTAGAAAAAAAAATCAACGATTGTCAAATAGGAAAGGACAAAATCAGTAGCTGGTACTGGGAGGGGAATTGTTTTCCATCTGTTAAAACGATGTAGAGGAAATGCAAAAATTAAACCAGCAAAAGCAATCATGTGACAGTGTCCTTTTAAGTTTGAATTTCTATATTGGGAGCTGCTGCTGGGGAGTTAGGCCAGCATAGATTGTTTGTCCAGATTGTTCCCAGTGAATATGCTTCAGCTACATATCAGGCTGTGTTTTCCATGAGTCTTTGTGGAGTAACACGACAGCTGCTAAGGCTCCTACCCACACCTTCAGTTAGTGTCCTTCCCATGTGTTTTGTGCACACACGCTTGCTGGCTGTTTATGTAGTTACTGCTTTTGTGCACCTTGCACATCACACCCCTGTAATATTCACACTTTTTTCATTTCTAGCTTTTCCAGTCTTGCTATTGAATCCCATCTCAAGCACATATTTATGTGTATGTGAGGTCTTAACCTAATAAATTATCTGGGGGTTTAATTTATTCTTCCAGACTTTTATTTGGCTTATCTTCTGATTTTTGTCCAGCTCAGATGTCAATACTGCCATTGACAATGTGTTCCACTTCCCACAGCATCACATCATATTATGTTGTGAATCTCCAGTTTGCTAAGATACACGAAGAACTTGTTTTAAGCCTTCTCTCCCTCTCTAGGACATGGGTCTTACTGTTAGAAGGAGCAAGGCCTCCTTTGGAGCGTGAAGAGAGACGTCAAAGAAGAGAATTGGAGAGCCAGCACCATGCTTTGGGACAAAAAAGTTAAAGAGTAAGGAAGAAAGGATGGAGGTGAAGGCAAGAAAGGACAAAGATACAAGGCAGTTAACTGTACCAAAGGTGGAGATGAAGTGGGAGTGTGTGGGGATGGGCAGAGCCCCAGCAGCCCTGCCTTGGAGAGAGGGCTGCTGAGGAGATAAGAAAGGGATTGCACAACCTCCTGCCAGACCCCCAAGATAAGAAAGTAACTTTTCAGTTATGGCGACCACAGAAAGGTCCCACAAGCCCCCAGGAGATTTTATGTAGATCTGTTGTAAACCATTGGCTTGTCCCCTTCCACTCCCACCCTGGTTTTCCCATAAAAACCCCCTCGATCGCCCCGCTTCTTGGGGTACCCATCACTGGCTCCCTTCGCTGGTGCCATGCAATAAAGCTACCTTATGTGGAATCGCCACACGGACCTTCTCTCTCTTCTCCCCGGGCTGAGAGAGAAGCTGTCTCACAGGGCATGGGCATGCAAGAGTTGAGAAATCACTAAAGCTGCCCTGTCCCTGCTGAGACGCTCTCTGCCCGCTGAGGGGGTGCTCTGGCCCCCTAGAAGGCTGTCTCTGCCGAGATACCCTTTTTGGAGTGGCCTCAGCCCCCTGGGTTCGGACTGCGGACCCGTGACCAGCGGCCCCATTAGGAGTGAGCCAGAGGGCAGGGATGAGTTGTTAAACTAGAATAAGCTGATGAAAGAAAACTGTGCTTGTATCTTAAAGTGAGAAATGTTTTCAAATGCTGGTTCCCATAAGAGTCTTACGACACCACACCCTTTTCCAAATCATGTTCCTTCATTTGAGGAGCGACTGTCCAAGGCATGCTTGGCCAAGGAAGGAAAGAAGGAAATTACCTTGGCCTAACTTTATCATCTCCCCTTTAGAGCAGCTGGACAGGGAGGCCAGAGCACATGGAGAGCAACTGTGCAGAACCTGGACATAACCAAGGGAACAGACTGAACTTAATTGCTTGCAAGGAATGATGACTTAGACGGCTGAAGATTAGGAGACGGGAGAACAAGAATCAGAATAAACAAAACTGGCAATGATCCAATGAGCTGTGGAAGTTTGGTGTTAAGGAAGGAGAGAAAAGGGCTGAGCTGCATTTAAGAGAGATTGAGGCTGAGATATCCAAAAGACAGCCCTTGAAAGTGCATGTGAGCCTGGGGTTAAACTCTAGAAGTTAGAGAAAAGATTTTCTCAAATATGACCTCCAGGCTGTATTTGAATTTGTACCATCTGCGGGGGAGAGAGCACAGCCTGGTTAGTTAGAAACCTCCTTTTTCACTGTTACTAAATTTATGAAATTGTGTGCTAATGAGTGTATGATTTATAAACTTACATAACTGCATGCTACATAAGACAACACAGAATATTAAATGAAATTATTTAAACCAGCAGAAGCAGTGTAGTCTGCTCTGACTGGGTGGCTTTCCTCTGGAAAATGTCTCTCCCAATCCACACCTGCTTTTTGCATCATTGGAAGGCTTGTCTGCTGACAGCAACAATAAATGTTTTACAATATTGTGACTCCACAATAGCTGAGAGACATCTACCTTGAGCATCTCTGGCACAGTTGTGTAGCAGAGCTGTTGTGGTGATGATCCCTGACTAGGGTGTTTGAAAGCAGAATTCAGCTAAAAAAACAGCAAGAAACCCAATTTGGCCTGGACAGCGTTGGTACTTAAGGACTCCTGCATTTGTTAAGATGGGGTGGAAGAGCATCCCAGCTGCAGGAAAAGGATGGGCTGAGGGGGAACAGGATTTGTTTTCTAGCCCTGGGGAAGCCAATTTGCCTCCATGGCATGCTGTGGGTTCTGTGCTGGGCTGTGTTTAATGCCACATCTCAGAGGGATGTGACCTACATAAGTGCCCACAGCAGAAGGTGCTGGAGGTATCTACCAAAATATGTCTGTGAACTGTAACCTGTAATAGCAGAAACATATGGGCCAGACATTCCTATTGAACAGAAGCTGAAGCACTCAGGCTTTATGTATTTTGAGGCTTGAAGCGGTCATTACAGGCATTGGGGAGCTAAACCAGAGAAACTCAGATGTCACTAGGAGTTGAGGTCCTGACATACATGAGGTGAGAGATGCCCAGGTGGTCCCAGCAGATGAACTAATCCATGAGCTGCAGTGAGAGCCTAGTTTCCTTGATTCAGGATTCGTTCTGAGTATGTAAGAAAATAAATATTTTCACTCAGCATTCAATAACCAGTGTGAGTTCATTCATTCTGGGTTCCTGTCTACAGACAAGAGAAAAGTGAAAAGCTGAAAAAAAAGTATGTTTCCTGGTTGCTTACTGGCAACTACATTATAACCTTGAACCGTGGGTTTGATTAAAGCACTTGCCCAAACAGAGTGTTGAATACTCTGAACATTATAAGAACAGAATGGGAGCTCCTCTTCTCTGCTATACCTGATAATGAGGGAAAGGACAAGATGAATTCACAAAGTCTAGTTTATTCTTGAATTAGAGATGACTGCGAGGAAGTTGCATTGAAATTTTAAAAGTGCCGTGTCAAAATCTTCCAGCATGCAATTATTCTTGCTTCTACAAAACTGCCTGATTTTGAGGCTGAGGTTATCTGCCTGAATTTCCAGCTGCTGGACTGTATTGTACCTCTAGAACCAGTTGCCATGTTGCAAGACTGAGTATCCCAAAGGCAATGATAAACTCCTGGTCCAGCCATCTCTTTGTTGAGATGGCATCGTTTATGCCTTGTGTCCTAATGTCTTTTCCAGCCCTGGATAATTAGGTGGGGGCTGTTTCTGACCTTGCTGTAGCATTTATGCATCATGAAGGCTTTACACTTGAGCAGGATAACCAGTTCCAGTGCTGCTGATGTGAAATGGTGACAGTGTGGCCTCATTTCTGCACAGCCTTTCCTTTTTGCCACTTTCACAAGCCTGTTGTTGTTGTTGTTGTTGTTGTTTTTTAAGGGGTTGGTCTGAATACCAGGTCTGATTGCATTTCAGATCATGGTTCTGTTTCTTGAACCAGAAATTCTGTAAGAAGTAAAACCAGGAGACACTGCTAAATTTAGAAGAGTTGAGAAGGAAAGAATAAAGTGAAGACGAAATACCAAGCAGGAAATAAAAAGATTGCAGGACTCAGTTTGGGACGGAGCATAGACTTGTGGGTGCTGTACCTGAGAACTCAGACACCTTGATAACAATCTGCCTGACATATTCTTGATGGGATAGGGGAGACCCAGACAACACGTACTCTGAGAATGAGAAGAGTGAACAAAGCACAAGGTGGTGATAGCAACAAAAACAGGTGATAAGACTTTTGAGCTGCAGGTGGGGAGGCAATGACATCTCTGAATTGCAGAGGAAATGGCTCCTTGTCAGTGGAGCTGGTGCCCCTCTATTTGCACTTGTGCCTTTAGCACAGGGATCTCATTACCAGAGAGCTTACTGGCAGATTGGAGAGATCTCAGTGAGGAGTAATAAAAATGATCAGGGACTGCTATAATTGATATAATGAGGAAACAAGATAAGAAGAGTCAGATATTTATAGCATGGGTGAGAGAGACAATTAAAAGGTGGGGTGGGAGATGGACTGGATGACCTGAAAGCCTTGTCTGCTTCTAATAACTCCTTGTCATCTGCTGAACAGAGGACTTGATTTACTGAGGCTGTCAATCTGACTCTTAACAGCCCTAACTTCCTGTGTTGAAAAGCTCAGGTGGGTGTACTCTGAGTGTATTGGCACTGTCAGATTGTCACTGGTGCTGTACTTTGTTTAAAAAAGTAGTCATCACCCATGTTGTGTGAAAAAATTGACATGCTGACAGTAAAGAGAAAAAAAATTAGGCCTTCATAAAGTAAAAAGCCATAGAAAACCTTGCTGAGGGAAGGGCTGTCTAGGAAGGGCTGCCTGGTTGTTCAGCTGATGATGCTGAGCTCTTCCTGCTGCCTGGAGGGTGGCCTGTGGAGAAGGAAGGTCCATGGGGAGGGAGAAGATGTGAAAAATTTTCTCCGTGAGCTGGCGCACAGTTGTGCATGCAGCTGAGCAAAACTACTGCTCCTCAGGACACACAGGTGTGCACAGGCTGATGTCCCCAACAGCTGCTATGCTCCACAGACAGCTCTTGGAGCAAGTTCTGGGCCAGGCAGAAACCTCCCAGTCCCGCTGATGGCTACAGCAATGTGTGGGTTTTGCTTCCCTTCCTAGTTCATCCATGTGTGTTCCCGCACTGGGGCTAGGGTCAGTTTTTTAGAACCCTGTGTTTGCTCTAGACTTGGGAGGCTGCAGCAGGGTTGGAGGCAGCCAGGCTGGAGACATCTCAGCTCCTGGGTTGCAGTCAAATTAAAACACTGCTATGGAAAGCAGCAGGGCTGTGTGTGTTGGAGGCACTTTGGGAAAATATCAGAGTGGTGGTTGTTGAGTCTGGTGGTGGAGTAGCTGCTCTTTTTTAATGATACCTGTGTGCAAAGGCCACAGCTGCTGTCATCCGTTTCACATTAGTCTGACTTTCACAGAGCAGACATAGCCTAGGGTGGTGGAAAGGAAAGAAAGTGACCAAAAAAAAGAAGAAAAAAAGCCATTCATTTTTCACTGTTTTTTCCATCTCTCTGAGCTGCAATACCAGTCTGTGGCTGAACAACAGTAATCTTATCCAGCGTACTGTTGATTTAAATCTCTTGGATTTATATAACTTTGGAAATGGTAAACTATATTAATTTGCTGTGTTTTCAAGGGAAAGTTATTTATTGAGAGACATTTTTAACTCAAGTGCCAGAAGCCTTAAATCATTATAATAAATTCATGCTATTCAGGGTTTCTTACATTGTAATAAATTTGTTTTAAACATGAATGAGGAGATCCATGATTTCTTTAATATATTGTTATGTATTTCCTTTCAAAATGACACAGCTCACTATATCAAGTGGGAGAATAATAGTGAGAGATTTACAGCACTTAAGAATAACACAGCCTGGGAATGTGACATGTGAATCAACATGGGGCAGGGGGGCTGGAAAGTTCAGGGAGCCCACCACTGCTCCCGGAGGCCCTGCCGAGGGTTAAACACAGCAGCAACAGGTCAAGACCAGTGAGTGAAACCACAGCCTGGTGGGAGGCTCCCTGCAGGGTGGGAATCATAGCATGGCCTTGTATTTTCTTCCCATTTTAATGTGCAGTGTGCCATCGAAGTATCTGAAAGGTGATAAGGACCATCTGCCTTGACCTGGGAGGGTGACTGCCCAAAGCCGCCTGACTGGGATGCAGCCTGAGCCAGAGGTTTGCTTGCTCCCTTTTACCAGGGGCTCATCCCCTCTGGCTGTGCTGGTGTGTGGGGAGCAGACCCCTCAGTGGTGGCCAGTGGCCCTGGAGTGTGGTGAGGAGGCACCAGGTAAGTACTCAGATGAATTTCAGTCTCTGTTCTTAATCCCTGACCTCCCTATTAAACCCCTGCTGACCCTTTCGCTCACTGTAATGCACATGGACAGCTGTGAGCACAGGACAATAAAACTTGAAGCTGGCTTTACATCAAGTCCTTCCAGCTTCACAGGGAGGAGGAGCTGGCACAATCACAGCCTCGGTGGCGTCAGCATCCAAGGGCTGAGACAAACCCACTTTGGCAGCACAGTTGTGGCTTTTTTGGGAAGCAGAGTCCCTGTGCGCCATGTAACATCTGCTGAACTTGGGTCCCAGCTTCATCTCATCGTGGAGTGCTGCAGAAATGAGATCTCATGTTTGTGCTGACCTTGGGATTGGGGTTGACTGGGGCAAAGCATCACAGTGCCCAAACAACAAAGGCCAACTGGTTTCCTACTGTCTAATGAGAGCAGTTACTCCGCAACATACTTAAAAACCTTCCAGCTCCTCAAGCCACAGCCTTGCTGTAGAGACTTGAGTTGTCCTGCCATGATATGAAAGTCTGGCCCTCTGGAAGCCTGTGCAAGAAGCCAAGAGCATTTCCCTGGCTATGAAGGGTTAATGGGTCTTTGGTCAGTGTGGCTGTATTGGGTAATTAAATGCTGCTAGTTCCTGGAGATGAAGGGGATGGTCCTGCTGCTACTCCTCACCTGGCTGCAGGTGAGGTGTAGGACACAGAAGAATTCAGCTGCCAAGGGAGGGGGCTGATGGTGCACTGAGGATGTCTGTGGGCTGCTGGCATCATGGGGTTCGATAGTTCAGGAAAAAGGAGGAGGGGACAGGAGAGGGTCTCTTGTGCTCACAGAAGTGATGGCAGGACCCCATCTGTCAGTGCAGAAAAATGTCTGGCTAATAAACTTGCCAAACGTCCCTAATAAAGGGCTGGATGGGTTATCATGTAGAATGGTTTTATAGGGGACAGTCATAAAACGTGCACATTGCCCTTTAAAATACCAGGACAAGGATTGATTCCAGCAGGGCAGAGGGAGAGGAGGAGGGGAAATGAGGCTAATTGGAAAAGGGGGATAAATCCAGGGGCTCATTTCTCTGCTGCGGGTCTCCAGGGTGTCAAGGAGTAGTAACAAAATGGGATTCACTGCCTTATGGGCTATGCCCAAGCCTGGGCTTCTCTGCTGTGTCCCCACCAACACGTGCCATGCTGGGGTGTCTTTTCTGGCACCTCTTCCTGATGCAGGACTCTTGTTCCTCCTAACACCAGCCCAGGAAAAGCTGTAGAGATGCCTCCATCAGCCTCCTCTCCATCTCTGCTTCTTCTTTTAATCCCAGGAGTCCAACACCTGTTGCCTTCTCCTGCCAGTTCTGGTAGCTGTGTCCTGCCTGCCCAGTGGTCCCATCTCCTTGTCACTCCCTCTCCTTCCTGGTGATTTCGACTCCCCTCTATGTGGGAGTGCATCACTGCTGACAGGTAAAACACAGGCTGGGGCAACAGTTTTGGGTCCTCTTTCCACAGACAGGGCACAGCCTCTCCTGTGGATGTAGGTGTGTGTTGGTGCTTTGAGCTCTGCTTGAATAAACAAGGAGAGAGGAAGCTGGAGGGAGGCCCAGGGTGTGTTTAGTAGCAGTCAATAAATATGTTGTACTCCAGCTCACTTTTAATGCTGCAGAAAACAGGCAGTGATTTCACTTAATAAATGTAGACAGTGTTGCAGAGCTACAAGAGCATCTATTGTGTGAGACAGAATTTCTGCCACAGGGCTGCAGGTGACCACTGCCCAGTGCTATCCACAGCTGAGGTCCATCAGCTGCCATGGGCAGAGGGGCCAACCTCTGCTTTTTCATTTTCTTTTTTCAATTTCCCTGGACAGAGACACTGGGCAGCCAAACCTCCATGAGATCTGGTGGAGGGAGAAATAAAAAAAACCCCAATCTCCTCAAATTCACTGAAAACCACCACTGGGTGGAAGGTGGGCAGGTACAGGAGAGATTGAAAAAGAATGAGCCCGGAAAAGCCAGATTTTTCTTGGCCAGGGCTGCTTCAAAGAAGTTTTTCAGTGTGGATTTGTTGGTATGTGCCAGCTCTCACTTGTCTGCCCACTCTGTGCATGTGGCACTGCTGGATTTCAAATTTGCAGAATCCCTGGCAAGCCCCATTGGAGCTGGAGGTGACACCCCTGGGTGTGAGGTGCTACAGGCAGGGCGTCTGCAACCTCTGGCTCTGAAAATGCTCTTTGTTTACCCATGGCGACTGACAGAGATTTTGAATTCTCCAAGCTGAATGGTGCTCAGGTCCAAGTCTGTCATTCCTATTCCACAGTTCCACAGTTGTGAAGTTCAGAACAATGTCCAGGCTTCTGAGGTCTGGATTTGCTTCTTTGCTCCCTCTTGGCTCAGGCCCATCTCTACTGCACTCACCACAGTGAAATTTTCATTGAACACAGTTTTAGTTCTGGATTTGTAATTAAATTTCAGGGCTGGTAAATTTTGCTATGAACATTTTTCTGGCTCCCTTCCTGAGCATTTGGTCTGTACAAATAGTACTTAGTGTTTTGCAGATGCTGTTGGATGTTACACTGCCAACCACAAGTATGAAAAAAAATGCATGATTTGGAAAAATACTAATGCATTTGAGGTCTTGTTTTTGCTTTCTTTATTATGCTTCAAAGCTTTTTTTCAATTTTTTTTCAGTTATAAACTTATGTGGCATGTGGGAATATCATCCTAGCCCTTGACTTCAAGAGCTGTGACCTTTCTACTTCATCAAACTTATGATCAAAACATGGGCATGACAGCACTGCCCATAATTGCTTTCTGAGTAAAAACATTTCCTCCAATCTCCAGTAATAAAGAAAATTAAATCTTCAGGTGGGGTTTAGTAGTTCACCCTGAAAGAGTTCCATCTCATTCTAAACAATAAGCCATGTAATGATTTCTGGGCACCTCTCTGCTTTGAGACCCATGGGAGAATTAACTCAAATTCATTCTTATAGGGGATTAATTAAACTGAATCAGGACTCTGTTTCAATGCACAGAATTAAGACAAGTTGAAGTAAAACCCCTTCAATTAACCAAAAGAGATGAGAGACCTCTTTGACATCAAATGAATGTGCCTGAGGAGCTGCTGGTGTGGTGTGACCAGTCCTTATTTCATATATTTAATTCAGACTAAATTACCTAGTGTAGACAAACCCTGGGATGTTAAGACTGGCTATGATCACACTGGGAATATCCACCTTCCTAGGTGTCTTGTCAAGGGACAGAAGGTGTATAAGACGCAGGTTGATCTATAAAAAGAGAAAATCAGTCTTGGTCTGTTCAGAGTCCAGTGACACCATGGAACTATCAGAGATTTAGCAAAAGACATACCCCTTAATTTTTTATTTTTTTTTTTAATTGCAAGTCATTAATTGAGGATGGGAAATCTCAATAAACTGTAAACTGAAGATAAGAGCTCCAGAACTTTTGTTTGACCAAGTTTTGTACCGTATCACTTTGACTAGAGTCTCTTTGTTAATTTATGGGGAGGGGTTAAAGTTTAATCAGCTTTTGTGTACATGGGGATAAATTTTACTTTTGAGTAAAGACTCAGGCTCCTTTAGCTAATTAGACAGCAAGGTGATGTGTGCACTATGTACACTTCTGACAGCTTCTTTTTCATATCTCTGCCATCTTATCTCTTCACTTGGCTGTGAAGTCTGATATCTGAAACTCTGCCAAGATTTCTTAATGGAGTCCTTTACATAGGATTTCTCCACCTTTTGGTTCCCATTTCAGGGTGTAAGAAGTTTTCTGTTTACTTCAATCTTTTTCTTTCCCTCCTTTCTGTTTTATTCCAGCTGGGTATCTGACACATGATTTAGTCTCAGTATATTGAAGACACTCTCTAAAGTATCAATGAGCACTTCTTTTTAAGAGAGAGTGGCCAACTCACTTTCCCACAGCAGAGAGTTCAGAGTGTAGTGAGAGTAGAAGAAGCTCATGAAATCATTCTTTCAAGATTTGTGCCCGTGTGTATTCATATGGGATTTTCCAAATATCCAAATAAAGCAGTTTAATTATTGAATGCGGTGTCTGAGTGCTCCTGTGGCTTGGAGCTCAATATCTACCCATGGTATGAATGTTCCAGTGGGCTTCAGTGTAAAGGCCAGCTGGGAAAGGACAGATTCCCACTATGCCACGCCAAAACCCACTTGCATGTCTCCTGATCAATAACCCATCAGGCAGTGTAAGACACTAGATGTGCAGAAGAAGTGCCTAAGCACCCCCTAGAAAATACCAGGAAGAGGTCTGGGCCAGCCTTTGTGGTCCTTTGGAGAGCTAGGGCAGCCAAGGCGGAAAACGCCAAGGCCACTGGGAAGCTGTGTGGATGGTGGGGTCTGGCAGGGTCTCTGAAATCCCTAAGTGGGGAGTTCTGCATTGACAAGTTCCCTGAGGGGCTGGGGGTGCTAAAGACAGTGTGATGTGCTGGTTATCCCGAGTGATTTGCTAAATGTCATTTAGCAGGTCCTGGGGGAGCTTGAACAAACCTCACAGGTCACTGCTTGCTCCCACACAGGCCTGAGGGTCACACAACCTCCCCTGGGCCAGTGCTGTTGTGCTGGTGCAGTGTTCTCCCACCACAACATTGAGCTTGGGACTGAAGGACATGTGAGGTTATCCTGCATGTTAGAAGAGGTACAGGAACAGCACCCAGCAACAGCCTGAGAATTTGTGTTTGTGCTGGTCAAGGTAGGGAGGCTGGAGACCTTCCTATCCCTTCACTAAAGGAACAGCACAGAGTTTTCTGAGCTGGAAAATTAAACTCTTTACATCAGAGAAATCCAAAGCCAGGAATTAATTTTGGAAGAAGAGTTTGCTATTTTACAAACTCCAGCTGCATCTGAACAGGTTCAGTGTGGCTTCGCTAAATGCTTCTCTGAGCCCTGACAATCTTTGGAAAGGATTGTGGTCCTCCCCGCCAGCTCCCCAAGAAGGTGAACGTCAGCATGGGATGTGATTTCTACAACTTCTGCACAAAGCAGCTTAGCAATGGGCTCATTGGCTGGTGCAAAAAGCTCCTGGTGCTCCACTTCGTTGCTCTTTCCTGAATGTCAGCCATGGCTCTGCAGAGAATTGTTTGCAAAAAGGCAAATGAGTCCAAAGAGAATATGGTAAATGTAGCCTTGCATTATACTGGGGATTTTTGGGGTGAATGTACTCCTCTGCCTCTAAAATTAGCACTGTCCTGGGCAGGGTGTGCTCTAGGCCATATACTCCATAATTTTCCCACTTCCTGTCACCTTCCCCTGAATGGGATATACCTGCTTGGTACGTGGAGCTGTACCAAGATAAAGCGTGAAATCCTGTGCAGAATCCAATGTTCTCACAAATACAAATGGAACCAAAATCTGTTGTTTTTATTGTTAAAAGCTGATCATCCTTGCAGAAGCTGTTCATTAACCAAAGGCTGCTCACATGGAGTTTGCTTTGAGATGAGGTTAGAAAAAACAGAAAGCTGGACAGGCAAGGGGTTGGGAAGCAAGAAGAAATTTTTTCTGGTTTGCAGACTGGGATGTGAATTGGTAAAGATTTAAAGGGCCTTGCCATCAAGAGTAGTCCCCTAATTCTTGCGTCACTTGCAAATTGTCATCCTCTCTCCAAGTTGTTGAAGAAGTTGATCCAGACTGGTACCAGCACAGACCAATCCAGTACTCTGTTTGTCTCTGGCACTTCAGAGACCTCCTTGAGAAATTTTTTGAAGGATTTTTTCCCTCCTTCTGTGTCACGTGCCATGGACTGTGGGGACACCCCAGATGTTCAACACGTGGGCTTGGCTCATCCAGACAAATTACAAAGATCCCTTTTTTGTAGTAGTTAACATCCATAAGAGCTATCCATCCAGCTAAAAGTGAGGGCTACCAACTATTCGGCTCTCCTTCCTCACCCTCCTTCCCTCTGCTCTCCCACCAGCAAATAGAGGGAGAAGAACTGATCATTGGAGTCCAGCTGGGGAAAGCCAGACTGAGCCACAAGTAGGTGAGACAGTCTTTATTGGGATCAGGGGTTATGGAAAACAGAGTGCAGAAATGCGAAGAGGAAATTACAATTTCTCTCTTAATTTTTTTTTCTCCCTCTCTGTCACTGGTTTTTCCTCCTAGGTGTTGTGGTCTTTCCAGAGGCAATCGTTACCGTTAATGATTTTAGCTTGTTGGCTATTATCACATTTGTGCCTGGGGACTGCAGCTGGCTATCTGGGCTCTGGCAGGGCTTGACAGCAATCAGCTCCTTCCAGCTTCACACTAATTTTCTCGGGGGAGCTCAGAAGAAAATACTTTTTTGTTCGTTTTTCTCTCTCTTACTGCATGTCTCTCCTGTCCTGCTTTCCTGCCTCCCCTTTTCAGGCCCAGGAGGGGGACACACAGGGGAGTCTGGTGGAGAAACACACAGTGAGGTATGGGGCATTTGGATGTATCAAGGGTGGAAACATCTCCAGGGAAGAAGCAGCCCAGCTTTTGTTACCCAGGCTGTGTTTGGGCCCAGGTTTGCATGTCTGCTGATCCCCCACCTGTTACAGAGACAAGGAGGGATCATTGTGGTTATTTCACGAAAAGTGTACATGGATATTTTTCAGTGGCTCAACCTGAGCACACAGCCTTTATAGCCTTGAGTTTAATATTCTCTTTTTTCCCTCCATCATCATTTTATATTATTCAAAGCAAATCAGACAGCCTTTGAAGAATGGCTCAAAGCATTTTTTCTTACTTTCTTTTCTTTTCTTTTCTTTTTTTTTTTTTTTTTTTTTTTTTTTTTTTTTTTGGGAAGGAAAGAGAGNTTTTTTTTTTTTTTTTAAGGCAGGTAAGAGTAGGAGCCACCTGATACATTTTCTTTCTCAATTCAGTGATTTTATTCATTGGGGAAGAGATCACTTTGCATCTTGTTCTTTAAAGGAGGGTAAAAGACAGGTAAGATCTGTATTTCTAAAAGCCCCAAAAGAGAGTGTTTTTCTTTAAGGTTGACCAGCATCCTCCTCACACTGAAAGCAGCCTAGCTGGAGAAAATGTGACTACTCATGTGGGGAAGAGCTCTGGTCTGGAATAACTGTTACACTCGGAGCTGTTTAGCAAAATGATGGAGGCATTCCCAATGGCTGTCCAGACTATTCTGGCCTGCTGAGAGTCTCCAAAGACCACCCAGTCTGGTGGAGGGACAACAAGGAAACCTGTTACCCTTGTGTAAGTTGTCATTTGGGGGGTTTTTGGTGGTGGGCACTGCATTGACAAGGAGATTTTTCCAAGGAAAAGTGTTTTTCCCACTGGGGAAGGGAAGTAGAGATCTGAGGCTGCATCTTGTCAGGTGTAAAGGTGTCTGCTTTCACAGTTGTCCTGGCTGCCCCAGCTGCCTGGTAAAACCATCCTCTCCCCAGTGTGTACCTGACAGCCTTGCTGAAATGGGCTCCTGAAAACTGAGAGAGGTTCTGCAAAGGGATTTTACCCAAATCCCCACTAAGACCAGGGAGACACTGGTGCTCAGTGGGTGTTTTCTCAAAACATTTTCACCTCAGAGTTAAAACACACTCTGAAATGTAACATTTTAATGAGTTTGCAAACACCATGCTATCACATAGTCCCTCACCGCTTATAGGTGGAAAGGGCACTGTGGGGCATTGCCCAAGTATGTCCTGCTTTGTTTAGTTGCCACCCTTCTTTTCTTCCAGTTTTGTGGAAAAGAAAAATTCCTGACAGAGAGTCATGTTACCACCCAGCTCTCCTCTTCATGCCCTCTTGCTCCCTCTTAAAAGACCCCTGCTTGTGGCTGTCCCAGGGCATATGGTGACTCCGCATGCTGGTATGGGGCAAGCAGAGACCCACCAGTGTGTGAAAAATGTGGAGATGTGGAGCTTCCTCTGGATCTTCCCAGTGCTGCTCAGGACCTTCCAGACCTGCTGGCTCTGCTGCTCTCACCACTCTGAGAGGTGCATAAAACAAATCATCAACCCCAAAGGTAATGGCCTGTCTGGGCAGGCTGCCAGTCATTTAATGTCTTATCTAATCATCTAGAAGTGGGAATAAACAACACGTTAATGAAATGTGTGGGTGAGGCTAAACTGGGAGGAGCTAGAGGGGCTGGTTTGGACAGTGGAAGTAAAAGAGATCTGGGGAGGCTGACAAGACAAGCAGGGAATTATAGCTTGATGTTTGGCTTGGGAATAATGTGAATACAAGTGGGCAAGGAAGCAGAGATAAAAGGCCACATGAGGACGTTAGGTGCCTGGGGATGAAGAGTGAATGCAGCTTCTATCTGTCACACAGCTCTGCTGCACACTCCTGAAAGTGGGGATGTTATAGATACAAAAAAGAGTTAAAACTTTTATTAGTTGTGTATGTTGGTTATGTACTTCAATTTCTATTCACAACTGTGTATATTTTTCAAGTGGTTATGGCAGGTTACAAATACTCGCAGTTGTAATGTTGTTCAAGAGACTGTTGGTTAGTGTTGTGATATATAGTGTGAAATGTTTACAGGGACTTTGTACAGTTTCATTTCCAATGCTTTTGCAATTGTGATGGAGTTGTCGAGGGGTTAATACTGGGGGAAGGGAATCTTCTGCTCTCCTCCAGATAACCCAGAGCCCCCAACCCAGAGCCTTCAATTGGTAAATACCATCAACCAATCAAAACATGGCGGGAAGAAGTGATTGGTGTAGAGAGCACCCCTATAAGGACCAATGAAAGCTGAGGAAATGCACCAATCACATGGAGTATCAAAAATGGACCAATCACTGAAGGGACTGAACTAATAAGAAGAGATGACAGCCTTCGGCTGTGCTTCTCTCTCATGAACAGACTGCTTTGAGGGGTGGCCCGCATAAGCGTAACTGATTGCTCTGGCTTGCCGTGAGGGGCTCAGATTAGCTTAGCCCCTTGTTCCTGTAGCCAATTTGTATTAATAAATGATTGGCCTTTTTTACCACCTTTGGAATTACAGCCTCGTCATTCTTTTGAAACATTCGGAACAGGGACACAGCAGTCTGTGTCCATGGAGTGATGGGCACAGCAGGATACCTCTGGAATAGTGTGTGATGCTTTTGGCCAGGAAGGTGTGGGGAAGACAGGCAGCAAGATGGAGAAAGAGTGAAATCATAAAGAATTTCTGAAACACTACAAAAAGGTTCCTCACATGAGTGGCCTTTGATGGAAGGCCTTTGAGTGGAAAAAAGCTTTCTAGTCTGTCTGAAATAGCAGCACATCATGGGGAGGGAGTTACTTGAAAAAAGGAGGCTTTTTAGTCAAATTCATTATGTTAGTTCCTAATGGCAGGATCAGCTGACCATGGGTTAGAAGAAGTCACTTTACTTCGGATAGAGAGAGTCTAAAGGGTTTGGTTTCCTTAACCCAGCTAACTGGGGGCTGAAAAGGAATCCAGTGATTTCCTTGTGGGCAGAGTGCAGGAAAATGCTTTGCGGCAGTGTTAGAACAGGAGCAAACTGGTTTACGTGTGCATTTTGTGAGTAATCTAGAGATAGTTTTCCAGGCTTTTGTGATGATGGCTGAGAACAGCCTGACCTGGAAAAAAAAAAGGGGAGCAAAGAAGGAGTCTGTTCTGAAAATATCCCTACCAGTAAAAATCTTCACAGAGCTAACAGCAGGTCTCTGCAAGTCCTGTGTGGATAGGACAATATTTATCTGTCCAAGGAGGAGATGGCCAGCACCCAAGGGGCCAGTGTGGAGGCACTGGAAATATGAAGAGAGATCAGTCAAAATTGTCTGAACTAGAATTTTCAAGTGATGTTTCTGTTGAGATTTTTGCCAGATATTGGAAGATCTTGAATGTGTCAATTCTTTTTCACTCTTTCTTCCCTTCAGCTTTCCCTGACAGAAAAAGGAAAAAAAGTCATCATATTAAAAAGAAAATGGATGAATATTTAATGAATATGTGCAGCCAGTTCTCTGCTCTGTTCACTACAGAAGAGTTGTTGCAAGGCACCAAAGCGCCTTTGCCCTGGTCTGAGGTTCCTCCTGGCTTCATAGATTGCCTTGGGTTCATTTCATACTTGGTCTGGGTTGCTAAAAAGATTTTCCAAATTCCTGAGTCGAATGTAAACTTTCCCCACACCTCTGCAAAGTTTCTTAGAGGAATTTTCTGAGGGAAGCATACGAGAACCTCAAGAGTCTGGGTTGTGGAGATGAGTTCTCTTGTAAGGGGTTAAATCCCTGTGCCAGAGCAGGTAGGATGACAGACTCAGATTAGTCAATAAGTTTGTTGGCTCTTATTTCAGTAGGTAAACTGAAGGAATTTGTGATACAAGGAGCTTGAAAGGAGATTGACTTAAAATTCAGTTCCGGATGTGGACTCACTGATTCAAAAATAAGTGATTTTAAGAGGAGTAAGGGGTGGCAAAATCTTATTTCAAGAAAATTGTCCAAATAAAAGTATCAGAAGCATGCCCATTAGAGAAGGACCTACATATGTGAAGAATTTAAATGCAAAGGAGAGTGGGAGATTTACTAGGAAAGGCAAGAATGCCGCCTCTCTCATCTCTGCTCCTGGCTCGGGTCTTTCCACGGCCACCCCAACCTGATGCTTTTGCTCCTCTCTCAGGGAGGGAAAATAAAACAAGTCATCAACCCCGGAGATTGCAGCCTCCTGGGCAGGCTGCCAGTTGTTTAATATTGCTGCTAATGATCTACAAGCAGAAGTAAACAGCATGTTAATGAAATGAGTGAAGGAGGCTGAACTGGGGAAAGCTGCAAGAGCTGGTATAGAAAGGAAATCAAATACAAAGGTTTGGGGAGGACAGAAACTCACCAGGGAGAATCAGGACAGAATTAGTTTGGGGGTGGTCCAAGGGGATATAATTGGAAGGGTAAGGAAAGGAAGGATGGAACAGTACTAAAATTTTGCCCAAAATGAATGGCTGGTGGAGGCCCCTCAGTAGGAATGAGGAGACAGCTCTGGGTGAGAGATTAGGAGTGGAGGCTGCCCATCAGAAGTGCAGCCCAGCCTCTTGTCTCCTCTCCTCCATGGTGACTGCCCATGGATTTACCTCTCATGGGGGAGAGCCTGACTCTGAGCAGAACACAACATTGCTCTAGCCCAAAGCTCTTTTCCATAAGACAGACAAAAGGAAATGTACTTGCCTGACATGGTTGCTTGGAATTGAGTCTGGGAGTCTTGAGCCTAGCCCAATGAGTTGGCTGTGAGTAGTGCAAGCTTTATATTAACATTGCAAATGTGGAACTCACTGGATTGATGGATCTTGCTTGTCTTGAGTACAAGTATTGGGAGATGGAAGCTCTTGCCAGTGCCACTACCCTGAGCCAGCAGTGGGGTTAGTTTGTTAGCATCCAGTCCTTGACTGGGCTGCAGGGAAGGGGAAGTCACTTTGAATAAAAGATGCCCCCAACCATTTATTTTCTCCTGCTTTTTACCCCTCCCTCCCCCTCATTTGAAATTGATTGGCTCTAATTGCAGAGGTAGTCAAACTTTGGCTCCTTCTGAACTGCAGGTCTTTGAGGGGATGCGCACACTAGACAGCAAGATGAATGATTTATTATTATATTATTTATTCATTTAAATTCATGGATGCTTATCCAAATCCAAAATTGCCCAGTTTCATCCAGATCTGAATTTATAGATTTTCAGGCAGATGGGACTGCTCTGATCAGCAGCCTGACCTCTTGGCATGTTGCAGGCCAGGGAACGCCACCCGGCAATTCCCACGGTGAGTGGAAGCTGCTACACTATGTAAATTAGTATTATTAAGCTTCTGTGAAATGGTCTCTAGTGGAATCTGTGCGATTGTGCAGTGGTTTGCAGCTCTGCTTCCCAGGACGTGGCTGTGCATCATGGAAAAGGCAGTTTCTGCTCTGCTTCCCTGTCTAGGACCCTGCTGTGGAGGGGGATACCAGCAGCAGGTAAAAGGAGTAAGAGGTCCTGCCAGGGGATCAGGCAGTTTTCCCTATAACCTGAGATGGAGAAAAAATGTACAAAATTAATCAATATCCCTATAGTGCTAACATGCAAAAAGTTGCTTTAGCTACAGAGGCTTCCAGGAGCCCAGTGGAAGTGAAGTCCCCAGGCCAAGCATACTGGCTGCTTGCTCAGGAGAAGTCTTCATGGACATCTGAGCACAGAGAGCTGTGGCCTTTATTGTTCTCATTTCTTGTCTTCTCAGGAGTATCCTCAGCTTCCTGAATTGTTTCACTGCCTGTGTTGAAGTCCCTGAACAGTGACACACCATTGAAACCTCAAAAACCAGGTGGCAGTTTCTGTGGGTTTGAAAGGAGTTTGGGGTATGTTTGGGGAAGAAATTAGGAAGTCTCATGGGAAAAAAAAGTGAGTGATTAAAGGCTAATAAGTTTTATAGGAGGGAACCCCACAATGGATCCAGTCTACATCAAGGCCTGGGATAAGTACTCCATCTCCTAGAAGTTCATTAAAATGTGTCTGTCCATACCCCAAGGGGATGTTAGAACTCTGGCAGCAAAAACAAGATAAAAAAGCCTCACAGAGATTATATTATAAATTTTGTGGTTTTGCTGTAAACCAGCTACTTGGAAGGATTTCCCCCCTCTCCAGACACTGAAACATTGATTCTCTTCTCTTCTTTGCAGAAGGGTCTGGGAAGACACCATGTCTGCTCACCTCCAGTGCCACAGGTCCTGCAACCCTGGATAGCAAGTTCAGGCTGCGGAGTGGGTAGGCAGGTTGAGCAGAGAGACCTATTCTGCCTTCAGACAATAGTCCCATCCTGCCAGAATCCTGGTCTATTCAGCTTTGATGAGAGGAAAACTCCAAACTGGAGAGCTGGGTTTGCACACCACTGTCGTCCTTTGTAAGACCATGTTTATCCTCCCAAGTCCATTAGATCTTCCTCATCCACCCAATTTGTGTTCTTAAGAAGCACAAGTTGGAAAAGGTCTGTGCTGCACAGGTTTGTAGGTGGTTCTCGTGTCTTCTTCTTGGCTGAGATTTGTTGCCTTCTACATGGCAATAATTACTCATGTTGTTTGCTCTCTCTGGTCTCATGGTAACTAGAGCTGCCTTGGTGGCCTCAGCAAGAAAGACATGCCAGCCTTGCAAAATGAATAATTGTTTTGAGTAATTTTGCACACATGAAACACAAGCAAGATAGAAAGAAGCGACTCTAAGTGGTTTATGCTACAGTCGTATCTCATGTGGCTCTTCAAAGGAGCTCCAAAGACTTAATACACTCTAACTTTCAGAAATTCAAAGATCACCATATCCAGGATCAAAAGACAGAATGATTTCAGAGGTCCACAGACGCAATTAAAGATTAGAAGAATTGTGACTTTCTTTTCTGATTCAGGCTGGTGAAATTGAAAGGAGGAGGGTACAATCATCGGTTGGATGTTGTCCAGGACTCCGAGGCTGCATCTATACCTGTAAATTAACAGTAGCTACGTCTGCTCTCTTGTGCAGAGGCCAGCTGGCACAGGATATCCTGCATCTGTACTATTGAATTCTCTCACCTTTCAAAAAAGGGGGATTACATCCAAATTGCGTACTGAGAATGGGCACTAGTCTGTGCTAATTCCCAGGCTGTGTTTAGGCATCATTTAGGAGCATCCTAGCTAGATTGTGCCAAAAACATGCCAGGTAGTGTTTTAACAACTTACAATACAGAAGATCAAGTTCTAGTGTCCAGGGACATTTTCACAATTGTCCGTAGAGGTGGGAAAGACATAGTGTAGGAGTTTATTTTAATGCTTTAGCTTGACTATCTCTGGGTTCTGTGAGTATGGCTGGTTGGCCTCTTGTCCTCAGGTCCCCCTCTGAAGGCCAGTGCACTACTGGGATCTTCTTTGCTCACAGGTTTCCTCTGGTCTCCTGGTTTTTGTGCCACACATGCTTTTGCCCTGCTATGGGTAAAACAGAGGCAAAGGGAACTCAGGAGAGAATCTGGTATTATAAAGTACTTCTGAATAGCATTGAGGCCACAGCAATTATCAGACATTGGTATTTCAGTATCTTTCTAGATTGGTTTATGGAGAGACCTGGGGAATGCTGAAGTAATCCTGGGGTACAGATGTGTCATGGAGGAAATGAAATAGAAACTGTCATTGCTGTGGACAAAGTTCATACCATAAAGCTGTCCACTCCACAGATTTGGTGATTGTACCTTTATGTGCTGTGTCAGAATTCTCCCTTCCAACTGTGTTTCCCATCTTGTAGGAGAAGCTGCCGTTTATAGTTCTGGACTGCACTTGCTGTAAGCTGATGGCATCTCCCTGGTCCAAACCTGGGGTGAAACGAGGGGAGCGTCACAAGTTTTGCTGTGAAAGCTGTGACACTGGCTGTCAAAGGCTTTTTGGGAAGGAGTGGGGGGTGAGCCGACCCCTCTCACCCTTGATGACATCCTGCACCCTGCTAATGGCAGCCAGGATGACTTTCTGCTAATGCAAATGTTCACAGCTGTACGCTGGATGTTGCTGAGTGGATAATGGCTGATGAGTTTGCCTGTAGACAGTCACTCCACTACCAGTGTGTAATTAATTGCTATGTAAAGTGCTCTGAGATGTGGTGCTGCTGAAATGCTGGGTGTATAAATGCCATCCCCACACAAAAGGGAACAACATGCAAATTCTCTCAATATATTTTTAAATACGAGCATTTTTCAGCTGTTTGCTCTTTTGTAAAATTTATTAGGCCTCCTCCTGGGAACAGGGAGGCAGCAAGGGAAGTGCTCATGGATGAGCTGGCTTCCAGGGGCTCAGACTGTTCATTCTGCTCAGCCCCAGATTCCAGGGGGTCATCTGTTTCTCTTCTCCTATTCCCTTAACCACTGCTCAATTTTTGTTTCCCCTTTTGCATGCTTGGTTGCATGGTGAGCTGCTGCCTGCCTGCCTGGGGAGGGCAGCAGGGAAGGAGTATGTTTCTTGTGCAAAGGGCAGAAGCTTGTAAGGGCTGCAGCCTTTGTTTCCTTGTGAACCAGGGAGGCTCATGTCCTGCTTCCTAAGAAAATGTCTTGTCCCGACTGGATGCAACCCAGACAGGGGTGGTATCAGGCCATCAGGAGCTGCAGAGGCAGTGTGGTGTGATGGCAGTAAAAGACAAAGTCCTGCCTGGCTGTCTGCAGACATCTAGCACCAGCTCCAAGGAAAGTGTTGGAATGATAGAATGTCTTCCCTGGAAATAAGTCTGACACAATGAGGCTGACAAGTCTCAGCAAGGTGGCCTGAATGGAAGGCTATGAAATCTCAAGTGCTAGAGATTACATGAAGAAAGCAAAATGACTTACTGCTTTCAGTGTGGCATAAAGGAGAGAACATCCAGTGAAAATACCACACAAAAGTTTAAAACAAAAAAGAGGAGGTCCTTTTTCTTAGGGCATAAAATCCTGTTAGGGAATTAATTGTGGCAGTGAACAACTAACATGCAAACAACTTAAAAAGAAGTAGAGTAACTCAGGTCCACTGCTGATTGTGAGACCCTATATTTTTGTTGCTGTTGCTGCTCTTAAACATCCAGCTGTCAGAATCATGGAGAATATGTGGATGTGTTGCAGTTCTTGCAGTCATTTCCTAGGTCTCTGTTGCTGTTAAATGGAGAGAAATAGGACATAAAGACTATATGGACTAGAAATCTATGTTTCTTTTATGTGCTGATATTTGATGGATTGAGCAATGGCTAGTTGACAGATCTTGGACAGAAATTATGAGCAGGAAATCTGTTTAATGAGCACTTTCTTATGGCATTCCTGAGAAGGCAGTCATAACTTAGATGCAAATTAATGTTTCCATCAATGGTCTGGAAATACATAAAAACAACGCTGCTGGCTAAATTGTACAGATAACCTAAAGTTTGGAGGAGTGATTAATACGTCTTGAGTATGTGTGCAAAGGACATCAGCAGTCCAGGCATGTAGAACATATATTTTCACAGCATCAAAGCAGGAGAGGGAATAGGAACCAAGAGAATAGGTAGAAGTATAAGCTGGTGAGCATCACAGAACAGCTGAGGTTGGAAGGGTTGGAAGGCATCTCTGGGGATCATTTGCTCCAACCCCTTTCACTCAGAATAAGGGCAGCCAGAGCAGGTTGCTCAGGACCGTATCCAGTTATGTTTTGATTATGTCTAAAGATGGAGACTCTACAATCTCTCTAGAAATTTGTTGCAGTGTTTTAGCATGATCACAGTTAAAAAGAGCTTTTACTTGCATTTAAATGGAATTTCCTGTATTGCAGTTTGTGCTTCTTGCCCTTTCCCTGGCACCACTGAGGAGATTCTGGATCTGTCTTCTTTACTTGCACCCACCAATATTTATACTTATTGATAAGATCCTATTAAGATCCCCTTATCTTCAACATGCCAGCCAATGCAGCTCTTAGTCTTTCCTCGCACATCAGATGCCCCAATTCACTGTGGGACTTGTTCCAACATGCTGTTCACTGATATTGGGGACAGAGCTGGACAGCACTCCAGGCCTGTCTCAGCTGTGCTGAGTAGAGGAAAAGGATCTCCTGTCTGCTGGCAGTGATCAGCCTAAGGCAGCCCAGGAGCCCGTTGGCCTTGTTTGTGACAGGAGTGCATTGATGGCTTGTGGTCAGCTTGATGTTCACCAGGACCCCTGGGTCCTTCTCTGCCAAGCTGCTTTCCAGCTGGCTGGTCCCAGGGTGCAGAGTACCTCTGGAAGGTGATTAAAGAGTCCTAAAGGAAAGTCCTTCATCTGGACCTGTATTTTCAGTATGGCGGTGAGACCAGCTGATGTCAGCTTGAAAGAGACTGGTGAAAGGACAGGTCTCATTTTACCTTTGGAAGGGGTTGGACAGGAGAAACCCATCTCCAGTCTGGGGACATGTGCTTTGTTAAGAAAAACAAGAAATTGGAGAGGATGGAGAAACCCACACAAATCTGGACTGAAGAAAATGCTTCCAAGAGAGCAATTTGTTCAGCTCATCAGCAAGCTCAAGCGGCAGCTTGCTCTGTGTGTGCACCTGCTGTAGAGGACTCTTAAACCTTGAAGAGAAAGAAAGGCACAATACAGACCAGTGCCCACAAGCTGAACAAAAATACACATGAGCAGGGATCCAGGCACTTGTTGTGTTGGTTATTGTCTCTAGGAACAAATTGCCAAAGGTCTTAGATTTCACCTGCAGAGGTCTTTGAAAGCAGGGCTGTGTGGCTGTAGTTGAACCCAATCTATCAGGCATCTCACTCGAGTGCTGTGAAGCCCAAATTGAAGGCTGGGCTCCTCTTGCTGTGATTTTTGGCTCTGACTTGAGTGTTCTCTAGGGGAGTAATGAGCATAACACATGATGTATGGCCTTTGCCTCCTCTCTACATATCTGCCAGGCTGTGTTTAGCCCTTCTTGATGCATCTTAGCCTGCACAGATTGGGATTTCAGGTGGTTTGGGTGGGGGGGTGGGGGGTGGGGAATAGCAGGTGAGTTTGATGTGGAAGGTGGATGTTACTTGAAGTTTGAAGAGATTCTGTCACTCACAGAACAGCAATAAGCCTACAGAAGGTTTCTAGAGCACCTAAGGGAGCAGCTGGCTGTAGTTCTGTCTCAGAGGACAGGAGACACCAGTAGCAAGAGGCTGTCATTGACTTTAGACATTAATTGGGCTACTGAATTTGAAAGGAAGCATCTGTGGCATCTCCGCATGGCCTAAGTGTCACTGTAATGCAGTCCTGGTGGATTTCTCAATTCTGTCATGCCTCTTTGCTTGGGTTTTCCCTGGGATCTCTGCTGCTGCTGACAATACCAGTATCTATGGCTAGTAGTGGGAGTCTTGTGTAAGGAAGACCATTTACCCAATGATAAGTAGACCCAACATTTTCAGCCAAGTCATCTTTAAGCCATCAAGGGCTACTACCAATAAGTACTGCTGTAGCTCCCTGCAAACAAAGCAGAAATAGAGTTGCAGAACTATGATGGGGAGAAATCTATAGGCACAAATGTATTTTCCTTTTTCTGTGCTTTTACTCATCACCCACAACAGCTTCTATTTCTAACCCTGTGCTTAAAAAAACCCAAAATAAACCCCTGAAAGTCAATATTTATTTTTCAGTCTCCCTCTCCCCTGCTGTTCATTTCTGAATTTAATGCTTTTGAAAGGTGAATGATTGACGATTTACTGAAAATGAAGTTAAAATATAAATAATTCTATGATTTTGCTGCTGTATTAAGCAGGCATATGAGAAAAGCCCAGAAGACCAAGGTTGGCTTTTATTATTAACAAGGAAAGAAATTAAATTTAAATAAATGTAATATTTATTAAAATTTCCTTTCACGCTGTTACCTGAGGTTCATAAAACTTTTGAGCTCTGTCAGCTTTGCACTCCCCAGTACATTGAACTCCAGGGAAAACTATAAGCAAATTCTTAAGATCAATGCAAACTACTTCTCCACTACTCAAAAAAGGGAATTTTAACTATTTTTTGAAGGCCCCAGGACTCCACTAATCCAGGTATAAAGACTTTTTTCACCTTCAAACTTCACAGTTCCAGCCACCCTTTCACCTTCTCCCATCCTCACCCCAACACACAAAGCCCTTTACGCTCTGAGAGTGACTACACATCCTTCATCTCAGTTTCCATCTTCCCATGGTCATTTGCCAGATGAAATTTGCCAAAAGGTGGAGAAAGCCACCCTGAAGCTGTCCCTATGCCCAGCCTATGCCCATGGCAGTGCTGAGGAGAAGAGATGTAAGGCTCTGCTAGGTGGGGATTACCAGGTAATCCAGGTTTGGATTTTAAAGATCCTGTGCGACTTGCCTTCTTTTTTTTAATGAAAGCAGACCTTGTAGTCTTGTCTGGAAAACAGTTGCAGACCAGTCTGGGCCTTGAAAACTTTCCTACCTACATGCAGTCTCCCTCATGTTTCTAGAGCTTGATAGAATATGGCTGAGCTCTTCCTTAAAATGAAAGAATTCACAGATTGGAGGAAATTTTTTAACAGCTTTGAGGGTGTGGGGCAAGAAGCTTAGACCTGTTCTTGGGTCCAAGTTTTCCTTCACATCAGCTGTGTAGATAACTATTTCTAGAGTATATGTCACCTGAGGGGGCCTGGGGAGGGAACACCAGGGGAGGAGCACCTTCAGCACTGCCCTGTCACGTGGGTAAGCAGACTGACCTGTGCCCAGGAAACAGGGCTGAGTGGACTTGACAATTGCCTGAGCCCTGGCTGCCTGCAGTGCAGTGTGGTAGCTGCAGACCAAGCCTTCATCATCTCTCTGGTGACAGCAAGACAGAGAAAAACACTTGTTTGTCTCGGCTGAACATCCTGAATGCAGCCTATGAATATAATGTAGTCTGAACCTCTGGTTTGATTTGGGAGGTAGGAGAAATTCAGAGATGAGATAGGCATCAAAATTTAGCTTAGGCACAGTGGAGTCTGCAGAAATATCAAATACAAATGCTCTGTCTCAGAGGAACTCACCTTTGTGTAGGGAATCTCAGTCCCTGCGTTGGTATGTCAATACCACCCATATTTGAAGAAGATTTTGTGCACAGAGGCAAGTTTTGCCCCCAGTGAAGTCACTGGGTGTGGAGAGAAATAGTAGTTTGGATTTTGCAAGAGTGGATTCAGAAGGAAAAAACTGAGCTGTAAGAGAACGTGCTTTGATGTTGATAAACGTACCTTGTGAAGGCACTAAAAAAGAGAAAAAGTGAGAGAAAGAAGGATGTTGAAAAGGATGATAAAGCCAGAAAAAGATCCATGGGATTTGGAAGCATTTGAAGAAACCTTTTTATAAAGCTGTGCTAGGCACGTCCTGTCAAATCTCTCCTGCTGTGAGGAATTTTCATGTTACTTTGCAGATAAACTTGTTGAGAGTACGCTGTCTGCCTCCGTGGTGACAGAACGGCATCTCGAAGGGAACGGCCCTGCATCATCATTTCTCCTTCAGTTCCAGGCAGCATCTGTCACTGCAGAGCTGGGCTGGGAGCTGTGAATTAGACCCATGTCTTTCCTGGGCTGGGAAAGCTAAACAAAGCTGAATTCAGCCCATTTTAGCCTGACTTTCCCAGGGTTTCCTTTGGACTTGGCTGGGCAAACAATCACTTGTTGCTTAGGTGTCTGTTCAAAAAAAATAGCTCCTGATAATCTTTTTAACTGCTGTTTTCTGTCTCAGGTTTGGGTGGGAGGAAAGGAGAAAGAGGTGAGGCTGACATAGGATATAAGATAATCCAGGTCAGGGGTTGGTCAGGCAGCATGTGTCACCAAGGTCTGGCTTCTGAAAGGTAAATGGAATTGTACTTCATTGCTGTTCAGCTGGTTGGTGCCCCTCTAATGTTAACTTTTAACTCCTTTGAAGAAGGCTTAGGTAGAGGAGAAAGAAATCTCAAAGTTCTTAAGCTCCTATGTGTTTTGTGAAGAAAGGGATGGAGGGAGAGCGTTTGTGGAAATTCCCCTGATGTTCATGGTATCCCTTCATTGCTCCTGGTAAGAACAAGATTCCCATAAAACAGGGACAAAACCACACACAAAACCACATACATACAAAATACACAAATACGAAAGGACTTGGCCTTGAGTCATGGGAAATCAATCTTGGTTCTGCAGTTCACAGAAATTTTGGGTGACTCAGCTGAAAATGAGGAGGAGCAAAAGGAATAGCAAAAAATGAAAGTGAGAAGAAACAAGCATATAATAGCAGAAAGTGAGGAAAATATTTTGGATATCAGAACAGATAAAGTTTTTTCATTGGAAGGGACTGGCAGCTCTGGGCTTTTCCTGCATGTTCTCAGCTCACACCTTTTCCTGGTGATATCAGAAATTATGCCAGTTTCCCAGGGCCTTGCACTGCAGGGGATAAAGGTGCTTGTCTTTACCACAGAGCTGTGTAAGCCAGCTGGACATGCGTCTTCAAGGAGGAGGCAGTTCATACCTTATCTGCCTCTTTCCTGGTCCATCCTTATCTACCTCACTGTCACTGCATTACCCTGAGAGATCTGAGACTTTTTCTCAAAAAAAGGTTTTGTTAAGGTCTGGTAGAAGACTGTGTTGGACATCTTTGAGTTCCTGCATGGAGCCAGGCAGGACTTACCTGGCTGGGAGGCAGCTGTTTTCAAACATGCTCTGCTTTTGGGCTGTTCTCTCATGGTGACTGTGTGTTCTCTCATGGTATCTGTGTGATCTTGTTATTGCACCTTCACCCCACTCCTTGTTACACTCAGCTCTTCCCAAAATGACACTCCAATTCTCTAAGAAAAAGATTACTTTGGTTTGGGCAGTGGTTCAAAGACAAGCACTGACTGAAATGTATCCCCTGAAAATATTTCTCATCAGAAAATTGACTTCTTTTCCTTAAATGGAAATTTTCTATAAAACAGTATAGGTTCTGTAGAATTTTTTTTAACAAAAAGGTTTTCACCTTTTTGGATTTCTTTCTCCTTTTGCTAATTTGAAAATTCTTTTTGCTGTTCAGTTTAAAACAGGAAAGTCCAACAGAAAGGTCTACCTGAGAGAAGTTCTTCACTTTGTTGTTAGTTTGGGTTGTAGAACAATTAATAGGTCACAGCTGCTCCCAATATAACACTGGCGACTCAAAGAAGAATTTACCTTCACTTGGCTAGTCATGTGCTCCAAATAAATAATGAGGCTGTTAGTTTAATAGAGCTCTGTGTGATTTTGGGGGGATTGATTTTGAGTTTGGGGGTTCAAATCCTCCTTTGGACTGCAAGACATTTGAATTTTGCATTTCTTCTCAGTTTAAATAAGTACCCTGTAAAGGAGGAAGGCAAAGGGGGAGGGGAAGGAATATGGCAGAGGATGGGAAGAGACAAGAAGGTAAGCATGTGTAGGAGCTACAATGCCACTTTCATGATATCTCCAGCTTGACTTTTAAGGGATTAAGTCTTCCAGTTCTTACAGGATAGTCCCTTAGGCCATGTTAAGTCACCCTTGCAATTATTATCTTTAAACAGAAAATTTGGAGCACTTTAAGAGCATATTCCCTCATATTAAGAGACAGTACAGATATGAAGCAGTGTGCTCCAGTGAGCTGGAGTTAACTCCCCATTTTTCCAGCTCTGTGACTCTGGTACCAATCTCTGGTAATTTTGCTTTAGCAGCTCTGCTGTGGCGCATTAGCTTCTGCTCTGTGAGGTGAGAATAGGGGTATTGCTGCGGACCACAGCACTCCCGCAGCTGTGCTGAGCTAGGAGGGGCTGCAGCTCCCCCCACATGTCAGACAGAAGTGTTTCAGGATAAGCCTTTATGATAAATTAGGGAATGTGGTCAGCCAGAAATAGCCGGAGTGCTGTTTTATTAATCTGCGGGTGGATAACAATAAAAATGATGAAAGATCTAATCAGCTACATTATTATCTGGAGGTTGGTGGGGCCAGGAGAGAAGAGGGGTGTGCGGGTGATCTTGGTGCTGGGGAGAGTTCAAAGACAGGAGAGACAAGAGCATTGTCTTCAAGCACAGTCAGTAAAATTGAGGGGTGAAAACCTTGCTAGAGGTGACACCTTCAAAATTTTAGTCTTCAGTACCCCTTTCTCCTTTGCCATTTTACAGCTTTTTAAATCTGGGATATTTTTTAGCAGACAACTTGACTATTAGTGCTTGATGCTCCCTGCCTCAGTTACACTTTTCTCCAGGTCCATTGGGCAAGACCATGTCGTCATCAATAAGACATTCCCTTCCTGTGTGGCAGAAGATGGGGAGATGCCCCTTTTCTGTAGTGCATTTCTGCTGGTGTGTCTTTAAATTTTTCTGCAATACTTTGGTGATAGAAGTTAGAGGGGTGGGCTACTCAGGCCCCTCTGCCATTCGTTATTAGCTGGAGGGGTGTTGTACACTGTGAGTTGGGGCTTATGGTGGTGAATAAAGCCTTTTGTGTATTCTCTATATCCCTTTACAAATTAGGTACTTTTCTCTTTCTTTTTGTGTAGTAGGGTGAACACAATACAGGGGAGTCCTAAGTACCTGGATATGAAAAAATTGGAAGGCTCCAAGTCTCCATTAAAGCTTTGATTTGGCAGCATCACAAAGTCTTGCAGTCAACATGTCTGTACGTAAATGCATTATGGACAGAGAACCTCTGTTCTTCTCTCTCTTGTCATATTTTGCGTATTATTTGCTTACAATGCATGTCTGTCTCATGGTCTCTGTGGTAAAAGCATATTGAGGAAAGTCATCTCCTTTCCCAGCAATTTTCTCAGCTTTTCTTGATCATTAACATGCTGGAAACCACTTGAAAGAAACACTGCAATTTTTTAAGGGATTTTATTCATTTATTCATCAAGGTTAAGGACACTGAAAAACTGCTGTCTACATCTTTTAACACTTACTTCTTTCAATTCTCATATACATTATAGTCCTCAATCTAGAGTTCTCTTTTTCTCTGCCTGTGTCTTCTGTTGCTGTCTGAATATACAATAAACCCCTTTAAAATTAGTTATACTGCTACAGTTGTCAGGAGAACTCAAGTAATCTGATGAATTTAGTAAGAATTCCAGGCTGTGAAATAGACACAATGAAATTCTGTCCTTCAGCCTTCTTGCCTCATTATTAAACCTTCAGTTTATAGTGTGCAGACAGTCGTGCACTATAATTGAGGTTGAATTGCCATTCTCATTATAAATCCCCTTTTCTCATCTGCTCATAACTTCAACCAACACATGGGCTGAAACTGTGTGCTCTCACTTTCAGCCCACAGTAGAATATTTAACTCCATGATCTATGGGCTTTAGCTCTGCTGCTATGGGCTGCTGCCCCATATATTTCACCATAACAAGAGCTTCTATTGAGGTTAAAATACAAAAGTTGAACATTAACAGGTGTGCCTGGCTTAGGCACCAGACTTGCAAATGTATTTTAGGCAACTATCTAAGAGGGTTTTTTTAATCAAGATCCTTTCTGACAATTTAAGTAAAAATTGTCTTTCTGAAGCCTTGAAAAGCAGCTTTTCCTCCCCACTGGCTGGACAGGATTTTAGGTTTTTCCTTCATTCACTGCCTAGAACTTGGATATAGGTGAGATACAGCAAAACTATCCCCCTGCTTTCTTCTTCTGTGCTGGTGAGGTCTGCAAGCTTGGTCTGAATCTCAGTAGGGCATCCAAAACTGTTGACTGGATCCACTTGGACTCTGAACAACTCTGTTAAGCCCCCAGGGCCAGGAGCAAGGAGCTCCTTTCCTCTCTGTATGCTTACCTGTTCTGACTCCCCTCTGCGTTTCTGCCAACACTGGCATGTGGAGGGAAGCACTTTGATGCAGCTTCACACAGCTTGGTATCAAATCCTCTGAGAAAGGGTCAGTTCAGGTTGTAATAAATAGATCAGCCAAATCAAAAATCAATAAGGAACTTATTGATAATTTGTAAAAATTGAATTTCAGAACAACCACAATCAAAGACAGCCCCAAACCCGGGATCAGAGCCAGGTGAACCTGAGCTCAGCCTCTGGCGGGCTGACCTCCCCTCATTCATGAGTTGGCTTTTGGAGAGCCAGTCTTTATACAGCCTTTCAGCCCTGAGGCCAGGAAACCCAGAGTTCTTTGTTGAGTCCTGGTTAGTTAGTATTCAGTTTTTGGTTGCTGGTCCACTGATGAGATCTCTGAATAGAGGAGGGTGGATGAATAGTCTGAGTAGATGTTATTCATCTCCAGCTACCAGTCCAGAAGGGAAGGGATGAATAGGTTTACTGGAACCTGGACGAGATCAGATCGATATCTGGTGTTAATTGCTGGGTCGTTGGAGAGATAGGTGGGACTGCTCTGCCCTTGGATCCTTTTGTTTCCATTGTAAATCACCCTGCTCCCTGGTTTCCAGTATCCAATTTTGCAATCCCTGGTAGCTGAGTTTGTCTTGGATTAGAAATGCTTTTTGCTTTATTTTATATCAGTACAATAAAACACAAATTATACACCACATTTATAACAAGGTGAACAGTTCAATGTTTCATCTCAGTCTGCAGCCAAGAAGAGCAGAAAGGAGCAGGCTCATGGCTGCAGTGCTCAATGAGGAAGCAAAGGTTTGGGGTATGGACCTTGGTGTTTGCCTTTGTCACAGGTTTTGTGCATGCAATCTGACGACTAGAGGTCTGTTGACCCAAACAGTGGTGATCTCAGGCTCAGTTGTTGGTATTGGCAGCTAGATGGGACCATTTCCACTATAACAATGACTGAAGTGATGTCTGCAATGAAATAAAACAAAATATCTACAGACAGGCCATGCTGCAGTGTCCTGGGCACATGCCCACTCCATGTCTTGTCCACTCTCCACAGGCAGAGGAAAAGTTTTCCTGCCCAGCTTCAACACAGTAATTTCTCCCAAGGTGCTTCATGGAGAAGACTCAAGAGCTGAGCTTTGCCAGAAACTCTTGCTCAGAGTTTGTGGAGAAGAGTGAAATGTGAAGGATAAAGAAACGCTAGTACTAGTATTTAACAAAAAACCTGAGCCAAAAGGATATATGTTGAGTTGGTTGTTTGGTTGTTGTTGGTTTGTTTGTTTTTCCTCATATATTTATAATGGGAGAAGAAGTGGATGAAAGACTTTTGCTTGAAAAGGAATTTGTCACGTTGGGAAGTATGAGGCAGAGAAACAAAATGACCTCTTACAGGACCAAGACCAGTCCTGTCCGAAGACAGCTGGCGTAGGGAGTGTTTTTGATGCCTGCTGTCACTGAGGCCATGGCTTTTCACTAAATCCCTCCCTCTGCCCTTGCTGCCATGGTCCAGCACCTGCTTGGGGAGCAGAGAGAAGCAGTGAAGAAAGCTGCTGCCATTTATCCCCACAGTTTTTTTATCAACCCTTCATTCCTGCAGCGCAGGGGGGGAACCTCTGCCTTTCTCTGGAAATCTAGCATCTCATCAATTTTCCTTGGTCTGTGCTCCAGACTCCCCTCCATCCCCCTTGATGTGTGAGGGGTCCCATGACAGAGACTGAGGATGCAGGAGCACGCAGCAGGACCTGAGGACACCATGGCAGTGTTTCCAGAGCTCATCTGCCACTGCCTGTATCCCTGTTCTCTTCCAGGCAGATGGCTCAGCTTTCTCACACCTCTCCCCCACTCTTTACTCTCCAAGCCCTACTAGTGGGAGTTGAAAGTGAAGTGACAGAGCCTGAGGGAAAAGGGAAAACACAGTCTGTGTCTCTGAAAATGTAAAAGGGACCCTTTTGTGTATTTTGTCCCACTCCTGGTACTCCTCCCTGTCCCCAGCTGAACTGCTGTGACCAACTGCATTGAGAATTTTGCTCCAAAAATGCAGTGGAGATGAGAAGAAAGCTAAGGGGTGGCTTAGGAGGAAAGTGACTCCTATGCTGCTAGCATGGGGAATTTTCTTTGACATAAACTTTATTTTGGGTGACAAGGCTTAACATCTTCCTTAATGCTGCTTCCTGCATTTCAGGCCCACTCATTGGAGGCTGCACTCTCTGGAAGCTGGTGGTGTTCCCCTGTGGGGTACGTGCAGGTTTTGTGACAGTGTCAGGCATCCTGATATTTAAGCAAAGCACTTTCTAGTGCTGTTTCCCTCCTTCCTAGTGGCAGGAGGGGCTGGGCAGGAGCTCTCCAGCTCCCTTCAAATCCTTTCCCTAAGAAGTACTTCTGTCAATCACTGTCTACATGTGCCTGGGCTGGACAGGGTTTTAAGGTTGTGCAGAATAAGGTAGCTCTGAGCTTTGCTCACAGAGTTATCCCTAGGAACCATGTGAAGGTTTTCTGCAGTCACCAGAGCTGGTCTGAATTTTTAATGAACTTGAAAATCATTCCTCAAGCTTGGTCTATTCCAGAGACAGTGTGCAACAAAGAATCACTTCCGGTGAACGCCCAGCCTGGAACATGAATATAGGGGGTTTTGGGTAAATCCAAGTTTGTCTCTGTTCAAACATTGTTGCTAAGAAAATTCTGCTGCTCTCCAGTTTTGACCATCTGATGAAAGCTTACATGCAAGACAACTAAGCGCACACATTTTAGGCTGAGTGGTTGGCTGGATTTGTGTATAAGTTTGTAGGTGTGGGGATATAAAAAATAGATGAAGATATGTGTCAACATAAAGGACAAAAATTTCTGTCTGGAATTTCTGGAATTCTGCTCACCTGTCTCCACCTCATTAGTATGTCAGCCTTCATCTGATAACTAACCAACCTCTGTAGAACTGTGGTAGATAACAAGAAGACAGAATATTGTGTGCATTGTCTATCAGGCACTGTCAGTGAGCTGACCTGAATAGTTGTCATGTATTGTTTTTGTTTTAGTTGTTGCTCCTCAGCTTGATTTTAAGCTTAGTGGGCAACATCGTTTTGTCTATGCTCCTGCAGTGAAGGGTTTAAGGCACACATAGAGTGACAAGCCAGATTGTGGCCACTGGAGAAGGACAAATCTTTCCTGCTGAGATATTTTTCACAAAGGTACATTTGAGTCCTTCTCTATCCTTCAACTCCTTTTTAATCACTAGTAAGAAAAAGCATTTAATTTTGAGCTTGCTGGACTTGAAGGACTTCATTATTGGTTGTACATATTAAGATCAATGTGAATTGCTGCAGTATCTGACAAGACTTAGTTTGTGTAAGAAATTCTTCCATCCTCCCATCCTGTGCCATTGGTTCTTTTCCTTCACCAAGTGCAATTTCCCATGAAATACTGAAATATCTTGCTAACTAGAAACTTTTCTGTCAAGTTTTGTTGCTTTTGATTGAACAGTTTTCTCCATTAGAAGTTTACATGTTTTCAATATTTTGGCCCTGTCTGGGCTGAAAAATGTAGATTTTGCAGGCTGGAATATTCTTTTTTTCCCCTCAGTGTAGTCTATAGAGATGTGTGGGAGATTTGGCTCCTTCCATCTTTCCCAGCAAAGTTCGAGTAGGTCAAATGCTACCATCGATGTTCTAACTTTATCTTTACTCCTTCAAATCCCCACCAGCCTCCTGGACTTGACTTTACAAGTCCTTTCATGTCACTTCAGACTGTAGTAGGAGGAAGTGAAAATTACGGGCCACAGGCAGGGTTCCAAAAAGTTCTCTCAGAAAGAGGCTGGCATCTTTCCATGGGCCTTCATTGTATTTTATAGCCATACTACAGTATTTAACAGCATAATTTAGTAAGTGTCGGTACTCAGTCGTGGAGTGTGGAGAAACTGTCTTATTCAACCCCTGGCAATGTGCACCAGTTCAAATAATGCACCATAAGGTAATGTTTTCTGGAAATTAAATCAGAGTCAGAAATGCCCTTTTTGGCCATCAGCATAAATACTGTTGTCATCCTGATCAGCAAGCAGAATTCAAACCCTTTTGCCCTCTCATGTTTTAATTAATCCCTCACCAACATATGAAATAATTAATGAAAATCAAAGTCCTTGCCATGAATTATGAGTATACCCTAAAAGAATCTGAAGACCTACTGCAATACAAACCCTTTCTCACCCTTTTGACTACAGTGCCTCTTCATTCCTTGTGTGCTTTTAATGCTTGGGGGAAGATAGGTCTGGCTGGGATCCTAGATTGCCATCTGATTTAGGGATGAGAAAACAATGGCTCTTCTGGACTGTCATAGAGACCATTTCATGTTTACCTCAGCTGTGCAACTGCCATCTGTGTCTTACTTTGATTATCAAGGAGGTCAGCTGTCAAATGGAGTAGGAGGAGGCAACAGTTACATAAGAAACTGGTCAGATATCATCTCCTGAAGATATTTTACTATGTTTCTCAGACCAGAAAGCTGCAATAGTCTATCATAATTTCTATTTGCTTTACCAGACTCTGTACTTGGATTTAAAAAAACCCAACAACCCAAACATCAAATTCATGTAGAAATCATTCATCGCACTTTCAGTCACTATGTCAGGCGTTTCCTGTAGAACTGGTGCAGTTTGGTTTATCCTGTATTGATTTCTGACTTGTAGCCAGGTTTAAGTTGAAGTTTCCTCTGCCTGTCAGCCAGGAAGCAGTGGGAGTTCCCTTAGCTTAGAGCTGAGGATTGTGCCTGGAATGAGTAACTCATAGATGGTACAGGTGGACCAGGCCTGCTGAGGACAGCCAGTGGTGGATTATCCAGGGTTCATCTGGAAAACCACCTATTCTCCACTGGGTGGAACTGGAGCTGCTGTGTGGGGCAGAGTAGTTCCTGATAATGTGCATTGCAGTTCTGGTCCCTCTGCATACCCCAATATTTCCATGGGTGACTGCTTTTGTGCTCACCACTCACTCTACCCACACTGATTTTCCTTGAAGAGAAACACAATCCAGAAAGGAGATGGCAATAAACCCTGGTCCATTTTCCAGGCTGGGCAGTGGTGAGGAGATGGGCTGCAATGGATGCCAGTCCCACAGCACAGGTATGATTGTGGTCATACAAATTTGCCTGAGTAGCCTTTAATAGCTTTGTTTCATGAGAACAACAGGGGACATACCCAGAAGGCCCAACCTGATTTCAGTAACAGGCTGTATGAAAAAACCACAGAGGTCCTTCCCATCAGCACTGCCATGGTTTGGGGACTACACCTGCTCTCATGGGAAGGTTCAGAGGGTTGGTGTCTATTGTGATAACACACTCACACATCTGTGCACATCTAAAACCGCAGGAACACAGAATCATGAAACATGCCATGTTGGAGGAGACCTAGAAAGTTCATGTGGTCCAAGTTTTCATGGGAAGGGGATCTTAGATGAGATGACTTAGCACCCAGAGGAATACAATGGCATGCTGAAAACCTCCAGTGATGGACACTCTACCACATCCCTGGGGAGGTTGTTTCAGTGATTGATAATTTTCACTGTAAAAAATGTCTTTCCTATGTTCAGAACAAACTTCTCCTGATCCAACTTGTACTCCTTTGTCTTCTCCTGAGGCTCTTTGTGAGGAGTGTCTGTCCTCTTTGTAGCCACTTTAAATTAGTAGCATAATTCCTCTCTGGCCTTCATCTGAAATTGTCAAAGCAGGCAGGGTTGTACTGTAACTAGAATGAGCTAGCTGGGCAATGGACTCTCTATTTTTAGAAGTGTCTTTTGTAAATCTCAAAACCAGTATGAGGTAAAGGCATATGCCATTTCACAAATGGGTAAAGTGAAGTGATGCAACCCAGAAACGGTGCTGAGCAGCACTGCCACAGGCTAAGCACTGGTCCATAACCTCCTCTCAAGATGGCATGTGGCTTGGTAACTGTCCAGCTTCACCATCTGCAGATACTGAAACTCAATTGTTGTTAACGAGAATGAAATTATGGCAATATTAGCATAATTAAAATGAGAAGAATCCTAGTTCGGGGATGATTGATACCCCTGGAAAGCTTTGGATGGAGCCAGAAAAGGCAGGTCCAAGACTGTTGGCTCAGATTTTATTTACCTGCATGATTTCTCCAGGTGTGGGGGGAAATGTCCTCAACAAAAAAGGATTAAAAAAAAAAAGCTTAATGTGGCTAGTGACTGGTATTAAATAAATGATGCATGTTGGCAGAGCGATAGATGAGAATAGCGGAAAACACATTGTGAAAGGAACCAGAAGAATTGCTGTCATAAATCTCCTCAAACTATTGCAGTCTGAGAGAGGCTCAAAACTAATCAAGTTACTAGGACCATAAGGAAGGGGGTTTTAGAAGAAACCCATGGCCCTGTAGGTTCATTGACACAAGTTTTGCCCATATGTCCACCCTCTTAGAAGAGGAGAAATGCATGGCCAGGGAAAAGAAAGTGTTGCGGAAGTGCGACATTGCCACTTGGGTTGTTTGTCTCTTGGGTTTTATTTTTTTTTATTTGAGGCAGGTTAAAAGAGCTCCAGGTGTTCTCTCTAGAAAGAAAGAGATTAGAAGGCAACATTAATCAAGTTTACAACATATTCAAACAAGTAGATAAAGAGGAAAGAAAAAAAATACCCTGAAATGCTTTTGTAATGAATGCATATTTTAGCTGAAGAATTCACAAGGGTTGACATGTATGTATGCAAATCTAGGGTTAGAAGACAAAGTGGGATTATTTTCAAAGCTCATAAATAATTTAACTGTTGGAAGAGAAATGCAGAGGTTTCTGTTGATCTTATTGGCAAAGAAATGACTTTAGGCCTGATAAAGCAAAGGGCTAAAGGTGTTTTCACACAGAAGAATGACAGAGCATAGCTGTTTGTCTATTACAGCTTGTCACACCAATTGTGGATTTTATTGGCTAAAAGATGGGCACGTTGGGACAGGATATTTTGGCTCCTTTAACACATTAAAATTGCAGTTTCTTGTTGACTTTTGTAAGGTGTTCACTGAAGACAGTTGTAAATATTCCTATTAACTTATTTTGCAGCAGAAAGATGCCATTGTTGAATTCTTTTCACAACCCCAGTTGGAAAGGCATGGGAGGAGCTTTACAAAAGACCAGTCACTGGAAAAATATCTGGAGCAGGGTGCGTTCTTCATTGGTGTTTCCAGTCACCATGAAAATGGTGCCACTTGACAGCGACCAGGGCAGGACATGTAAGAACATTGTGGTCTGTTTAGTGAGTGCATTACTGCATGCCACCCTCCAATCCACTCAGTCTCCATACCAGTCACAGTCATGCAGTGAAATGGCTGAAGATTTTAAAGACTCTCTTCCATACCATTTCTGTTCTTGCCATGTGATTCTGACCAATAACTGTCCCTCTGGCTCAAATTCCAGTTTTGTCCCTCTTCCATATTTGTCTTTGAATTTATATTTTCAGAGAGCTGGATTGATACCCCTTGAATCCTGCTTTCCTGTGGACCTGTGGCCTCTTGGCCTTAACACATCTCAAGCCTGTTGGCTGGAATTTGCTGCTGCTCAGCTCAGGGTGCATAGAAACACCAGCACTTCTCTCCTGCATGCAGTGCCTGACCATGTGTGCCCTCTCTGTGGCTATTTCAAATAGTGAGTGAAAACCATGGCTAATCTGTTTCACTTCCCACTTCATTTGGCTTCTCTCAGTCACTACCTCCCTGATGAGATTTACTGGTTCCCATCCACACAGAAGCTGTTTCCTGATTTAGCCAGGTGTAATGCTTGGCTGTGACCATCTGCCTGTCACCTGTGGGACAGGCGAGGCAGCTCAATGTGTCAGGCCCTGGAGCACCAACCACTAAAAAGTGACATCTGAGGTCTTCCCTGGGTCCGCAGCTGAAAGTGAA
>WEIU01006504.1:3480-18368 GCA_013389925.1 Aegithalos caudatus | reverse complement strand
GCTCATGAGGTCAGGCTTTCCCTCCTCCTCCATTATTCTTTTGATTTTTTTCTAACTGGCTAGGACTCGATAGCTCTGGCAAGTCTATAAATCTAAAATCCTTTCTTGTCTTCCCCTGGAGCACACCAAGGACTATTCGAATGCCCGTAGGGAAAAGGTGAAACTAAACCAAACCAGTAGGCAAGAAACAGGTTGCCCAGCCAATCTTCAAATGCTGACCATTCTGTAAGTCAGTCCCAAGAAGCTTGTCTCTACTAGCCAGGAATTGGGAAAGGCAGCTCTCCCTCTTAAGAGCACTCCCTCTGGATTCAGTGTTTTGTGTCGAGACTTATGGCCAGGAATGTTAATGCCAGATAACTGAGCTGGCTTAGCTGGAATAGCTGGCCTGAAGGAGGCAGCCCCAGACATCAGGGTTAAGCTGTGGATATGTGGGCTGACTCCAACACCTCAATGCCTGTGCCTGTGCCTCCTCCCCTGTGCTGCCTTCGACAGCTGCCAGTACACAGCTGTAGGAGTTTTTATGACCTGACACCAGGAAGAACCCAACCTTTGTATAGCCTGAAAAGAGGGAAACATTTGCCAGTAGAAACACTGGCCCCTATCCTATAGAAAGTAAAATGCTCCCAAAGTTGAGTGAGAAGTGCTTCTGTATTGTCTTGGTATGGAGGGAAATGGTAGAGGAACTAGGAAGATTTATGGCTCCTGCTGCATTGGAAATACCCAAAGTTCCTGTCCCAAAGCACTGCCCATGTTTTCTCCATTGCAACACAGGGAACTTCACTCAGCAGTCTTTTCATGGCAAAGGAAACGCTGCTCCCTCTATCTTTCCTGTCCTTGGGCTCTGTGGTGGAATCTGTGCTCCTTCAGAGCTCTGTCTGTTAGAAAAGAAGGAAAGAAAAATGCCACACTCCCTACCAAGGGCTGACAAACAGGAATCATAGCTGCAGTATAAGCTTCTCTGATGGATTCTGCCTCAGCAAAATGAAATTAAGATTTCAGCAAACAAGCTCCAATTCCATGGTACCAGTAGAACAAATGACATCCGATAATTGCTAACTCCTTTTGCTTATTCTTTGCTCTGTTCACCCCATCAGTCTCTCCAGATTATATTTTCAGCTGAGTTTAATGAACGCCATTTATTAAACTAACACCAGGGTTCTGCTTTGGCCTCAGACAGATGTGCCTGCTAATATGAATAATTTTGTTCAATTGGATTATTCTGATGGAGAGCGGATCTCTGCCACTCGGAAGAGCACAAACAAATGGGGAACAGCTCACCTCCAGTTGTGACCAGCCGCTTGCCTTCATTAGGAGGCAGCTCCAAGCTCTGCAGGCAGCTTGGCAGGATGGTGTCCCTACCGTTCTTGTCAGCCAGCTCTTCTGCTCCTTTCTATTTCCCTCTCATGTGTAGAAAGAGCCCAGATCTCAGTGTGGCCATGAGCTCGGATGGTCAGGGGGACATGAGCACCATTGCCACCTTCCCTAAGTTCATCAGATGCATGGGCAACAGGATTCAGTTCCTTTGTCACAATGAACATTCCTTATCTGAATTCACACCAGACTCCCCTAACTGTGTATCCTTCCCTTCCCAGTATCGCGCATCCGATGTCCTTTACATTGACACCTCAGAAAATGTAGACTACTTATTTGCTATTGATCCTTCTTTATTCTGATCTTCTCTAATTATTTGGGCAAAGGGACAGGGATGATATGCTTTTAATCAGAAAAAAAAAAAGAGATAAAATCCAGCTGAAATCTTCCAGACAGATATTCCCTCTATCTATCGTTTGGGATTTTTGTGTTGAAAATTTTGGATCAATCTCTGTAATACATTGTGCGCAGGCACCAGACGTGCATCTATCTGTCCATCTCAATACAAATCCTGCCTTCTGTGAACCATAGAACTCCTAGCAGAGTGACGTTACCACATCTCACATCGACAGAACACACTGAGCACACACAACTTGGGGAAAAATTACAGAGGTAATTTGAAAGATTAGAAGAGAAAAAGCAGAAGATTTCTGCTCCCTGAGTGTAAGTGACCAATCCCACAGCAAGCGTTTAGCTAGCACAAATCATCATCATCCCCTTAAAGCCTACTTTCTTTCCCCAGGTAAAGAACAGGCCCAGCACTTCTTCAGACACCTGTAAACTTCAGGACAACTCATTTATTCTAGAGCATTTCTAAAGAAAGAAATTATTTGCATTTTCATCCTAAGTGGCATCCTGAGGTTACTTCCAGGAATCCCTGGTGAGTACGAGAAGTGAGGCTGTCAGGAAGTGGGTCTGTGCTGAAAAAGAAAAGACCCCAGAGATAACCAAAGTGCCAGTCTGTATGCCTTTTCTTATCACTTATCAGCTCCTTAGCATGATCGTCAACAAACCTATCAAAGGACATTAATTCCTCCACTCAGGTTTAAGTGTAGGAATACTTCTCCAGGTGTGAGCTATTCCTTTACACCTGATGACGATCTGTTCACCTTTCTCTAAAATGCATTACCCATGTCTTCATGGGTAATGGAAACAAGGCCTGTAGGAATTCCTGTTGGGATTTTGTGTAACAAGGTCTGTATGGTCTGTACTAAACAATGACTTTTTAACCTGAGCAGAAGACAGAAACCCCTCAAATAAACTCACTTCTGCGAGCACCAAATCTCTTAAAACTGACATGTATGAGCCCAGTTTCCTACAGCTGGCATTGGGCTGCCTGCCTGGTTTTCTTTCTCAATGTCCGATGTGCCATGATGGAGAAATAAGTACCATGCAAGGATAATGCACTGAAGAAAATAAAGAGCTTGGAAAGCATTCACTTGTCATACAACACAGCAAATGGGATGCAACCTCTGCTCATGAGTGGAGATGCTTCAAAAGAGTAGAGAAAAATAGAGGATCTTATTTAGCAAAGACAAATTTCTAGCTGACTGCACAGCCCATGGATTTAATGGCCCAAATATTTCCAAATCCTTAGAAATCAAGGTAGTGAAAACCTATTTTCTTTTGGAACAACCTGCTTTTAAGGTTCTACCATGACAACCGTGGTCTACAGCAATCCAAATCAACCAAAAGATATCTTTGGCATCAAGGAATGGGCATCATAGAGCCAGAAATTTCAAAGGTAGGCATCTTGTCCCTGTGAGGATTTTAGAGTGTTATTGCTCTGCATAGAACAGATGCTTCAGGCAGCCGAGATGCTAGATCTGTTTTACATAGGAAAAAGGGATATCTGAAGAGCTGGGGAGAGAGAATGTATCTTCCAATAAATGGGAGAAAACTGCTTTCCAAAGAGGATTATTTGAGTGTGGAGCTGCAGCTTTCCATGGGTACAAGAGATTTTCTTCTGTTTGCAAGTTATTATCTTAAAAATGAATTTTTAAAATGAGCCATGGTGATATTTGGAGGTGGGCATGATCATTTCCTAGTGTCTCTGCTCCAAGAACACCAGAGCAGCCAGAATGGTGACATTGTATCTCCCTCTAGAATTACAACTATTTGAAACCTCTCTGCTAGGAGAACATTTAGAGTTAAATGAGTAATAGTGGGCCTGAATCCTTGGCTGCCATGAATCAGTGTCACTTCACTGGCATCAGAGGAGCTGGTGATTGACACTGCCTGAGCACTTAGCCCGATCATGGTTGTGGTTAGTAGTTTTCCAGACAGAGCACTGAGTTTTCATTTAATCTGCTTCTTGCTTGGAAAATGACTTGACTGCTGTTCTCCTTTCCCCACCAGCTCAGCCTTCTACCCAATATTTCAAAAAGGTTGGATGAAGCTCAGCTAAGTGGAAAAATGAACCGTTTGAAATAAAAACTCTTTTTTTTCCTAACTGCAGTCACAGGGCAGGATGAAAGACACCTGAGAAGCAAGGTTTGTACTGTAAACCTTCAATTCTTTGATACAGCTGAATCAAACACTTCAGAGACCAGAGTTTTGATATTCACTTGTATCTGGCCAAAGTTACCGTACCTATGAATTATTCAAATATGCAATTACTGCATTTGATATATCATTGGGTATAACCGTGGGAACGAGAAACAGTGTTCTAGGGCAGCTGATTGTATATGCCTCCCAAACCATAAGGACATCAATTTAAGGTGCTCACATTGATGGAATACTCTGCAACCCCTTATTAAGATTCTTGCCAACTCCTGTAGCAGTTTTCCCCTGCAGAGTAAATTTCATGGTGTTTTCTAGCCTCCCTTTTCTTTATCTCTGTAGTGTAAGTGCCAAACACTACCCCATAGAGCTTCAATTCATGGTTCTGCAGTAGTTCTCAAAGGTCAGTAACAAAAAGATTTTTCAGCTTAGTGATCAATGCTGCACAAGTGACCTGAGTCCTGTGAATCACATGTTGGGGTATAACTGATTTCATTGTGAATTTCCAGTTTTCCTGGGTTTTAACCTTCTTATTAGACCTAGAGGGCTGTGCCCTGCCTTTGGCCTCTACTCTTCCTATTGTCTTTACCTGGACAAAAAACCATGTTCGTGGTGCTGATGTTTGTATCAACTGAACACAGCAAACACAGATCTATCTGCCTTCAAATATGGGGCCATCTGAGAGGAACATCTCTGAAGTTCTAGATCTTTCTTTGCCCTCTCCCTGAACAGCATTCGCAAATTGATAATGTGCCTGTTTCCCATTTGCTCACTGGTGAGTACTGGTCTCTCTAGTGCCCCAGTATCAATGGATTTTGCTGACTTATAACTTATTTGAAGATTCTGTAGAAAAACAATGTGCTTATTTTCTAGAACTCATCCTGTATTTTCAAAATCCTCTTTCATTGTGGGTCTTTTCCTTCTCCCATTTTTTTTGTACATATTTTATTTAGCAGAGGACTCATTCTCTGAGTGTTTGCTGCTGATGCTTGAAGAAAAAATTTGGCTTTGGATGTCTCCTGTGTTTTTCCATCTCTTTGGCTCTCATTTCAAATCACTGCTGTTTCAAATGCCTACTCTTTTGTTTTCTTATATTTTCTGGTTTTTTTTCAAGTTGCAGTCCCTCATGTACTGGCCCAGCAAATCTCTGTATGGAACAAACCTGGTTAAAATGTTCCTTCAAAGGCTGCTGTTTTCAGGTTACTGCGGCTGCCCATTAACTGATGCAATTGGAACTTACACTGAGCTCAGAAAGGCTCTAAAATCTGACTTACTCAAGCAATTTGTGTGACATTATCCTTATGATTTCCCACACTAATCTTTGTGAAGTGGAGGAATGTGAAATTACCACCCTCCAGTCACCCCTGGAGATTTGGGGGTTTTGCTGTTGGAAGCCTTTGAAGACAGCACCACCATAACAAACTTCTGGTTCTTTTCACAGTATTGTATATATGAGAAAAAACTCAGAAGGTTCTTTTCTGGCTGAGTCTTTGGCAAAAGTTCTCACAATTTTCTAGAAGTTTACTTCAGAGCACAAGGGCCAAGAGTACCACAGTGAGATGAGAAGTGGGAGGCTGCTTTAATATCTATTATTTAATTCTGAAGTATTTACTTTATCTAACATTAAAAAAAATGGGGACTTGGATTTTAATGAAGAATTCCTGCTCCAAACTGAGGAAAAGTGTTGTGGTATTGCCTTGTGCTGCTCTATCACTCCCATGACAAATAGCGCGGATCCGTTAGTGACCTACATGGACTCATTTAGATGCAAACACAGCAATACTCCTGAAAAGCTGCCCTGCTTTGAGGAAGAACAAGTTCCAAATATTGCTGAATGGAATTCAGTCTCAGAGCAGTAATTACTGATTGTAATTTTGGAGTAAATGCAGTAATTAATTATTGTCGTTTTCCATCAGTACATTATATTGTGTGCCAATCTTAGAATAAAATAATTAGCAAATGGGATTTTGCATGCTCTGGTATTGAAACTGTGGTTTTTAGAACAGACTTGAGAATTTTGCCATAATAAAGTCATTAGTAATTTAAATGGATAGGCAGGTTAAAAATGATCAGACAGAAAAAGAAAGGATTTCTTTGTCAATATTGCAAACACTTTCAGGAGCTCTGTTTTAGCCTCCCCCACCAAAATTCACTTCTATTCTCTCAGTACAAGCACAACAGCACAAAGTTTGGGTTGCGAACACAGTGAGGGACGCTTAATTTAATCACAGGTGTCAGTGGAAATGAAAAACAAAAGTAATCCAAAGAACAAAAAACCATATTGGCTGCAGTGATGTTTTTCCAGTACCTGAACAGACTTTCCAAAATTAAGCTATGCTGATTTTTTTTCTCTCTTTATTCACTCATATTAAAGCTTGTGCTGGAGTACTGTTTTCATGCAATTATACTAGAGCAAATTTCCATAATGTAAACAAGTCCTAAACGATCTAGGTGATGACTAAAAGAGGGAAACAACAATAATCTGTGCAGGTGGAAGAAGAGCTGGTTAGCATGATTGTAGGAGGCATAACTACAAGAAATGGGATTTTATCCTGAAAAAGGATATTTGGAATGACTCTGAAGATGAATAGCCTAATAGAAAACAGTGAGATCAATGCAGCTGTGGAATAGCCTCTCACTAGAGGTAATAGAAAGCTATCTGGGAGGCATAAGCAACAAAAATTTCAGTAAAAAATACACTTTCACTTGACTTTGCATTGAAGCCATCTGAAATTACAAGAGAAGATATAAATTTTCCACTCACATATTTTTGTTTATGGCTATTAGGAATTTTGCTTTTTTGTTTTATTTTTTGGCTGATAGTATAATCTTTAAAATGGACTTTGGGTTGCTTTTGTTTTTTTCTCTTATTAAGGAAAAAATGAAAAATGCAACGTTTTCTAGTTTGGTAAAATATATACTCCTATTTAAAAAAAAAAAAAAAAAAAGAAAAAAAAGAAAAAAAAAAAGGACAATTCCTCAGAGTAAAAATACCACCTATTCCAGATAACTGCAAAAACATATATTTCACACATTTTACAATAAACCAGAGTTCAGTCCACGTTCAAGAAGCAGTGAAGGAGGACCTGAAATCTTATTTTTTTCATATTTGAGCTTTGACCTATCTTATTTTCCCCGGAGTTTTGTAGAAGCAGGTTGCTTGGGCAGTACATTCATTTAATGCTTTGTCACTATTCTGAAGCACAGCTAAAAAAATCTTGCTGTTGATATTTTTTCTATTTTTTTCCACTTTTCTGTTTCCCTTTTGCTTTGCTCAGTTTGTCTCGCTCACACTCACTTTGTCTCGCTCAGTTTCATGTCAGTGCTCTGAGTTAGTCTCACCCAAATGTCTCTGCATCTTTAGCTTTAAATAAAACTTCAGCAGCAGAGTGTCTGTCTGAGGTGGAAAACATCACTTTGCCAGTGACCAGTCAATGCAATGAGGCCACAGATGGGGAATGGACAGGACTTTTAGGGCTATTGTGTGCTGTGTCTTTTATTGATCTATCAGCTGGATGCTCCTGGGCTGCTCTGCGTTCTGCCCTGAGCTCTGGAAGGGCTGTGAGCTATGCAGTTTTCTAGGCAGCATTGTCCTACCATGCCTGCCTGTCGCAGCAGCCCTCCGTGAGCTCAGGGCTCACACACAGCCCTGGGCACTGCACGCTGCACCAGTAACTTTGTCATAGCACAGGGCATGGAAGGGCGCCGAGCAATGGCCACCTAAGGGAGCTGTGGACTTCAGGTTGTTTGTTCCTTAGTTATTTTGTGCATTTACTATCTGAAAAATACATGGAGTGTCTCCAAGTCCTTGCTTCGTAGTCCTGAGAGGGGATTAGTAATAGAATATACTGATTTTGGCAGAGTTGCCTCAAATGATCCTCCTCTATTCTGCTTTCCCCTAGCCCATCATTTTTTTTTTTCCCCTACAACCACCTCTTTAATTATAAAGAAAAAAGAGAACAGGAGCAGCCATTTTGCCATCTAAATTCTTCAGGACTTTGCTTGCTGCAGCTTTGGGCTTATCTGCCATATCACATAGACCCTTTCAGTGTTTGACAGCAAGTTTAGAGTGTTTGCAAAGAAAACAAAGGACTTCAAATCACTGTGGCCCAGACTCTTGTGTCCCAAAAGGGAGATCTATAAGTTTTTTTTAAAAAAACGTTCAACCAGAATTAAAATTCAGTGAAGTTCTTCTTTCTCAGTTAGGAAAAAATCACTCTGCTGGATTATGTCAAATTGGGTGCTGCTTTGTTGTTGTTGTTGTTGTTGTCATTGGCAGCTTTTATTTTTTGAAAGCAATTCAATAGAAAAAAGCCTTTCCTTGCAAAAATCCCAATTAAAAAGTTTTTGAGCAAGTTCTTGAAGCACATGAGTAATTACACTGGTGTCAATATGGTTATACACATGCTTCAAATTGGAATTAAAAACCCTGAAGAGCTGCATCCAAAGTAAAGATGGATAAAAAACACAGTAGAGTTATTATCTTTCTATCAGTTAAAGGAAGTTGCAAATCAAGCCAGCAGTGGAGGTACAATATACTGTGCTGAGCCAAGAACAGCTGACCTATCTCTGAGTCAGGCTTATTTCTGAGGGCTTAGCCCTCTGCTGATAACTACTGCCCAACCTGATGGGAAACTGTCCTGTGACCTTCATGACTGAGAATCCTGACTGCTTCTAGAGTGCTTGTATCAATGTTCCCAAGCACTGGGAGGCAGATGAGTTGAAGAGAGACCTGGGTTTAAGCCCATCTGGCTTTCTGGTTGTTCTTGCTGTCATCAGTCTGCTCTCCAGTCTATTGTAGCATATCTCTCCCTGTGAGTAATTCTCCCTATGCTAAACCCAAATCCTCCACTGGGGAATGTTCCTGCAGTGTCCTCCTGGGACCACCAACACTTGGGCAATTCCTTCTCTCAGGTGGAAAAACACAGATTTAAATCTTTTTTTCCTGGAGAACTCCTTTCTGCTAAAAGTCATGTACATCTCCTGCATCAGGCTCAACAAGGTATTGAGTGAGTGAGAGAACAAGGATGTCTGAGATACATTTTAATAGGGTCTCTAAGCCAAGGGTGGAGGTGATCTGGTGGTAAAAACTGAATGATTTTTCTGGACAGCAGAGTACTGAAGTGGAAGTAAAAGCCAGGAGGGCTAAAGGACTTCCTATCTAGAGGCAGCACTTCAAGACTCTTCTGCTTAGTAGAAGCAAAAGAAAGAAAAAATGCTCTAAGAGAGACATTTGGAATTATATTACCATTTTATCTGCTGATTTCTTTTTATATAATTTACTGGGGAAAAAATACCTAGGCAACAACTCTTAGTCCTACTAGTGAGTAATCTTTTTGTAGGAAAAAGCTGAGGCCTCAGAGAACTTCATGATCATCCATGATAATAAAAACCACTGTAGACTCATAATGGTGAATCTTGAATAGCACAAATATCCACAGCCTGCATCTTACACCACCATGAGAAACAAACATATCCTCAGTGAGCACAGCTATGCTGATACATAAAGCCTGGTGCCTAACTAGGGAGACCTTTGTGTCCCTCAAGCCCTTTGCAGGTGTCACAGAAAACCTCCCTGACAAAGGCAGCCCCTGGTTTAACACAATTGCATGCATGCACCCCCCACTCTCCCCCAGCAAAGCCTGCAGAAAAAAAGCCAGTGTGATGAAGCAAAAAGCATTTGGATATGGCAACATGTTTTGGTTTCAAGCTTCCAAGAGGCCTTTTCATAAGCAAGGAAAAGAAAAGAGGTTTTTGAAGGGGGAAAATGCATTGACAGTTATCTTCATATAGTCACATATAAAGGAGATTCTAAACTATTAAGGCTGTTTCCTGCACATGCACCTAATATATTTATTGAAAGGTTTCTTAACCTCCTCTATGATGTCTTCAGTGCAGCACCCCTTTCAAAGACATTTTCATCCCATTCCTGAATTCTCACTGGAAAGGATACTGTTCTGAAGACTGCAAAAATATATATTTTCAAAGATATTTAGGAATCCCAGTGAAAAATTAAAATGCTCTGTTTTTCTTTGGGAAGTTTGAAGGTAGGGATTTCCTGCCTGTCTCAGATGAATCAAAAGAGGCTTGAATAAAAATCACAGAATCTTAGATATTACAGTTAAAATGACACAGAAAGGTCACCTAACCAATCTCCTTATCACTAATTAAGGAGTACAAATTGCTTAGGGCCTCCCTAGGTTGTGAGTTTATTGGGGAGTCTCTGTTGTGGAACAATTTTAACAATAGAGAGTCTTCCTGTCTCAGTAAACAAACAATAGGGGTTTAAATTTCTGTTTCTCAAAGAATTACCTAATGAAACAGCCAGTCAGTGGTGGAAAATATTTCTGGTTTTGGAAACATCTTCATTTTTGTTATTGGTGATACATTGGGGTTCCAATAGAAGAAGCTGTGTCTTCTGATATTTTTGGTATCGTTACGTACAATAGAAGTTCCCTTGGAACATCCAGCTGGCTTCTTTCCAGCAATACATGGCACATGAGTCTAAAAACGAGACCCCAGGTCCTTACTCCAGCTAAGCTTCCTTGGCTTTGGTTGGGTTTTATCTACACACAGGAGTTTAAAACAACTGAACAAGAAGTGAACATGGATCCTTCTATTAATTTTTTAGGTTTGTGAAGAAATAAATCAGGGTTTATTTCATTGTCAGGGAGACATATTTACATTAACTTATTATGCTGAGATGGAATTGGATACAGACTGTACCGCATGAAGAATGAAGAATGCTTTGAAACGTTTGCAACACAGAGCTATTGGAACAGACACTGTCCCAGTCCAGTCACCTGGGATTGAACCACAGCCCAGTCACACCTCTTATTCCGGGTTTTCTTCAAGCACCAGAAAATGCTCTCTTTCACTGATCAAGGGGAATCAGGACAGCTTCTGACTCTCCTCTAGTGACCAGAAACATGTTCTAGGGATGCAGGATGCCCCTGGGATGAGGAAGTTGTCTTATCCCTTGGCAAGCATCCTTCCACCTCTTTTTCTAAAGAGACACACACACAAACAGTTCCTAGTTTATGCGCAGGTGCATGTCTGAGCTGAGTAGCTCTGTCCAGACTCAAAAAGGCAGAAGATAGAGAGTCACAGAGCTGAATCTCCTTCAGGGTCTACAGCACAGAGAGACGCTACAGGAGTAGCTGACACCCCCTTCCCCATGCAGTTACCTGTGCTAGTGCTTTGTATCCAGTAGTTCCCACAACCCTTCAGTAGGGACGATTAGCATCCTTTGGCCTCTTCAGCTGCACCTTCAGCCTCTTCATACCAATCTGGAATCCATTCATGGCCTGGATAGCAGCTTGAGCACTGGCAGGATTGTCAAAACTCACAAAACCTGTCAAAACATGAGGCAAGGCATGGAACTTAATGAGCTGAAGGGTGCCAAGGCACTTACATGCAACGATCATTGAGAATGAACATGGGCAAGGGAGTGAGGGCAGTGAGAGAGGGGAAGCGAGCAGGTAAGGGTGGGCAGGTGGGCAGGAGAGTGAGGAGAGGATGGTTGCCAATGTGGGACAAAGGATAGGGGGGTTGGTTACAGATCAGTGTCCCGAGACACAGTGCCTGGTCTGGTTGCCAGTCTGAGCACTAGACTATGTGGAGCACAGGGATCCAAGTGTTGGTGCCACAAGATTTGGGTCACCTTCGAGCTGGGAGTCAGCAGATACAATGCATGGTCTCAAGGCACTCTGTCTACCTCCATCTCCCTCCATTGTGACTGGGGTAAACCTCTAGACCTTCCTTAACTTTCCAGCATAACCTTTTCTTTGTCTTCCAATACTAATAATTAGAGGAACCCGACACACCTACTGCTACTTCCTTATTATGGCAATATAAGTAAAATGTGAATTTAATAAATTCATTATTTTTGTATTTCAGCATGAATGGTTTGATTGTTGGCTAGCCAAGCAATGTAAAGAGCTTTAATCACTGGCAACTTCTGCAAACTCCATGTTATTCTGCAGCTGAGAGATGCAGTGTTTTCCTAACAAGTGTTTTCCTAACATGGGTTCCCTATGGAATGTCATACTTTACCAGCAAATCTCCCAATCAACCACATCCAGCACTAGAAACAACTATAGTGACTGAATATTGTATCTACGGGTCACCTAAGACATTCCTTGTCTTGATTTGCTCTCTAACAGTCTGATTAAAAAATATAGATTATTTAAGATTGGTCAACCACACAGGATGTAATTCATTTAATGCATTCAGCTTTGGGGAGAGCTTTTTGTGTGGCTTTACCATTAAAAAAAATTTTATAAATATATCCATATATATATAAATATTTTTCCTATGTTAGATCTGAAAAGAGGCCTCATTTTCCAGACTGTATATGGATGTGGCTGGAGTGACCATGGGTCTGAGATATTAGTGTGGCAGGAGGCCATCACATCGTACAAGCATCGTCTCTGCTACTTTTCCCAGAAATGTCCCTGTGTGCCACCAACATTTCTGAGCAAAAACCTTTGGTGAGACTAGCCTGGACCAGCCTGCTCTTCAGATGAACCCATCTGTTTACCTACCCCTACAAGGCTCTGGCAGCACAGATCAATCCTAGGAGCCTGGCTTTGCTCAACAGACAGGCTGAAATGAAGAGATGGGTTTTTGCAAACTCCTCAAAAAGCTAAAGCTGAGTGTTTGCTGCTGACAGCAGCACCAGACCTGGTTTACAGCCTTAGGCTGTGCTGTGGATTCATTCAGCAGCCCCTCCTCCCTGATCTAGTTCCTCCTCGGAAGGGAGTCTCATGGTGACATAGTGCATCTTGCATCTGAAAAAGACACAGAGCTGGGCATGCAAAGGCATCTTCTCATTCCTGCATTAAACTGTGCTCCCTGATCTTGGCTAAAAGGGCAAATTCATGACAGGTCATGAAAACTATGGTCTTAGTCTCTCAAAGTGAGACAACAGGTTTATTGAATATGGCACACAGGGTTTTAAAAGGGAGGCCCATGGAATAAATAGGGTACCTTGTTTGTCCTCCCCTCTTGAAGCCAAGGCTCCAAGTAAACTGGCTGTCCACACAGCTTGCCTGCCAACCCACTGTATGAGGAGGTACCAACACTGCAGCTCTGAAGATGAACAGACAAAAAGTACTCTCAAGCCCCACAGCAATCATCTATTTCTAGGGAGAAAACTGGAGAGCAATAGTGAGTAATGAGCTGTGGTTTTATTCAATAGCAATGGATCTACTCTTGCCATCACTTCTTAGGCATTAAGCACCCAGTGATGTTTACATTTGACTACTTGAATAATCTATCAACAAAGGCCTGATTCACTCTCAGCAAAGGAATACATGAAACACTTCCTGGTTTCACCCAAGTATGTTCAAATACTTAAAATACTTCTGGAAACTCCCTTGGGAATGCCTTACTTGAGCTTCAACCTTAAATATGTTGTCTATATACCTCATATCCTTGAATATAGGACATAGTGAAACCCATTTCTCTTTTAAAATCACATTTGGTTTGCTGATGTTCCTGGCCAACATACATCAGTTACATCTAAACAGTAGATGTTCCAGGGAAGTTCAGAGAAGCTGGAACCTAATAATCTGTAGTGTTGAGTTGTTCTTTTTTTTACTTGTGTTTAACATCAAACAATTCCTGAACAAAGTGAGTTTTAGCACAGAAGACAAGTTCAGTGGTTAACTTAGATGTGTCCACAATGTTCTGGAGAGTGAAAGAATTTAATAATTTGAGTGTAGGCCATTTTATGCCAGCTGTCCCCAGTGCTAGGGAGAAGTGCCAGGTATGTTTACTTTACTGATACACACACAGCAATGCAGTAGCAAAGGTGAATTGGCTGCAGCTGGATGGTTGCTTAGCTCATGTATTTACAGAACATACCTTGCCTGGGAACTTTGATTTCTATTCTTGCAACAGGTGCTTTTGGGATGTCCCTCCTACTGACTACTTGTACAAACCTAGATTGTGCCTGCACACTCATCCATTTGTAAACAAGTCACCTTAGGACCCTACAATAATCAGAGCAGCTCCTGGCCAATATGGTCAGTGGAATGTAGGGCAGGGTCTCTCTCTTTTGTCAGGACACCCTTAGCTGTGCTCAAATGAATCGTTGATCAGGGAGTAGTGCTGGCTGCAGTGAAGGCAGGCACCCAGCTTAAATCAAGGAACCTCCATTGTGGGATCTACCTGGTTCCATAGTTAGGAGTGACATTTCAAGATAAAATGTTAACTGTCTAGTGGGTGGGTCACTGCCCAAAGTGATGTTAATTGCTAAATCCAACCCCTCCAGAAATGCTGCCCCCAATGAAAAAAGATTATTATTTCTCTTCTTTTGCTAGGGCTAAACCTTCAAGGGATGATAAGCCTTTGTGCTGGGGTGCTAATATAGCTGTACCTCTGCAAGAACCTTGCTGTGAGATAAGCTTACAAAGATATACCAGTTTTTATTTTTGCTTTTGAGATGGAATTCTAAGCCCATTTCCTCATTCTTTGCAAACCTGTAAATAATACAACATTTTAACAAATGGGACTAATAAGAGAGATCAGAAGTGCATTTGCTCACTATATTTCATTTAGACAAGATATTGAAGCTGGGAGTTGTATTCTGATTCTGGTATTAGTTGCCTACAGATTTGGACCAAATTTTTTTTCTCCTTAGTTGTTCTGGTATTCATGGAAGCAATATAAAAATCTCCTCCGTCTGGATGCTGAGGATCGAGGAACTGGGATTTGAAAGGCAAATGACAATAACTGTGTATTTTCTTTCTGATCATATTCTAGGGACAGAGCAGCTAATTACTCTGGCTTCATTTCACTGTTTTAGTTTTCAAGGGCCTTGATATGCTCAGAAGTTTCTGGTTCATTCAACTCTCCCCCTTTCCTGTTACTTATGTATCGCTGTGTTTCAAATTGTTGAAGGTATTTGGATGAACTCCAAAGAGAAGAGAAGCTATGGCTCATGCTGAGATTTGAGACTTTACAGTGGAGCAGGGATAGGCAGATAGACGGGCATGTTGGGCTAACAA
>WEIU01006503.1:91077-163027 GCA_013389925.1 Aegithalos caudatus | reverse complement strand
GGAAAAAAGGAGATTTTGCAGTTTGATGATAGAAGAGGCATTCCTAATACCCCAATAATCAGTTTATAACCTATGTGCAGTGATTGGGCAGCAGCCATAGGTAGGATCTGTAGAAGTGTAATCTCCATAAGATGCAGAAAGACTCTTTCCCTAAAGGAATGGATGGATTATTTTTAAATGGTAGCCCTGACTGAAGTTACAGGTTTTGTCTTTTTATGTTGTAAGTAAGAAGGTGAATATCTGTGGGGGAGAAGGGAGAATGTTTTGAAGGTTTTTCATTTGCTTCTTTCTTTTTTTCTCTTATTCCTTATTTTTTTTAAAGGTGTGTGAATAAACTATCTTTTGTAATTTAAAGGTAAGTCTGCTTCACTTTTTGAGTTCCCGTAGTCATACATAAAATAATAGTAACCACTAAACCATCACAGAAATTGGTGCATTGTTCAAAACCAGGACAGATTGACAAGACTATCTCAGGTCTCAGGGAGACTTTAAAAACTTGGGCCAAGGTCAGGCACAGTACAAAAGAAAACAAGTAAATATTCATGCCTGGCTTTATGCCTCTTTATAAAAATTCAGTCCAGCTTCAGTCCTAATTTTCTTATCATTTCTTAGCATTGTTGTCACCCAGTATGAACTATGTGCTATTGATGTATGTGCCCAGTGTAAAGATTAATTGAAGAACCACAATTCAGGAGGGGTAACTTAATTCCCTTCTGCAGGTGCTCTGCAGTATTTCATGCAACTTGTGGCCAGGAATACTTTATTAGTTTAATGCAAGAAGACATGGCAATGGCTCAGCCTTTGCTTGCTGGAGCCGCTGCACAAAATCCAGATCAGAGAAGAGGCTGGGGAGGGGCCGAGACAGAGAAGCTGCCAGTGAGTATCTGTTGGTTTAAGGACAGAAAACAGAGACAGCTTTAATACAGCAGGATGGAAGGGCAAGTGCACAATCTTCTGTTTTAGACTGAAAAGGATGCTCACAGCAAGGGTTGGGGCAATGGTACCACTGCTTTTGGCTCCCAAGCCAACAAAAATAGAGTTTGTGGGGTGGGGTTTTCCTTTCAGTTGCTTGGTGCTTTCAAGAATTAAGCCTAATACATCCTTTTAGTTTTGGGAAAAATTATCCAACAGCTTGAAACTCCTTTACCTAATTTGGACAAAAACAGAGCAAGGACCATGAAAATAATCCTGCTGGTAAAAAACCTTTACAGAAATGCATTAAGAGATGTTGTGCCACTACTTGAAGCAGTTAAAAAACCCAACAAAAGACAGTCTTACTCTGAGGACAGGAGAGTGAAGCTTTGCAGGCATTCTGAGGAAGGAGAGTGAAGCTTTGCAGGCACAGAAAGCTCCTGCCTGGCCAGGGGCTGGTCTCAGCTCAGCTCCAGGGGCTCCAGTAAGACTTTCTCCCAACACTTGCACTCACATTTCCACACCTGCTCAAGAAATGAGAGGGCAAAAGAATGTTTTCAAGCCACCCTTCATCAGCCTCTACTGGGCTGCTCACTAGACTTGGTTTGATATGGTGGAAGTTTTATTCAAGCAGTCAATGACCTTGTCCATCCCCAAGGGAATGGCTAACCACTTTCTTGAAGTTTCTGGAAGACTCAGACCCCTCCCTCTGTGACACCTGTCTGAAAGGTGCTAACCAGGAAGCAAAACAAGCTTAGACACAGCTTGCACCCAAAGTGATGAAGAAGGTAATATATTGGTTAAAACAGAATTTCAAACCATTTAGAAAAAGAAATACATATCCAATAGGAAATTTTGGTAGCTGGCAATCAGTTTACAGTTTGAAAGCTCTGAAAAAGAGTGTATACATAAATGTATTTTTACATGTTTTTACATCAGCTCCTGAAGTCAGATCAGCACTGCAGCTGAATCAGAGCTCTGCTCATGGTGCAGAAACTTTTACAGGTCTCACCAAGACAGCCTTTTTTTGTAATTTCATATAAATGCCAATTTCAGCATGCAAATTAACTGTGAGGCCAACTCTTTGAAGAGCTGGATATCCTCAATTCCCAGTGAAGTCAAGAGAGTCAAAGAATCCATAAAGGCACAGGATCAGAGTAAATTAGAAAATGGATGATTACCATGTTATGAAACCCTGATACATTCAGTGAGCTAAAGCTCCTGAAGAGTGGATGTGTAGCCAATAATAGGAGCTAATAGTTCATTCCAAAGAATTAGAGGAAACTAGGGGCAGTCAAATTCTGTATTTCAGCCTAAATATTATTAATGTGTTTCCATATAGGTGGGGAAAAAAGTCAGCTGTAAGTATTCTCTAGGTACAATAATTAAGGCTCCACTGTGACATGTCTCTGTAGACATTTATTTTCCATTAACAGAGGATCAGAATTACAGTTTAATTATTCATAGGGTTCTAAAGAGATACTCAATTTTATTCAAAAAGTCATTGACTAGATTACAGGAAAAGTCCACCAAGCTCCCATCCACTTTAATAAGGCAAAGCATCAGACAAAGGGCAGCCTCAGGAGAGAGGAGGGAGAGGAAGATGGGAGAACACTGCCACTGGCAGGGATGTCACCCCAGCCAGGCTCTGGGGACACATCCCGGGTCACCTTTCCGTGTCCCCCACCCAGGGAGGAGCATTCCCAGCATAGCACCACACTCGTGCAGAGCTGTGTCCCAGCCTGGCATTTCCATGGGCAGGTTTATCCTGGCCACAGGCACAGGCACTGCACACAAAGCCCAGCCCGGAGCAGGTTTATCCTGGCCACAGGCACAGGCACTGCACACAAAGCCCAGCCCGGGCAGGTTTATCCTGGCCACAGGCACTGCACACAAAGCCCAGCCCGGGCAGGTTTATCCTGGCCACAGGCACAGGCACTGCACACAAAGCCCAGCCCGGGCAGGTTTATCCTGGCCACAGGCACAGGCACTGCACACAAAGCCCAGCCTGGGCAGGTTTATCCTGGCCACAGGCACAGGCACTGCACACAAAGTCCAGCCCGGGCAGGTTTATCCTGGCCATAGGCACAGTCACTGCACACAAAGCCCAGCCCGGGCAGGTTTATCCTGGCCACAGGCACAGGCACTGCACACAAAGCCCGGAGCAGGTTTATCCTGGCCACAGGCACAGGCACTGCACACAAAGCCCGGAGCAGGTTTATCCTGGCCACAGGCACTGCACACAAAGCCCCGGCCCGCAGCGGTACCCGGGAGCGGCGCTGTCCCTGCAGGGACAGAGCAGGACACCGGCGCTGTCACTGATGTCTGGTGCCCTCTCCTGGCATCACAGCCGCTCCACCCGGTAAATCCTGCCTAGATCCTGACAGTCGGGATATTTCAGAACGTGTTTTCAGGGCTGAGTGGATATGAGTTAAATTGTACACTTGAATATGCAGTTTTATAGCAGAGGAGCACAAGGTACCGACAGAATAAGTACGGATTTCCTTAGATTAACATCTTTGGGGACAACAAGGTTCCTACAGGAACAGACACTTTAATCTGGATTAAAAATTTCCTAACTTTATAAAAAGGAAATTGAAACACTTTTTTTTTTAAACACTTCTGATTATTTAAAATCCCTTCCATTATTTTAGAACTTCTCCTCAACCAACAAATAATGCAAGTATCTAGAAATTTTTCTGAATTTTTCTCTGAAGAGCTGGATAGTTTATCCTGGAATTGGGAGTTAACCCCCTGAACTAGCTCACTATTTCTAGGACCCATAGCTGCAAGTGATAGATTTAAAACCAGAGATAATGTACATGTTCCCCTAGACACAATCATTCTCTGGTTGAAAGCCTGTACAGAAGATTACCATAAAGAGCATTGCAGCTTCATTGAATATTTGTGCAGGATTGGTATCCTGCAAAATCCTAATCAAGACAGCACAGGAGCAGCTCACAGAGGCATAACTTTAGTGTTTAAACCAAAATGTGTTGCCTCCTGTCTATAAATAGAAGTCAATTAACACACAAACATGTATCTCCAATTCTTTATTTTTAAACTAGCAGAATTCTATAACTGGCCTACTTACAAGTCCCTTCAGTATTAATTATATGAACATTAATTACACATTAGCTCCCCAACTGCACATTTTCTGTCTTATATCCACAACTAACATAAGCAATCATAAGCAAAACTTCAAGTCAGAATTTTCAAGAGAGCTCTCATGTAGCTGTTGAAAAAAGGGACTCTTATTCCAGATCACTAGCACAAAATAGTCTTCAAATGTGCACATTAATAAAAAGTCATGGGGAGACATGCAGAATTCAAGCTTCTCAAGGATCCCATGATTAACTTACTGAGCTTGCTGTCACAATCAAAGCTGCTCTGAGTTGAGGTGCTGACAAAAATATGATAAAAAGATAATAACAGTCACAGAAGGCCCCTGCAGCCCCAGGTTACACAGAGATATTGGGAAGCTGCAAAGCAGGTTTTGAAAGAGAAGTTTGTATAGCATCATTTAATCAGCTGCCAGTCAAACTTGGAGAAAAATACTCCAACACATGTTTATGGCCAGTGTTGATCTGCACCTCCTCCTCCAAAGCTCTGTGTGAGAACACAGACAGGATCCTCTGTGCCCAAGGCTGCTGCTCATGTTCTCCCATGCTGGACTGGGATTGCAGGCATCACCCTCACCTCCAGGGCTCAGCCTGGAGAATTCACTCCCCCTGGGTGGGTGCTTTACAAACAGGACATGGTTGACAGCAAACACAGGAGCTTTAAACATTACAGCCACCTCATCATGAGCTCTTAGAAATGCTTTAGCAGCATTTCTCTTTCCAAACCCACCTTACTCCCAGGCCCAGCCATTCCAACCTTGGCCTCCAAGACCACCTTGCCCTGCCAGTGTGCTCCAGGGAAAGCAGCCCTGCTCCCAAGGAGTGTGCCAGAGATGAGAGAAGGAATGATGCAATGGGGAGCTGCACACAGGACAAGCTTTTGGGGAGTTTTCCATTTCTAACTGGTGATGTATATTCCAGACTCAGTCCTTGGTGCCTTTTGCATTAACTAGCCCCTTGCCAGGCCCTTTTTTCTTTCCTGAGACCAGTGTGCTTTATCAGCTCTCCAGCTGAACAGGCTGGAATGGAAGAGGGCAAACACAGCCCTTGATCCCCCAGTCATGCTCATCACTCCTGCACCTTCCCTTAGGCCAGAACAGCCTTTCCTCATGTCCCAGTTTCCCTGAGAAAAGCCAGTTTGGGAATACAGTGGGCTACAAAGCAGCAGCATGGCTGGGCCCCTCAGCCTGCTCAGCTGTGTGGGAGCAAAAGTCTCTCTCCCCTGCTTGGCAGGCTTTCACAGATTTGAAATACAGAATTTAACAAAAGCACCTTTAAAGTCCCACCCTCTAGGTCATAATACAGGTAATAACACCAAAAAACCAATAAAGCCCCAGTGCATTCCAACAGAGTTCAGCCTGGGGAGCTCTCTCCAAGCCTGAGGAGGTCCAAGGGCCTGACAGGAACATGGCAGCCCAGGTTCCTACCAGCACTGTCAGGTCCTCCTCAAGGAGGAATTCCTGTCAAGGCAGAGAAAACTTCAACGTTTGAAGTGTCTTCAAGTGACATCCAGCTGAAGTCAGCTGGCCTTTAGTCTGGCCTTCCCTCCCCTCAGCACACCATACCACTCTCAAAGAGAAATCAGGGGAAAATAAAAATAAAAAATAGGGCAGCCACCACTTGTGATGAAAGGGGAAACGGAGCACCCTCGCTGCGGGGTGGGGAGCAGGGCTGTGCCCTCCCCTGGCAGGGGCTGCCCTCTCACAGACCCCAGCAGAGGAGATTTGCTCCTTCTCAGAAACCAGCCCTCACCATCTGCTCCAGGACCACCCACCCTGATGAGCACAGCCTGAGATACTTATTAGAGAATATCCATTAAACTGGGGAAAGCTGCAGAGGCCACACCGCAATGAAGGGTTAAAATATTGAAAGGAGAGTGCCTGCCAAATTCTAGGAACACAAAATGCCAGACCTCCCATATTTTTATTGCAGGCTTCTGCAATAGGAGTCACTCCATTAGTCCCACCAAAAAAATATTTGTTTCCATACTTAGGTCCCTCAGCTTAACAACTTCTAAGGGAGCCCTTTCACACTCTGGAAACCAAGCCAGGCTGGAATGCAAGTAGGTGGTACATGAGGTTCATATTAACTCTCATATGTCTAAACAAAAAGGTGTCAAGCATTGAAAGTCATCAACTGCAAAAAGCCTTACAATTTAATTACAAACACACCCCTTGTTTTTCCTTAGAGATGATTAAATCAGTAGTGCCTTTGCCCAGACCCAGATGGGTCCAGAGAGGCCCAGAGTTACTGACCCTCCCAAAGAGCAGCCCACAGTCACACTGATGTTTCCTTTACATCCGAGTGTCCTCTGGGCCAACAGGACTTAGCTCTGTAAGAGCAGTAAACATGCATGTACTTGCTACCCTTAGACCTACAAAATACACTGAAATTATTTTAGGACACAGTTCCCAATGAACACAGCTTCTTCACAAAAGTGGTTTTCTCCAGAAATGTCTGGTGCCTAGTTAAAGTCTACATTCTCATCTTCCTTTCTCCATCTGCAAATTTTTCCTTTATACTTTTCCTTTGCTCCTAATTGAAGGCAAATAACCTTAAAACGACTACTTTGTCTATCTCTTAGAGGAAATAAATTTCCACAATCAAGAGCTTAACTTCATTAATTTAACCACTGAATTTTAAATCAAATATGCCAGTCAATTGACTCTGGGGAACATACTACTACAACCACCTGGCTAAAACTCCATGCCTCCTCCATGCTTCCCCAGGACTGCAAGCTTACACCTGCACCTATGCTAAGGGCCCATTTCAGCATCTCCTTCAAACCTCCCTGGCTCCAGCTCCTCCAAGACAGCTTTTTCCAGCAGGAACTGAAGCCAGCTGCCCTCCAAGTATTGAAGGGAAGCACCTCTTTAGGTGAATCATATAGTGATTAATGAATAGTCTCACTAGTTCCTCAGGGTATCCCTCCTGCAAAGTGGAGGGAGAAGCTACCACAAAGAGCAGTGACATTCACTTATCTTCTTTTTTGTTTGGTTGGCTTTTGAAACAAAAGATTCAACAGAAAACTCTAAAACACCCAGAAACATTCCCTCCTTAAAGCATTCCCACATAACAAATAGACTCCTCCTTTCATTCTGGTCATTCCACTAAAATCAGCATGTAGAAAGTACCTGTTTACATCCCAGATAGACAAGGGTCAAAGCCATAAGAAAGGAAGAATTTAAGCTTCTGGTTTGCAGGGATCAAAGGCTTTCTCTTTCAGGAAACCCCCTCCTCAGTACTCAGCCAGCACAGCAAAGGCCCCAAGAGCAGAGAGCAGCAGCAGAGACAGAACTTTCCCTCCTGCCCTTGGTTTTGAGGGTTTGTGTTCCCAGCAGCCCTGGGGAGGCCGTCAGTGGGAATGGACACACCTGGGGCAGCTGCACCTGAAGCCACACCTGCTCTTCATTAGTGTCTTCAGGAGGATTTAATGATTGAAAAAATAACATATTTACAGTCCCAAAGCAAGGACCAGGGAGGTGGGAGTTTACAATTTTGAGCAGGCCCATGGCTCAGCACAATTGAGGGGTGAGAGCTTCAGTTCTCAGCCTGCTCAGGGGGAAGCAGGCAAGGCAGGATCACCAAAATAAACTCCATGGTCAGTGGTGTGGTGCTGTGGAGGGGCAGGGGGTGTCAGTGTCCTGGCAGCAGTGGAGCTGGACAGACCCCACAGCTCCCACAGCTCCAAGATCACCTCCAGGACCTGCAGGGATGTCCCCAGGGCTTGTTCTGCTCAGGGCAGCAAAGAGCTGATGAAGTGCTGGAATGGTCTGTCCAGGGAGGTGGTGGAGTCACCAGCCCTGGATGTTTAAAAAAAGACTGGATGTGGCACTCAGTGCCATGGTTTAGTTGAGGTGTTAGGGCTGGGTTGGACTTGGGGATATCTTCCAACCTGGTGATTCTGTCATACCCTGAGCTGCCCTTGGGCTTTCTCCAGCTCCAGCTGGGGGTGGATGGGGGGCCAGGGAGCAGGAGGCTTCCCAGAGAGCAGCTCTGGTGGTCATGAGGAGAACTGATATATAACCAGGGTCCTCCCAGACTGATTTCTTTCTCCTGTTCAAAATTCTGGGACAGAGAGCTGTTTATTTTAATGCTCACCATCTCATGGCTGCTTGTTCTCCTTGGTCTTTAGTCCAAGCCACAATTATCTCTTCCCTATTCTGACAATGCAGCTTGTGAAATCCGTGACTGAAATATTTCCAGGTCAGCCAAATTCAAATTCTCATATGTCAGCTTTATCTTGTGGGGGATTTGCCTTATTATTCAGATACCAGTTGGTTGTGATTAACATAGCAGGGGACAGAAATGCTGAGCCACATTCTTGCAAAAACATGTATTCCTGAGATACCTGTACAGAAAAATGTGCCACTTTGAGATTATGCAAAATTAACAAGTTTCAAAAAAATCTGTTGGGCATCTTGATTTTCTTGCTGTGTCAGAGGAGCCAAAATCGTAGCTTAATTATTTAATTGCATTTATCCTGCCTCTGAACTTGATTGGGGAGGATTATTACAACCAAGGCTTGGACCCTGTTGTGTCAATTACAGCCAGAAAGACTTTCAAACACAGCTCCTGCTTCAAAGGCTATTTTCTCTCCATACCAACAGAGTGCTTGCTATTCCCCATTTCCCAGACTGGGAACTGGGTCACAGCCAGCCTTTTTCCTGAAAGTGCAAGGGTAAAATATTTCACCAGCAGCTTGATGGTGGAGCAAATGTTGGGCATGGTGAGCCCAGTGAGGATGTTCTGGACTCCCACCACATTCTGGAAAGGCAGGTGAAGAGAAGGGCCTGGCTGTGACTTTTAAAAGGTGTCCTCAGAGCAGAGGATACCTGGCAGCCACAGGCTGTCTGGAGCAACACAAGGTGAAATCTTGCAGAGGGTGAAAATGCAGCTCTTCCCTGGGGCTGATGGTCACAGACAGCAGCTCACAAGGGGCTTTATTGTGCAGGACTCCTTCTTTGCCATCATAGAGCAGCAAGCTGAATTCCATTTGTCCCCATGTCTGCCTCCCTGAAGGGGAAAGGACCCCTCTAAGTGTCTGTTTTGGCCCTCTGCTCTGCAGCTGCCTTGGCCACCATATTCCACTTTGGGAAACAGGAATTTTCAGAGGCTCAGGTCAAGTGCTGGCTGCCTGATGTCCATCCAGGAGAAGGGGGACTGTATTCATCTGGTGGAGATAATTATTCTCTGATCTCATTGCTGCTGATCTAAACCAGTGTGAATTTGCACTGAAAGGAAGCAATGCTAGCATGGAGCCAATGTATGTAAGAGGAAATTCAAGCTTCATGCCTGCAGCTTGTATTTAAACCATGCTGCCCCCATGGACTGCTGTGTATGACACAATTAAGACAACACATTGTGTAGTGCTGGAGCCAGATGAAACAGCATCTGCTGCCCTTTCCTGTGCTGTTGGACACTCATTTGTACCCAGGGGTACAGACTGACTGAAAAACAGACAGACTGAAAAACAAAAGCATGTGCATGGCTGTGCTCCTGTATGGGCTCCATTTACTCCTGAATATTGACATCTACAAAATATTCCTGAGCAGGGGAACAGGTGTCAGGCAATACCTGACCATTTTGTCAACAGGGTCTAGTCCCAGCTGACCAGCCCCTTTTCTCCCCTGCTCATCCCATATGAGCCCAATAGATCCAGAGGCTGGAGAGGAATGTAGCTATAATTTACGTGGTAGCTGGCATCTCCCCCAGTGGTATCAATTCTGCAAAGGCTTATTAATAATGAATGGTTCTATGCAGCAGGTTTTGAAGTATGGAATTTCAATTTCTTTCTTTTTTTCTTTCTCTCTTTCTTTCTCTTTTCCTTCCTTCCTTCCTNCCCTCTCTCTTCCCCTCTCTCTTCCTCTCTTTCTTTCCCTTTCTTTCTTCTCAAGATCAGACCATAACTGATGACAGGAAATTCCCTCCTGCAGATAATCCCTTCAAGTGTCCCACATGAGCAGGGCACAACCAGGGCTGTCAGTGGAAAGCAAGGAAATGCAGCACAGTTTGGCAACTTTCAATCTGTGTTTCAAGACTGGATCTGTGGCTGTGGCACACGTTACTTGCTATGGTGACAGACCAGGCTAAAGAAAGTGCCAGTCCCAAGAAGGAGACACACAGAGGATGTCACTGCCATGCCCAGCCAGGTGTCCTTTCCAGGAGGGTCTGACCATATGGACCAGATTGGGTGAGGTCTGGAGCAAATTGCCAGTTGCTGATGAAATGTAGAACTCCCTGTTGCTCTCACTTTTTTTTTTTTTTTTTTTTTTTTTTTTTTTTTTTTTTTTTTAAGCAGAACCAAAGCTACAAATTATTTGATTTTTATTCAGGTATATATACTTTTTACACCCCAAAGCAGTTGAATAACGAAGTGAAGCATAAAGTCGTAAAGAAAGAGGAGCAATTTAGGTGAAACCAGAGAAATTAGTCTAAGTTCTGCATAAATACATTGACAGGAATAAGCCCCATCCTAGATCCAGGGAGATGACTAAAGATAGAAATGCCTATTCTATATTTTAATGTTACACTTATTACTATTTAAATCAAAGCATTTTGGTCCACAATTCCCCATGGTTACAGAGGTTCTTTTTTATCCTGATCTGTGCTTTGGAGAAGAGGCTTTTCTCTCTCATACTCAGTGACAGAAAAATAATGTATATTAAAAAAATATTTTTGAAGCCAAGTTGTCAAGGTTTCAAATTTCTCACTATGTAACCAATTCTCACAAGATGCCAGATCCTGGAAATAGGGGTCAGAGACACTGAGGTTTTCCCACCCTTAATATTTACATTCACAAATGGTTTGCAGCATAAGATTCTGAGACGTGGTCAGTGATTTTCCCATGTTTGTTTATCCATGGTGACACTATGGCCAGCTAGCTCATGAAATAATAATGAGCCTGTTTCAGTGTAAAACACAAAGAATTGCACTTTCCATAGAGTTTCAATGACAGATCTGTCATTTTTGTAGCTAAACTGAATCAACTTGCTGCGACCTTCAACCTGTATTATCTTTCCCTCCCTGAACTGCATTATGGAGTTAATTTAAATTATTTCAGCAAACAACCATGGCACTGGTGGTGCTCCTGTTGATAAAAATGTGCCTTGGAGCACTGGCCAGGTCACACAGACACAGAATTAAGCATTGGAGCCATACAGTGGGCAAAATCCTGGCCTTGGCAAAGTTAATAGTAAAAGTTTTGACTTCAGTATAAATAGGCCTTCTATCTGTCATTCCTTGCAGGGAATGAGATAGGAGGGAGTTACAAAAAAAGGAAGGTGATAAATCCTGAGTGCACAGTCACCAAATGGAACTGGTTACACAGAGAGCTCTACACAGCCACTTGTTTGGCATTAGAGATCACACTTTTTCTGCAGCTCTTACACAGAGTTAAGGTCTGAAAAGGAGTTTCTAAGAGAAGAATGTCACTGTTGGACACAAAATGAAGAGCTTGACTGCAAGGTAGAACATCAGAAGGCTTATTTTTATAGTTTTGTTCAGTCCTTTTATAACATGCTGCACTAAAAGGCATATTGTTAGTCCATAGGACTGACACCTCTCTATTCCATTGGTCAAACTTAGAGAAAACACACAGGCACATCTGTACAGCATTATTTACAAAACAGGAACTTGTTTACAAGATTTTCCCCCTGGAAACAAAAGCTCCCAAGGACTCTTCCTTGGGAACACAGCAAACAGGCTAAAATTTCTCAGATTCAGAAAACATCAGGCCTACAGAAGAGCAGAGCAATGTGTTGAATCTTGAGAATCATTCATATAAATTATTTCTGAAAGTACCCTGCCCATTACCAATTCCATCCACACATGTGATGACAGCATTCTTCTTTTGGTCTATAACCTGCACCCATAAGTCACAGATTTTAGAAAAAGTCCTGTGATTTACCTCACTAACACAGACAGTGAGCTGTGAATGCTCTGTGCCCCATAGATGTGGGCTACCTGCATGGCACAGCTGCATCATTCCTCAAGGGGATGAAGACTGCAGGGATGACAGCACAGACGGGGGCTCTGCCCTGAACCCCTTCTTTGCCTTGAGTTCCTGCTTGTACTTGGAACTTTCAGTGTGCAACTTTCTAGGATGAAAAGCTACAGCTCCTAAGCCTGTCCAGAAGCTCTGACTGTTCCCCTCTGCCTTTGGCCCTAGACACACCTTCAGACTGGTTTTGCACATTTCCCAAATTTGGCCACATCATCAGGAGGACACAATCAGTCACTGGGGTGTTCAGTCTTCCTCAATGGCTGAAGCAGATAATGAAAGACATCTGTATTCCTGTTGGGAAGGGTTTCCCAGCCTTCCCTAAGTAACTGATGTCAGCATCAATACAGCACTTTGTGCTGCTACGGCTCAGTAGCATTTATGGTAGGTTTCTTTTTTAACCATGCTTTCATTTTTTCCCTATTTCCTGCTCTTAGAATCTTGTCCAGTAAATTCCTTGTTTGGATTTTATGGACTTTTTGATCATATGTCTTAGAAGATAATTCTTTTGGGATGTCACAAGCGTAGAGGAACTTGAAAGAATTACCATTGTTGACAAGATGTTTGGCCATGGACAAGTGTTCCTCATTAAGAACAGGTTCTGTTTTCTACTTATAAAAACAAACTTCCTGCACGCTCCAGTTACAAGGAAATGGCCTTATTTTTATAAGGATGTGTTTATGTTTGAAGCCAGCAAGGGGCTTAGTCCTTGTCTGGCCTTTTATCACGTTCATGGTTGCTTTCCCTTGCCCTTGCAGAGCTTGAGAGAAACTCCTCTCAGCACACCATCAACCCTTGACCCAAAGCAAAACTAAAGTACCTTAAAAATAATCTTGTGTGCTTGCTGCAGACTAGCAGAGAGCTCCACATCAGAATGAGGTCTAGAGTAATCCCATTCTGGGTTCCTGCTGGCTCTGCCCTTGCATTACATTATTAATAATGATTTATGACTCTTCTGCCATGTCCCTCATCTTGCAGCACATACACTGATGCAAACTGAATGCCAGGAGCAAGAGCATGCACTGCCTGTGGTTACCCAGGAAAACTGGGATAGAGCTCAATAAAGAGCCTGCTGTCTTGGGTCTCATTTGGATTTTGTTTTTTCCCTTCTTAGTGCCATCTTCACCAGCCTCCCAAGCTGGAGCTTGGCACAGCTGACTGAAAGGGGTTGGCAGGCAGGAGCAATCCAACTGAAATGAATGGAGTTGTTGGAAGGCTTAAAACCAATCATCTGGATAAGTTACCTGATGTCACACAGGGTGAAGACATTGGAGATGTAAAGTTCTGCCTTAGATCCTGGCAGATTCAGTAGACATTAAAGCATGTACTTAATTAAAACCTCCCTGTGTGATCCCTGGGCAGTCAGGCACGTGAATGTGTGTGTAGGGCTTGTCAGGATCAGCTGTTGCCTGCCTTGTTACCCTGAGCTAAGTACTCCACACCTTTGCTGCCTGGCTTTGGACCACTCTGGAGCTGTTTGCAGAATTAATGAGGATTTGTGGCCACACTGCAATGGGAAGACTCTTGGGTCCCCTCTGTGCTGGTTCTGGCAGCTGTGCCCACCTCACTCCTGTGTCTGTAGGCCTGGGCATTTCCCCCTTGCTGCCTTACACACTTGTGTACCCTCAGAAAGGTCTCCCCTGCTCTCAGCAAGGCTGGCTTTTAGCCCTATTTATTTTCCATAAATCATCTTCTAAGTTCCTTGTGATGTAAACACAGGGCCTGAAAGGGATGATATGTTGACAGTATCTTAGCTTACTTTTATAGCTTCAGAACAAAAAAGGATGGTCAAAGGTTTTACATTAAACCTATTATTTCCATTGCAACAACTCCTATTATTTCTTTTTAATATTTTGTTAAGAATGACGAGAAGACTGCTGGTGATGGGAAGGAGGGGGAGCACATTTAAATAATTTCTATTTTAAAGCTTTAAAAAAGGCTTTTATTTTATTTAAAGCCCACACTCACGCATTCACATTACCCTTAGCCAAAAAAATGTCAACCAACAGAATCTCCCATGGAAGGGTATTTCCCTGTTTCAGGCAGCTCTCACAGCAATGAGCCTGAGTTAATTTTGGCTCTGTCCTTACACACCCTGGGCTCTGGCCCCAGTCCAGCAGAGCAGTTTGAGCCATGTTTCTTGCCTGCTGCTTTCAGCAAGTCCTTCTGCCTATCTTCAAAGATAGGCATGTGCATAAGGGCTGTGCTGGAGCAAAGTCAGAGGCATGGACACTGAGCCCTTTGTAACTCTAGAGCATCTTGAGGGCTTCAGAAGAAAGGCACTGTATCAATGAAGCCAAAGTTTACATATGGAGATGTCTGTAAAGTTTAAAACATATCCCTGTGAGCCTCCACAGTGTGATGCACACTCTACACTTGCCTTTTCTTCTCAATAAGCAATATGTAAAATATTATCTGCCTCAAAGTTGATACAAAAAGCTGTGCTTCTTCCAGATGAGAAGAAAAAAACCCATGCAAACAAGCTTACACACGTACACACACAGAGTGAAAAATACTTAATGTTGAAGGATTTATAGTCTGTATTGCTGGGTCCTCCTGTTTCATGCAGATGAAAATGAGCATCTAATCATCAGCATGATGATAAAAGCATTAAAAAGCATGTGAGAACAAGAAAAAGGAAGAGAGGTGGGCCTGACTCAAAGCAAAGAGCACTGATGTGAGGGTGGGTTCACATTTACGAGCTGCTGGCAGAGGGACAGGGGTGAGAGCAGTTTGTGGAGCAGTTTTGGCCATTCTGACTGAGTGGAGGGCTGGGGGAGGGAGCTGTGATAGTTAATCATGTCTGCAGTGTTTTGCCCAGGTCAGGAGTAGATTACATGTGGCTTCCCTGGCAGTTTGAGAGGGATTAGGAATTGTGCTGGCTCAGGCAGTGAGGAGGTGATGAGACTTTGTTATCTCCCATACAGGAATTTTCAGTAATGAGGGGAGGAAGGACACTGGGGACTGGAGAGCAAAATGTAAAGTCTCTGCCCTTAGGCTAAGCAAAAGGAAAGCTGCATAATGAGCAGGGACATTTTATACAAAGGGTGAGGGGTATTCTGGCACCTTGTTCAGCAGGAGTCAGAAAGTAACAACAGGTTGGCTATTCTAAAAAAGAGAAGTTTGTGGTGTAGAGTAATTTTTTTCACACCTGCTAATGGACAGGATGGAAGTGGTGAAAAGAGCAGAGACACCAGCAGGGATGTACAAACAATGGGAAGCACAGAGTTTACAGAGAAGTCCAGGCTAGCAATCAGGAAACAAGCCTAACCAATGCATATGTGACAGATGCCCCCATTTATTAAGTATGGTTGGAAATGGGTCCCCAATATCTCTTTTTCATTTTCCCTACAGACTCTCTTTCTACTGGACCTTGAGCACAGGCAGCCTACAAAAGCAGTGCCCCCCACTTGTTAGCAGTCCCCATTTAGGGGTGCTGCTGAGGGAGCACAGCAGTGTCAGTGCAAGGCTGGCACAGGGGGCTGTGGAGGGGACCTCAGCACAGGCCAGGCCCTGAGGAGCTGCTGGGAGGGCACAGGGCACGTGCAGAGAGGTGACACCACGTCAGGGGGGAGCTGTGTGAGCTGTGTGGGTCACTGGATTTACACACACTCCTGTCCCAGCTGTCAGTATTCCAAGTGCTGCACTATCCCAGCCCCTCCTCAGGCTGCACTACAATCTCAGAAATGTTTGTGAGGCCTTGGCCTTGACAAACAGCACTTGGGCTCAGCTCTTCCTGAGCTGATCAGAAACATTGTCCACTCCCAGGAGCTCCTGGTTTTAACTAACAGCATTGAAAACTTCATTTTCTCATTGAATAGCAACCCAAATGAAGCAATACTTTTGTTACCAAGACTTGCTGACCTAAACTGCAGCCAGGATGATAGATTATGTGACTAAAGCCCACTGTCTCATGATCATATAAAGAGTGGTGCAAAGTGAGACCCTTTGGGCTCTCCTGGGCTGCAGCAGGCTGAGACCAGCACCTCTCTCTGAGTGGAGCCTCTCAGAGCAAAGGAGCTCTCAACCAAACCACAGCAACAGAGCCTGGGCTAATACCCCACTCCTGGGGGCTCAACCCTGAGGAGATTCCATGGGAGTGCTTTGCTGAACTCCAGGGAATTTTCACAGGTATTTACCTTGTACCTGCTCCTGTAGTCTGTGTCAGGGTCAATGTGCTGTAGCCAGTGTACAATGAATGTTGCTCTGATAGATCCTTGGGTGCTTTAGAGTCATAAGTAAGCAAGGCCTATAAGTGAATTATTGTTGTGCCATTGTAAGTCCTATAATAATCTTTTGTTAAATTGTTTAAACTAAGCTCTCAGTTAAGTGCTGTTAAGTCTAAGAGCTATTAAAACCTTTAGGCCTAAATTGTTGGTGAAGTCCAGGCTAAGTTTGGCAAGAGGGTTCATTCTGAACATTGTGACTGAACAGGACAGTCTCCCTTATTCTTTCTTATCCTTAACCTTTCCCATCCTTACCCTTTTCCCATTCCCATCCTCCAGATAGGTAATTTTTTGTTGATTTTAGCTTCAGATTGATTGACTTTGGGTTTTAGTCCAATTTTTCTCTATGTGCTTTAACCATCTAGTAAGCAGTAGAATGAATCTTGCCAACAAATTTGTCCCATTTTCACCTTAATATTAAACCTGCTTTTGCTGGTACCTTTGCCAGCAAATCTGAGCAACCGAAAACACTCATTTGTGACAAATTTTTGTACTCAGCAGGATGGGAAATGAAATCACTGACTACTTTCAAAAGCATGGAATAAGTCCAGGTCCTGAGTTCTCAAATGAATGGGCTCAGAATAATTGGCATAATTGGAAGGCTGTGGAGGAACATCTAGAAAAAGCTAGGGGCCATATAAAGGCTGCAAAAAACAAAGGAATTATTTGTAAAATGTTGGGCACCTGCCTAGAAGCTGCCTGCTAGCATAGGAAAGATCAAATTAAAGAGAAACAAAAGCTGAGATGGAAGGCAGGTAAACAAGTGAACTATTACTGTCCTTGGAAATAGAACAACTGCAGACAGTTACAAGAAGAAAGGAAAGCATAAAGTGAAGGGAAAATTTGAGCTGGTGCTTATGCAGGCTCCAAATCCTCCTGACATTGTGCAGATTAGAAAACTAATTGCATCCCCTGAAGATTGAGATGGAAATACATGGGGTGATCCCTGCAGTAACAGAGCAGTGAAAATGATCTTTTATCTCCTTCAAATTCCCCTGTGCATGAAGTCAGACCCATTATAAAAACAGGTAACTACTGGACCTTGGGGTGGACAGAGGAATCATAACCAAACCCCAACTCTGTTTGATCAGATTCAGGTGGCAAATTTGCAAGAATGCTACAGCTGTAAACCAGGTGAAACTGGAACTGAATAATTATGGGGAGTTTGTTTATCTGGAGGAGACAGAGTCTTATTAAGTGGTGAAGAAACTAAAGGGTTTTGGGGTCCTGCTGTCTTTTTAACTTCTGGTCCCTACCCCCCAAATGAAACCCATTCAATCACAAGCAGGGTGGCATACTGGGCTGGTGACACAGATGTGAGGAGAGAGGGGAGCCTCTGATCATACCCATTAAATCTTTGAGTGAGCTCTTCACTGCTGTTATAAAACCTGCCTGTGTCCAAGCCATGTATGAGCCTCACCCTAATAACTCTCCCATTACAGCACCTGTAAACTATGAAATGTGAAAGCCACTAATTAAGGGAGCCCCTGCCAAACTCAAACTCTACCTGGCTTCAAAATGAGGTGAAATTAAAAGAGACATGGCCTTTAATGCAGAATTGGCTGGGAGTGTTGCTGCAATTTTAGAACACAGAGAAATCCCCAGCTGGGCCACACCAATGAGTGACACCATAAATTACAGCTGAGAGATAGGATGGAGTGATTTATCCAATAAAACCAAAAATAAAAGCCATCATTTTACACAAATTGACTATTCCCAGGAGCCAGGACCGACAGGTCACCCATCCAGAAAACAGAGGTGCTGGAAAGAGCTCTATAATCATGCATTATCATTAGACATTCCAAAAGGTGCAGAGACAGCTTGGTGTTATCCAGAGCCTAATTGATGCCATCCTGAGACAAGATGTATGTATATTGTATGGCAGGCCATATCAAATTCCACATATTCTGGGAGAAATGAGGGGGGAAATTGACTTACAGAGGTATTTGATGGCTCTAAGTTCCACTTGGCAGAAGCTCCAGAGTTTCATGATGTTCTCCAGACCCACAGGATTGGATACCCCTGCTCATCTGTTCCAGCCTGGAGACGGGTCTGTGTTAAATGCTGGGACAGTGACCCCTGCCAGCTGAGTGGAGAGGACATTCCAAATCCTGCTGACCAACCTCACCACAGTCAAAGTTGCTGATAAAGGATCCTGGATTCATTGCTCCGGAGTTCAGAGGGTCTCTGCTCCTGGAACAAATGGAAAAACAGAGACTGGTACAATTCATGTGGTTTGAATTGGTTTTTTCTGTGTTTACTATCTGCAGAGTCAGTAACCATGATTCAGCTTTGGAACCAAATTTTCCATGTGGCTCTAGTCCAAAATTTATCCAATGCTCTTCATAAAGACAGTTGTTGAGTTTGTACTCAAATGCCAAGAATTAATCAGAATAACAACTGGCTATTAATTGTTGTTTTAATGAATGAGACAAACCTTAACCACAGTTGGGAACAGGTCACTAAGGATACCTACCTGTAACTCTAAGCAGCTTAGCTCCTGATCAAGCCCTTTGCCTATGGAGAAGATGCAAAGGGATCCAGCTGGAGGGGAATTTTCACCATGAACCTGCTCCTGTAGACTGTGTGAGGGTCAATGTGCTATAGCCAGTGTAAAATGAATGTTGCCCTACTAGATTCTTAGAGTCATAAGTAAGTGAGGCCTATAAGTGAGCTATTGTTGTGCTGTTGTAAGTCCTAAAAGAATCTTTTGTTAAAATGTTTAAATTAAGCTCTCAGTTAAGTGCTGTTAAGTCTAAGAGCTATTAAAACCTTTAGGCCTAAATTGTTGGTGAAGTCCAGGCTAAGTTTGGCAAGAGGGTTCATTCTGAACATTGTGACTGAACAGGACAGTCTCCCTTATTCTTTCTTATCCTCACCCTTTCCCTATCCCCATCCTCCAGGTAGATAATTTTTTGTTGATTTTAGTTTCAAATAGATTGATTTTAGGTTTTAGTCCAATTTTTCTCTATGTGCTTTAACCATCTAGTAAGCAGTAGAGTGAACCTTATCAATAAACTTTGTCACATTTTCATTTTAACATTAAACCTGCTTTTGCTGATACCTTTGTTAGTGATTCCTTGAGCAACCTAAAACTCTCTTTCATGACAGCATGTGCTTGTGCAGGAGTCACTCCTTTCCTAAAGGAAAGGGGAGCAGAGCACTCTGGCAGCAGCTGCCTTGCACAAAAGGACAGTGCTCATGGGATGGGAGGTTTGGGATGCACCACCCTCCACATCTTGCCCAGAACAAGAAAATCAAAGCACTGGTAAGAATCAAGCATTAAAGAAAAAACTCCTGTCCTTCTCTCCCAGGAACACCAACAGCTCCTGCCCAGTTTCTGTCACCTGTCCCAAGTGCAGTCCAGCTCTAGTGCTGGGTGAGACAGGCCACCACATGCCTGGCAGCTGCAGCACTTTGTACCCTTTGCCTTCTAACATAATTCACTGACATTTGCCTTGGGAATGTGACAGGAGGGAACACAGGCAAGGAAGCTTGGGCAAAGAAGAGAAATCACCTTGATTCAGTCCCTAGGCAGCCCATTTAGTTATTATTCTTGTATTAAGCTCACACCAACACTATAAGCCACAAGTCAAGGTGAGTTTAAAATTCAGCACATTTTAAAGAGTTTAAAAATAGATATGATCATGACTGTAGATTAAATGTATTGATAAGCATGTAAGTACCCTCATCTTTTTCCAGGGTCACAAGGGAAGACCTGAGCAATACCAGGAGCTGAATCTGTTTGCCAAGGAATGCTTTAGAGCTTTGCCAGCAGCATTGCCCTCATCGTTCCTTTCCTAACTCATCTTTATGTTATTTACAAAAATTTCAGCAGTTTTCCCTTTAAATGACAAACGTTGCTGGGGACCTGAGGGCCTAAAGACCTCAAGCAGCTTCACCTGTAGCCTCCTCCCATGACCCTGCCCATGGTCCCGGGAAGCATTCAAGCTCAGCTCAGGGCCGTAAATCCTAGACTCTGTTTTGTGGGGGTGTTAGTCTTTGGCTCTGCTAGAGTTATGAGTGTTTCTGTTTTATGGCTCCTGCTTGTATATTTGAGGCCATAATCTATAGCAGGCTGGTGTGAGTGCTGCTTTCCTATAAGGGCTGATGGAGCCTAACTGGGGGGAGCAGGGGGGTTGGGAATGTGCAGTGGTTGTTTTTCTCCCGTTCATCCTATAAAGGTGAGTGGTGTCTGCATAGGGGATGTAAGATGCTCCTAGTTCCTTTTTGTATGGGAAGAAACTGATATATCCTTCAGTCTACAAAAGCAGTCTGCTGAAGTGGGGTTTTCACCTTTGTGCCTCTGGTCCTGCTTTTTATTCGTCTCCTGCTGCAGCTGAAGTTTTACCCGATTTATTCAGACCGCAAGCATGCAGGCTGTGCCCTCGTGCCGTGTGAGCAGCCTGGCCGGGAGCGGGGATCCCAGGACAGCAGAGGGAGCCGGAGCCCCGCGCAGCGCGCCGGGCACGGCTGGCTCCCACCGGGGGGAGCCGCATCCCGGCAATCGGGGTGTCCCTGCTCCAGGTTGTCCCTGCTCCACGCGAGGTCCGTGCCAGGACCCTGGTAAGGCTTCCCTGCCCGTGCATACGGCTGAACTTCAGCCATGGTAATAAAAATGGCATTAAACTGCACGGTGAGGCAGGTCATAGTGTGAGCTGCCAGGCAAGGTCAGGTGCAGACCGACTGCAAAATGTTAAACATGGGCAATGATCATCAAATTCATAACTACATAGCAATAAATGCTGCAGGCAACAACAGCTTTTCCTATGCTTAACTGTATGCATCAAGGAATTTGAGTGCCAACAATGCTGTTTGAAAGATTTATTTGGTCCTGATATAATAGGTTCGGTTTTATTCAATTGCACTGGAATTTAGCACATCAGTCCAAACTAGAATCTCAGACATAATCGCTGCGAAGTTGCTTGGTAAGGCCACTAACTTATAAGGCCAATTTCTGCCTCCAGTATATAAGGTAATAATCTGAGTAACCATAATTTACAAACTCTTAGAGCTGTGCAGGGTTTGCTCTCCAGCTGCAGTGTTAGTACTGATCACTGTTACCCAGAAAACCTAGGGCAGGAGGTAAGTGCTGTTTCATTTTGGGATGGTGACTGGTAGTCTTCACCCTGTCAGTCTTTAAAACAGCAGAAGTTCTTAAGGTGGATAAACAGAACAATGCTTTCCAGACCCACGTGTGACGTTCCTTGGATTTGTTAACCTACTTTGCTTGTAGCAAAGCCTGTGTGGCTTTTGGTCTGGCAACTGCTGCAATGATACAGCCACTAACAGGTTTCATTGATTGCTGGTATCAAATATACTGGCAACTTGCTCACATTCGTGATGGATTTTTGTAATCAAGCTCATCTCTTCATCAATCTGGTTAATCAATTTTATTGTCCCTAGGGCAGAGCTTCTTGTGGACAGGTATAACTGGTGATATTGAAATAGCCTTGGCATATGAATCAAAGGGAAGAAAAGACCCTGGGTGTAAAGAAGCTTCTATTTATCCTACTGAAGTCTTACCTTTGGTAATGAAATATTTAATGCACTTTTATTTAAAGAAACATCTCTGTGAAATGAAAACAATAAACAGCTGCTGATGGCTTAATAGCTTAAGTGCAGCTGGAACATTCAATCAACCTAAAAAAAATTGTGAGTATATTTCAAAATGGTGGAGGTTATTGCTATGATACATCTAACCTTAATGGCAATGGGAAAAATATATCTTCTCTTGAGAGTTCTTGAATAAACCTGTCAGTTTGTGACCAGTTTATTACATTCCCTCCTGAGTTCAGTCATCTGTGGCTGTGCTGAATAGCTGAGTAAAGCTAAAGCCAAGAACTGACCAATTTATCCAAAAAGGTGCCTTGGATGAGCTGAGGCCTAATATGGGTGCATGAAGGGTGAATACAAAGGATGCCCTGCTGCTAGAAAGCAGCTGCTGCTGCCTCTCCTTCTCCCTGCAGCAGAATTGTCTGGAAGCCAGTGCTCCTCACTGCCATGTACCTTCTGTGGTGCTGACAGGCATTGCCAGCTGTGTCTCCCAAGGAAACAACATGCAAGAAACCAAGTGGACTTGTTGGCTCTAATACTCTATTTTTTCTGCAGCAAAAATAGTTTGAAATGTTACCAAATCCTAACCCACTGTGGTGGCAAGCTGGGTGTGAGGTTCCTGTCATTCATGTGAAAATTTGCAGATGGATGGTAGAAAAAAATCTCTTGGTGTCAGTGGTGATGGGAGGGGAGAAGTCAGCCAGCATCTGTTCTTTGCTGGCTCAGGAGCATCTGCTTGAGTGGTGAGCAGGAGCACCAGCCTGCTGTGTTGTGCCAGCAAGGTGGATGGACCCTGGAGAAAGCCAAACCTGGTGCTTGGAGTGGCATTGCTGCCCTGGGAGGGGAAAGGAGCAGTGGGGGAGAGCTGAGGATACTCCTGGGGAGTGGCACTGGGATACTTGGCAGGATCAGCTCCTTGGGAGCCAAGCTGCACCAGTTGTGATGCCAGTAGAATTGCTTCCCTCTGCTTTCAGTACCTGCTGCTGCATGCAGCACTGCCTGCTGCCTGTGAATGCAGCTCATTTGTGTGTACAAATATAACCTTTCTTCAGATAGAGGTTAAAATGATAAGTTGAAGTAAATCTGAACAGATACACTAACTTGTTGGTTCTTAAGAGTGATTGATTTAAGTGTGGAGCTACTCCTTAACTCTATGGTTTGTAACTCTGACCTTCACAATTAGCTCTAGTACATCAGCAAGTGCTTCATTTTCACTGGGCTATCTCTAATTGCACTGCAGTTATTATGTTAATGGTTTTGTAACTATCCAAATCCATCTGCTGTGTCTCCCTTCAGTTGCTTCCAGGGGCTACCACCATTATCAGGTTGATCAAACCAGTTGCTGGAAGGAAAGCTGTCTATTCACAAGAACTGGAAATATGTCATATTGCAGTAAAACTGATGTGAGATCAAGCCCAGGGTCAGCTGGGAGCCCCCCTGGCCCAGCAGCTGAGGTATCAGAGGAGTGAGACACAAGAGTGCAGAGCAGCTCAGCTCCCAGGCCAGGCTCAGACACTGCAGCCAGGACACTCTAGCTGATAATACATCATGACAAGACACTCCACAGCTTAACTGTATCAAACCCCAAAACCTTTTGTTTTGAATAAGCTGTTGCCAGACTAATTTGGTATCTCTTGGTAGAAATCAAGAACTTGTCATCCTTTTGCTGGCCTGAGGAGTCCCAGTCTGCTTTAGCTGGTCCTTGTCTTCTAATTCCCCTCATGCCCTTCTTTGTATCTTGTCTGGTTCAATCATGACCTTCTGTTATGTGAGACCAAAAAAATGCAGGCAATATTCAAAATAGGACTAACTGGCACAATGGCAAAGTGATGTCTTATGGGTTTTGTTTCCTGTCTTCTTATTTGATTTATCTTCTTGTCTATGACTGAGCATTAAAGAACATTATACCACAACTATCTTTGGTAGCTCCAAATCTAGTTTGAGTGGAAATGGTCAGAAACCACATATCTTGAAAAGGGGAGAAATTTACACAGGTACCTCGTTTTACCTTTACTGGTCACTTTGTTACTTGGCTTGTTGGTACTGTGATGTCCTTGCACCTGTCTGGGCAAAGCATATTCCACTCACAGGAATCACCTTTTGACCTGTCTTATTTGGACAAATTGCTGGAAGAAATAATCAAACATTGGTTGTTTGTTGTTTTTAGGGATGGTCAATATATCGCTGTCATTAGTTGTTTCTGATGTACAGAAGTGTTGTAGCCCTATGGAGAACATTTTGTCTGCTCAGCTCGAGGGCAGAGCACTTCAGATGCATCTGTAAGTCCTATTTAGTTTTTAAATAAGTTCCTATGGAGCTCTGCATGCATTTGCTTTTGTCTATCGATTAAACAGGAAAGATTCTGGCTTTTTAAAACAATGTACAGGGTTTTTTTCAGTGCCTGGAGGTTTATAGATTTTTGTGTGTGTGATACCAGTCTTACACAGCTATTGAGAAAACAAAGGCATCCATAAACTTGCTTTTATGTATTTCTTTATCTTTGTTTCAAGTTAATCGACAAGGAGAGCTGAATTGCTCCGCAGGGGCTGGCCCTGGGTAGAAGAGCCCGTTAGTGGGGCCCATCTGCAGGCAGGCTGGCAGCTCCAGAACTGCTCCCCACTGAGTCACACAAACACCTGTGCTGCCCAAATTGCATTCCCCTATTCCCAGGGGAGTGTGTCTGTGCTCTCATTGATTACTGTCTCTGACACGGCTCAGTGTGGGATTTTCTGGCTTTGAGAGCCATCTAGAGAAAGTACATATTGATTGGATCCTCCTGGGATGGGTGGGTAGGAAAAACAGCCCTCTGTATGGTGCAGCTAAGCTTTTCTGAGTGAATGGCCTTAGCTAAAAAACTTTATGCAAACTTCAGAGTATAGAACCCGAAGAACTTCTTGTCAGCAGGAATAACAGCTTTTTGAGCTAATGGGCTGTTCTGAAAAAGGAGAGCAGTAAATTTCTTTACAAAATAAGTAGAAATTAAGACACGGAACTCATTAAGCAGCTGCCCTGTTAAGTGCTATAGTGTCTGCTGAAATGTGGCTGCTGCTGAGCAAGATTTGCATTTGTGGGCACCATGGCACCTCCAATTACTGCTCAGCAGTGAGGAAGCCTGCAGGGTAGCAGCTATTAGCAGAGGGCTCTGCTAACTGATCCATGCCAGCACTTGTGCTGGACATCCAGTGCTGTTATTTTAATTGCCCTTTGTGTTGAGTTTGAAAAAGGAAAGCACTCCTAGAGAAAGAAAAAAAGAAGAAAAAAAAAAAGAAAAAAAAGAGAGAGAGGAGATGAAATGAATGTGCTTGCAAGGTGTTACAAATGCTGCAAGTTAGAGCACCATGTATTCTGGGACCAGCCAGAGAGCACACTGTGCAGTTTGGCACAGTGAACCCATCAGGCACAGTCCTACAAGCAGCTGATGAGAACTCATCAGTTTTTCTCTAGTCCAACACTGTGTTTAAAACAGACCCAGTTGGGACAAGTAGTCATGTACAGCAACAGAAGGGTTGATAGAAGAGGTTGTATCCTGTGATGCAAGTTGTTTTCAATGCTACATCTTATCCTCTTTTTATAATTTCCTAGGTGTGCTTTAGCATGGAAACCCTGAGAATGTATTCACATCTCCAATATGTGCACTAGCAATAGCAAATTTTGATTTGAATTAAGCTGCAAGCATGTAATTGTTAGAAGATTGTCACACAATGTCAGACCAGTGATCCTCCTGGCTCTGGAAGTAACTCCAGGTTTCAAAAGACAGAATAAGAAGGTGTAAAGGAGCTAGGTGTAAAGGTATGTGTCAGCCCAATAGCTATGGGAATTTTCCCAAGATCATCCAGGGTTGTAGCAGTCCATGTTGTGACCAGATTGACCCTGAATTTTATAATCTCCAGGACTTTGCCATCCTCCTACAACACTGTTAATATCTCAAGAGGAGAGCAGCAGGATGTGGCTGCATCAGGAGCATCATCATTCTCCTTTGTCATCATCCAGAACATGTTCTCTCACCTCCCACTTGGAACTACACCTGGTTTATCAACTGCCAAAACAAAAAGCTACTGATGGATAGGCACAAAAGTAGCTTTATGGCAATTACTCAGTTACAGCTGATGACTGTTTTGTGTGTGTATCACCATACCTCTGTGCTTCTGGTTTTTTATTGGAGCAGGATATGCAGACTAGGCAGTGAAAGGGAGAGCCTGGCCCTGCAGGCAGTTCTGGTGGGTAGATGCAGGTACAGGGATGCAGCACAGGACTCCAAAGAAGTGCCTTTTCCCACACACAGCTGCTGCAACCCAGGTGAGTGGGCCAAGGTGCTGAAAGAACGTGGCTCATGTAGGGAGCCTTCCCACAGGCCTAGGAAATATATATTAAACAGGAGAATTAAAGCCTTTCAAAAATGGAATAGCTTCTGCTTTCATAATATTTTTCTTTTCAGCTTTCACAAGACTTGGCACAGACTAGTGGGCTACAAAGCATCCTTTTTTCCCCTTCCTCAGAACATCTTGAATTAATTCTTGGCAAAACTATCTGACTCTGTGTGTAGATAGGAACAAACTCCAGCCATGCTGGGTCCTCCTGCAAGGCCACTCACCTGGCTCTCTCTGCTCCAGGACTTTGTGAGTACACAGCTTTCCCCTGTGCTCCTGTGGCAGATGGGTGGATGTGGTACAGCAAAGGCACCAACGTCAGGACCCACGCACGCAGTTGGGAAATTCAGGTGTCTAGAACTGACAAAGAGAAATGATTTTGTAGACCCTAAAGGCAACTGGAAATGCCCAGCAAGAGAGTGCAGCTCAGATCAGCATCTGGACAATCAGATCTCACAGCATGGATGTGCACAGTGAGCTCTGCACTGGCATCTCAGTAGCTCCTCTCAGGAGAGGAGCCACCTGGAAATAGCTGGAGGTTTGTCAAGATGACCTGAACTGCCACATGGAGAAGCATGGAAATCCCCAATCTGCCTGTGAGTCACAGAACACTTTCTGCTACACCTCAGTCCCTGACCACCCCTGCTGCCATCAGGGTTGTGTGCTGGATGAGATCAATCAAGGTGTACGTGTCAATTGAATATTCTCCAAACTGTGTCTGTCTCCCCCTCAGGCTTCTCAGAGTGCTGGATCCATACAGCAACCTGCACAGGCTGGAGACCAAAGCAGCTGCTTGGTGTGGGAGAGGAATCTTTCCAGGAAATGGGTATGATATGGAAATGCATTTCACTGCACCTTATTGACCCTCTGAAGGCACCTGCACCATCAGCATGGCTGCAGTCCTTGGGGACCTCCTTCTTTACTTACTGTAACCCAATTGATTTTAGTGGGCACTCACTGCCTGGGTACACTAGATTTTAAGGATCCTAAGTAAGAACATAAAGCACTGTCAAGTATTTCTGGGGTGTGTGACTGAGCTGGAAAGGGAATTCAATATCCTTTTAGCAATTTGTTCAGCTAGCATTTTTGAAAATCTGTTTTTCTATAGGGGCAGAAAGAGAAAGTCAGAGCAGCAACTGTAATAATCAACTGTAATATGCTTCTGGAGTTTTTCCCTCTATTTTCCAAAAACAAGTGTTACTGCTAAAGTTGATTCTGATTTCCTCTCAGAAACTCTCCACTCTCTCTTCCATGGGGAGTGCTGAAATATAATGCAAATGTGAACAGTTAAAATACCTGAAGAAGACAAAATCAGATTGGTGTAGTAACTCAGTGACGTTTCCCCTCCACCCTTCCTTACAAAGCACTGCTATTTAACAGCAATAGAAATCTTTTTGGAGTTTTGTAGCTGACTCAGAGAGGCAAGAAGAAGAGAGAGAGGTAATTTCTGAAGTGAAATTAAATTAACCACAAAATCAAACATTTCCAAAGACACTTGATTTCATATTGGTTGAGAGGCACCTTTTGGATTTATGCCATCTAAAACCAAAATATCAATACACATTTCAGGACTGATGTTATTTTAATACTCTGTATTGCATTTCAGAAGCTGCAAGAAATGTAATTAGATTTTGCTATGCCTAAATTAGTAACTAGAATCTATTTTGGAATGCATTCTTCTCTCAAAACAAGAAATAATAGAGTTTGCATCATTATTAATCTCTTGTAATAATCCTCAGTTGTACAGATTACTTTTCAGAAACACGAGCAGTTTCTTGCAGACAGGATGACATTTACTGTCTTGTTTTTCTTCTGTATGCTGATGAACATGCTAACAGGTAAGATTACTACCAAATTTATTCTTGTTTATTTTTCAAGCTGGCAGAAATATTTTATTACAAATACACTATCTTCTGTTTAGAATTGCTGACATACTAATCCCAACTGCTCAGGCTGTGAGTTCTGACTAACAGCCAGACTAAGTTGGTTTGTAGCAGTGATTGATTTCAAATGGGGAATTCCTTGAAGGGCTGTTCAAGAAACAAAAATCCTTTGGTTATACAATGTAGGCATTAAAGAACTTGTGAGCTTCTAGTTATACATGGAAAATGTTTGGTTAACAGAAAGTCTTTCTGGGCAGGAGCTGGTACTGATGTGTTTCCTCTTTATTTCCAGATGCCCGATCCATCCAGGATGGAGATGGTAATTCCTAATGTGTTTTATTTCCTTTGTGTCACTAATAATTAGGAGAGTAATTTGTGACTCCCAGACTTGATGCCCAGCAGTGATTTTGGCCAGAATTCTTATTAACCTCAGTGGACTATGGAAAAACTTTCAGATAGTTCTAGTGGAAAAAGAATAGTGAATTTTAAAAATTCCTTTAAAATTTATTAAAAGGTGGTGGCATATTAATAATGTATAATAATAGAGCTAATATCCAGTCTTAAAATGAAAAGGGATTACAGTCAAGTCTCTAATTCTGTTGTATAAAATCCTAACTGGAATGCACCAGACTTATAAATGTATAGGACATCTGAGAATTTTGTCTATCCTGAACAAAAATGCTGAATGTGTATCTGCTTTTTGGCAAGAGATACCGACTTTCATGACAAAAAGCTTAAAATTTACAAATTGCTACAAATCCAATTAGAGAAATGTTGGAATAAATCCCTTAGCACAGCTACCCTGTGGTTTGTGTCACTTTGTGTGATTAGTCCATTGGATTAATGTTTGCCTTTGACTAAAAAAACCCTCAACACCCTAATGATGTTTACGCTGGCTTACTGATGATTCTATCATTTAATCTATTTTTGGCTTTTCAGACAGAATTCTGTCTGAAAAAAAAGTTGCAGAGAAGTATCTGCAATAACGAAGTACTCCCATTGCTGGTGTACATCTCACTTAACCAGAGAACAGCCAGCAGCTCCTCCAGTGCACAAATTTGCAGAGAGTATTATAAAATATATTGACAGGACAAATACACAATAAGGTCTAATATGATTACCTATAATTCAAGCCTTTTTTTCCCTATCCTTCATTCTATTTCTTTAGTAATAAATCTTTTTAATATATCATCTCTTAAATATTTTTAATATATCATCTGTAATTGTGTACAGCAAATACTTTTGTTGCAACTTTTGTGACAGTCAGGAGAGCCTGCATCAATCTAGAATTAGAACCCTGTTCAGGCAGTGTCCTGTTGCTATCATTATCAGCAATTGCTGTTTTCTTTCACACTGATTACTGTTTTATTTCACACTGGGCCAAGCAGCAGCCTGGAAAGAGAATCTGAGGTCAGCTGGTATAACCAGTGAGTTCTCCTCTGCAGACAGCATTTGGCTCGTTCATTTGGTTTGTTATGTGCCATCTGAGCCTGCATGCTGCAAACTTTATTACTCTGTAAAATTAAAGTCTGACAGGATTGTTGGAGGTTCTTAATTCCTGCTAAAGACCCTGGCCCCAAGATGAGTGGAAAGACTTTAATTTATATAAATGGGGCTAAAATAAAAATAAAATACTGTGTTTAGCTTTGCTGCACAGAAAGACATTTGTGACTGTGGTCTCAGCTGCTGTTTACATTTTATATAGGTTTCTCTGTTTGCCCACATTTGGGTACAAAGGTGATCGGCTCTTGTGTTTTCACAGCTGATTTTGTTTTCCTGCTGAATTGGAAATCTTGTTTCAATGTCTGTATCACATTCTGGTATTGCAGAGCAGCCCCAAATGCAGCAGCATCTCCCAAGTTGCAAAGCCTTTCCCAGTGCATCCCTAGCTTGTTTCCTAGGGGAGGAGAGGCACAACTCTGCCATTCCAGGCAATAGTAGGAAAGCAGGGCCCCAGTCCCTGGGAGTTCTGTGGGCACTGGGGTCAGCTGCAGGGGCACACCATAAAGGGTGGTGCCTTATTCCTTATAATTTTGTATTGGGCAAAGCAAATTATGTGGAATGAGGAAAAATAGCTTTCAATTGCAATCGCTCCTTGCTTTGAAATAACCAGCAGCCTTCTAGAAATTAAACCAGCCTGATGAATTCTTGAATTGGCATAAATGTGGATGTGTCCCTTCACTCCTGCTCCCTATCTTGTCTCGCTCTGGCATTCCTGGTGCTTCTGGAACAGGGAATACCGGCTCCATTTTCTGTAGAGTGGGTCACAAGAGGGGTCAATGGCCCTCCTTGCCTCTCTCCTGCCAGAGGAGCACACCAGCCCCCAAAGGGAACTCACAACCTCAGACCGTGGTGGCTCCAAGCCCAACCTCTCAACAAAAGCACTTCATATTATAGTAATCTGCAATATTTTATTTTGGTTGGGTTTTTTTTAGATCCCTACCGGGCAGCTGCAGCCTTGCCATACTGGCCCTTCTCATCCAGTGATTTCTGGTCCTATGTGGAATATTTCCGGACCTTGGGAGCCTACAGCCGGATCAATGACATGGCCAGAGCCTTCTTTGCCCAGTTCCCCTTTGGGAGCCACCTTGGCTACCACGTGCGTGACCACGAGGACTGAGTGCCTCGCTCAGCTGTGCCAGAGCTGCTGTCCAGGTGTTTGGGTGAGCACCTGTCTGTCAGTGAACACACCTGCGCTGCCTTCAGCTGCTTTGTGATACCACGGTCCTGTGCTGCATTTTATGGCTTCAAGGAGTCTCTTTTTTACCGTTTCTTGTAAAGGTGTTCGAGTGAACACCTGACTGCCAGCAAATACACCTGTGCTGCTCCTCAGCCCCTAAGTGATGCTGCAGCCACATTCAGCATTTCAGGCTTTAAATTAATCCCTTTTTTACAATTTATGCTCCTGTGTGACACAATAAACTCCTCCATTCAGCTGTGTGGCTTTGGGAGCTTTTGTTTTACAGGTGATGCTCTCAACTTCGTCTCAGGCAACTGCTCTCTGTGTAGAGGAGTTACATGTGTACAGGAATTATTCAACCACTGCACCCAGTTTGGGGCTGGAAGGGCCGCCAGTACCAGTGGCACCCACCTCCTTGGAAGGTGAAGCATCACTGGGGCCTGAAGGGGCGCAGGGCCCGCTGGCCGTCGCCATGGCGATGGAGGGCGCGGGGAGCAAGATGGCGGCCCCCCTCCCCCCGGGTTGGTTTCCATGGCGACGGGGGCGTGGGGAGCAAGATGGCGGCCCCCAGGGCTGCTCCTCATGGCGACGAGGGCAGCAAGATGGCGGCCCCCAGCGCTGCTCCCCATGGCGACGGGGCCGTGGGGAGCAAGATAGCGACCCGCAGGCCTGGTCCTCATGGCGACGGGGAGCATGGGGAGCAAGGTGGCGACACCCCAGGGCTGGTCGCCACGGCGACAGGGGCGGGGGGAGCAAGATGGCGGCCCCCAGGGCTGGTCTCCATGGCGACGGGGGTGTGGGAAGCAAGATGGCTGCCCCCAGGGCTGGTGGTCACGGCGACGGGAGCGTGGGAAGCAAGATGGCGGCCCCCAGTGCTGGTCGCCACGGTGACGGCGCGGCCCCGCGCGGGGCGGCCATTGGGCACGCTCCGCTCCGGCGGCGGAAGTGACGGCGCGGAGGGGCCGCCATGAAGCCGGCGGTGGACGAGATGTTCCCTGAGGGAGCCGGCCCGTACGTGGACCTGGATGAGGTGAGGAGGGTGCTCCGGTGACGGGGCCCTGGTGCCACGGCGCGGAGGCGCTCAGCGGCTGCTTTCGCAGGCAGGGGGAAGCACGGGGCTGCTGATGGATCTGGCCGCCAACGAGAAAGCGGTGCACGCTGACTTCTTCAACGGTAAGGACCGCCGTGCTCCGGGCTTACCTCAACAAACACCGCCGGGCTTCTCTCTCGTGGCTCTGGTGCCTGGTGGTCGCTAAAATTGTCGCTAAGCGCATCTCTGGGGAGCGGTGTGAGAGCGCCAAGTGATGCAGGTGGGAGCGGTAAAATGCGGGGTTTTTCCTCTCCTGGGAGTTTTAACGTGTTAATCGCTACAAGGAGAAATACCTCGGTGTGTTCACATAACAAACAGCTTATGTTTAACAGTGCAAATCCATGTAAAAACGTGGGCTTCTCTGGACAGTCTGTTCCAGTGCCTCAGCACCCCTCACAAAGAAGGTTTTTCAATTACCTAAACCTACGTTCGGTCAGTTTGAAGCCGTTCCCCTTGTGCTGCCACTCCAGGCCCTTGTAAATAAATATCCTCTCAGTTTTTCTTGTAGGCTCCCTCAAGTGCTAAAACCACTTTAGTTAGGCCACCGTGAAGCTCCTCTTTTCCAGGCTGAACAATCCCAATTCTCTCAGGCTGTGTACAAGTATTTACAGAGCTTTGGGAGAGAGCAGCTACACCAGGCCACTCAGGGGGAATGTACAACACTGCTGCACTTGGGTGCTAAAGGGGGTTTGGTGCTTCTGAAGAAATACATTTAAACATTACAACAGTGAGTTGTACTAAATCTGCTTGCTGTGGTAGTGTTAATATCACAAACTGGTCTTTACTCCAAAATAATGTTTCTTATTTTGCTCAAGACTTAGAATACAGGAGTGAATACAGTTCNCTATGTGGAATATTTCCGGACCTTGGGAGCCTACAGCCGGATCAATGACATGGCCAGAGCCTTCTTTGCCCAGTTCCCCTTTGGGAGCCACCTTGGCTACCACGTGCGTGACCATGAGGACTGAGTGCCTCGCTCAGCTGTGCCAGAGCTGCTGTCCAGGTGTTTGGGTGAGCACCTGTCTGTCAGTGAACACACCTGCGCTGCCTTCAGCTGCTTTGTGATACCACGGTCCTGTGCTGCATTTTATGGCTTCAAGGAGTCTCTTTTTTACCGTTTCTTGTAAAGGTGTTCGAGTGAACACCTGACTGCCAGCAAATACACCTGTGCTGCTCCTCAGCCCCTAAGTGATGCTGCAGCCACATTCAGCATTTCAGGCTTTAAATTAATCCCTTTTTTACAATTTATGCTCCTGTGTGACACAATAAACTCCTCCATTCAGCTGTGTGGCTTTGGGAGCTTTTGTTTTACAGGTGATGCTCTCAACTTCGTCTCAGGCAACTGCTCTCTGTGTAGAGGAGTTACATGTGTACAGGAATTATTCAACCACTGCACCCAGTTTGGGGCTGGAAGGGCCGCCAGTACCAGTGGCACCCACCTCCTTGGAAGGTGAAGCATCACTGGGGCCTGAAGGGGCGCAGGGCCCGCTGGCCGTCGCCATGGCGATGGAGGGCGCGGGGAGCAAGATGGCGGCCCCCCTCCCCCCGGGTTGGTTTCCATGGCGACGGGGGCGTGGGGAGCAAGATGGCGGCCCCCAGGGCTGCTCCTCATGGCGACGAGGGCAGCAAGATGGCGGCCCCCAGCGCTGCTCCCCATGGCGACGGGGCCGTGGGGAGCAAGATAGCGACCCGCAGGCCTGGTCCTCATGGCGACGGGGAGCATGGGGAGCAAGGTGGCGACACCCCAGGGCTGGTCGCCACGGCGACAGGGGCGTGGGGAGCAAGATGGCGGCCCCCAGGGCTGGTCTCCATGGCGACGGGGGTGTGGGAAGCAAGATGGCTGCCCCCAGGGCTGGTGGTCACGGCGACGGGAGCGTGGGAAGCAAGATGGCGGCCCCCAGTGCTGGTCGCCANGGTGCTCCGGTGACGGGGCCCTGGTGCCACGGCGCGGAGGCGCTCAGCGGCTGCTTTCGCAGGCAGGGGGAAGCACGGGGCTGCTGATGGATCTGGCCGCCAACGAGAAAGCGGTGCACGCTGACTTCTTCAACGGTAAGGACCGCCGTGCTCCGGGCTTACCTCAACAAACACCGCCGGGCTTCTCTCTCGTGGCTCTGGTGCCTGGTGGTCGCTAAAATTGTCGCTAAGCGCATCTCTGGGGAGCGGTGTGAGAGCGCCAAGTGATGCAGGTGGGAGCGGTAAAATGCGGGGTTTTTCCTCTCCTGGGAGTTTTAACGTGTTAATCGCTACAAGGAGAAATACCTCGGTGTGTTCACATAACAAACAGCTTATGTTTAACAGTGCAAATCCATGTAAAAACGTGGGCTTCTCTGGACAGTCTGTTCCAGTGCCTCAGCACCCCTCACAGAGAAGAAGGTTTTTCAATTACCTAAACCTACGTTCGGTCAGTTTGAAGCCGTTCCCCTTGTGCTGCCACTCCAGGCCCTTGTAAATAAATATCCTCTCAGTTTTTCTTGTAGGCTCCCTCAAGTGCTAAAACCACTTTAGTTAGGCCACCGTGAAGCTCCTCTTTTCCAGGCTGAACAATCCCAATTCTCTCAGGCTGTGTACAAGTATTTACAGAGCTTTGGGAGAGAGCAGCTACATCAGGCCACTCAGGGGGAATGTACAACACTGCTGCACTTGGGTGCTAAAGGGGGTTTGGTGCTTCTGAAGAAATACATTTAAACATTACAACAGTGAGTTGTACTAAATCTGCTTGCTGTGGTAGTGTTAATATCACAAACTGGTCTTTACTCCAAAATAATGTTTCTTATTTTGCTCAAGACTTAGAATACAGGAGTGAATACAGTTCTGCTCTCAGCAGCTGTGGGGACACCCAGCTATCTGTATATTTCTACCATCACACTGTGGTGTTGTATTCCACTGGTAGTTTTGGGCTCCTCTAAATGAGGATTCATTCTCAGTTCATTGTAGGTACTTGTAAATTGCCTTCTGTAAGAATAAAGACTTGTGTTCAGTTAGGTGGTTAGTTTATGTTCAGTGTACAAAGAGGATGCAAAGCTGAATAGGTAGGAGTAATTCCAGAGAATCATTTAACTTCTGGGAGATGTGTTCTGAGACAGCAATGTTATTGGCACCTTTCAATCTATTAAATGTTTTTGAAGATGGGGTTTTTAACACAAATCCCAGTTTGTTAATCTGCAAAATCATCACCCTGATACTACATTTTAATAACTGATAATAACAGTGACTTATTCACTGAATTCACCTTTATTTCTGTCCTTAATCCAAGGAACAAAGTCCTGAACCTGCCTGTGCATTTGTAACATTGAAACTTCTGAGGTTAATTTTTGTCTTGTTTTCCTGACTAGATTTTGAAGATCTCTTTGATGACGATGACATCCAGTGAACTCAGTTGTCCAGCAGTGCTGAGATGTGGATTTTTCTCTAGGATCACCTGTGCAGTTCATTATTTATTAAATTAATCAAAATGGGAAAGTCACAGAGCGGGGGAAAAGCCTGGATAAGCTGCTTGGGGAATATGAAAACCAGATGGTGAAAGATAACTAAGGAGGGAAGTGTGCACTGTTCTTTCTAGGAAGCTGTGTAGATTTTCCAGATGTGCTTATTGAATAAAAGAAGAAAGAAACTCCTCTTTCTCTGGCTTATACTTTGAAAGTAGAGATTCCTGTCTTCTGAGCTCCCTTAGAGTGATTATTTTGGTATTAAATAATTCACTGTTGCTTTTGGATATTGCATAAAAGATATGCAGTAGGGCCCATGCTGCCTAGAAGGGTTGTGTTCATCCCACAATAAAGGGTGGTCTTGGGATCAGATGCTTGTTCTGAACAGTCCAGCTCATTTGTTGGTCACACTGAGAAGGGTGTGGGTTGTCTCTTATTTCAAGATAGAGAACTACCATCAGTACTTCACTTGTAAGTTAAGGAGCACAGAAACAAAAAGTAATTTCACCTTGATACATTAAGCAGAGAAATGTTAAGAACCCAGATTATGGGACTGCTTGGATTTAAAAATACAGTTTCATTCTTTAAATTGTACTTAACAGAAAAAAAAAACAAAATTATTTTCTTTTCCTGCAGAAGCTAATGCACTTATTTGTGCTTAGAGGTACAGTGTATATGAATTGGGCTGTTGAAATACTAGTTCAGATTTTGACAGAAGCTTTTCAGAACATAAAATATTTCATTTTTACCCTTTAGTGGCCAAACTGAATCTCAGAATGAAAGGAACAGGTGAATTTTTAGTTTATTTTTTTCAGAGTTGAGAGTGTAATCCTGTCTAATCTCAGTCAATCTGTTTTCCATAAATTGATCACAGACTTAATACTAAGACTGATCTGTCTTTAAACACTTCACACTACTTAAATATTACCTGCAGTGAAATCCTTTCATACTTCTGTCACATTTGTATTTCTTTAGTTTGCCTTAAAAAAGGAATTCATAAATCTACCAGTAACTGTTCCAACCATTAAGTTTAAAACTGTAAGCACAATAAACCCAGTAGGCTTTAGGTGTTTTTTGATTGTGTTGCCTGTGTTTCATCCTGCAGTGTGCTCTAAATCAGCATCTGACCTTTACTGTGCTTGGTGCCTGACACTGCTGTGCCCCTGGGGGAGCCTTGCTCAGGCAGGGCCCTTTCCCTTGGAGTGCTTGCTCTGCTGACAGCCTGGGGTTCCCAGGAAAATGGGCTTGGACTGTCTCTGGCCTTGGGCCTGTGCCTTCTCCACACTGTGTTTGGACAAATGAGTTGCTTCCAGGAAGGGGAGGCAGCATTTTGGGCAGGTGCAAAAGATGAAATAAAACTCAAGAAGCAACTCTCCTCCTCTGCTCTTCTAGCTGCTTTTGCTGATGCCTCACTATGGTTGGTTTTGAAATACATCCTTGTCAATGTTTTGTAGATACTTCTTTATTTTTAATTTGCTTCCTTAAGTAGTAAGAAACTTGAGCTTTACAGCAGCAGCAATATATTCTGTGATACAAACCCACCTTGAAGAGCTGCTCTTCAGTCTGGATAGCATTCTCTCCTTTAAAGATGACTAAAACCTCAGTGCACGTTGGTTTGAAGGTAAGTGCTCCTGGTTTTGTTCCATCTCACCTGATCAAAACATGGAATTCTCTCTGTGGAATTGAGTAGAGGGCAAATGATGCTCCTGGGTGCAGCAGTTTTCATCCTGGTAGGATATAACTATCCACTCAAGGTAGGTAGAACTAACACACTTTTTTGTGAACGTGTCCAGAAACTCGGGGTCTCACATGGAAAAGCAGCATTAATAGTACTGCTGGTACCTGGGAGGTGTGGTGTATGTGTCTGTGGGGAGGGAACTTCATCTGTGCAGTGTTTAAAAGTGTTTGAGTTAATCAAAGTCCTGAATGAAGGAAGCTGTGGAATCTCATGGACTGCCTGGGTGTGCAGGTAATGCTGCTCTGCCTGTAGGTACTGGGAGTACTGAGGATTCCTGGCTCTTCCCAGCTGCTGTCCTGCTGACTGAGCTTGCCCTTCAGTCTGATACCTGTGTGAGTCTCCTGGGCTGGAATGAATGAAAGGAACACTCAGAGTTGGGATATTACCAAACCTGCATCTTGGAGCTGTGAGTGGGACTGAGGGTGTGTATCACATCTTTCCAAAGAGGGCTCTCAGTGTGTCATCAGGAGCTGGGATTTGGTTGGGTCCATTCTGGAACGGTGTTTGATGAAGAACAAAATGCCCTTCAGCTTCACATTGTGTCTGTGTTCTCATTTGTCAAGGCTTTCAGTCTAATTAGTCTGTGGGCAATCAGCCTGTTGGCAGGAAATAATCACAAGATGTCAAAATCTCTAATAAAAATTGATGTAAAGGACATTTGACTGCCTTAGCCAATTCATTTATTGAGCTTTGATTCCTGTTCCTTTTGTGGAGATTGACACCTCTCATAATAAGTGTTTCTTAGGGAACAAGGCTGTTTGAACAGCAATCTGCACATCTTTAGACTGATGTGTATTAGTTTTTAAGTGCTGGGCACTGCTCAGTGGCTCAACATCCAAATAAAGGCTCTACTCTGAACAGTTCTGTGACTTGTCCCAGTGATTGCAGTGGCACAGCTGGCAATCCATAAAGCTGACTTGCCTGAGACTTGTCAGGATGAGGCCCAAAGTGCTGGAATGCCTTAGAAGGGTGCAGCACAGATGAAAAGCAATTCCTCCAAAACACTTAAATGTCAGCCTGTTCTTCCATACTCTCAACAGGCCATGGCTCTGTTTGCAGGGAACTGCAAACTGTCCCAGAACATTCTTTGGAAATATAAATGTGCAATCTGTTTTGAGCTGAAAAGAATCCACTCATTGTGAGGAAGAGAAAGTTGCCATGCTGAAGGAATCTGGCTGTCATCTGTGCATAGCATTTCTGCAGTGCTGCTTCTGAGCTGGATTCCAGGCTATCCAGTATCCAGGGCTCCACTGCTCTTCATATGAGCAGGAACAGGCAAGATCAGACCCAGTGTGGCAATAGTGGATTTCCTTGGTGGCTTTTTGCTGAGTTAACTTCCAGGGAATGAAAAGTTTTTCTTTTAATATTATATTTCAATAATTGAAGAGGAAGGTATTTTTCTTGATAAAGAATTCATTTAGATGAATAAATGGACTTCTTCCTGCTTCCCTGGGGTGTTGAGAAGCTGGCAGGCATCTTCCTGCTCTCAATGTGCAGTTGTTGAGTGTCTGAGAACATGCTGGGCAGATGACAGTGCAGCCCTGTTCCCTTCAGGTCCCTGGTGGTGATGGGGCTGGAATGTCAGTGTCACATCAGGGATATTTTGGAAAAGCACAATGCAAGCCAATCCTTGGCAGCAGGGGTGGATTTGAGCACAAAGATTTGCTTCCATGCTTTTGCTTTCAGGTTTATTTATTTATTTATTTATAGTTTGCCTTTTATATTTATGCCAGTTGGCTTTTGACAAGCAGTAAGGTTAGAATCTGGACCCATGTTACAAACCTTTTAGTCAAGCTTCTATAAGGGGTTCAGAGCAGAGGCAGACAGGAGCAGTGTCTTTTAAAGCTTTTAAAATTCACAAACAGGACCATTTTGTGAATGCTTCTTGCTTATTTATGAAAAAAGTTTTAGATAATCTTGTATGAACTCATTTAAACTTAAAGACTCCTGGAAGAAAGGACTCTATTTTGAATATTGTGAATAAACAGATGCACAGCTGAGAATGCTGTGTATGAGGTGGGGGACAGGACAAGGGGACTTGGATTGCCAAGGGAATGTGACAGGAGCTGCCCCACCAAGGGAGTCCCAGCTGGGGGTGCTTTGGCCAGGACACTTCAGAGGATTCTCCTGTCCCAGGACAGGGGCTCTGTCCTGCCCTTCCCATTCAGGGCGTGCCTCAGCTCCCAGTGCAGCTGAGCAGGGTCCTGCTCTGGCCTCTGGTCTCCTGCTGCTCTGAAGCTGCTCTGCATCCCTGGGGTACAGGTGCTGTGGTGTGGGAATCACCTTCCCTGTGCTGCACCTCATCTGGGATGGCAGATCCCCCTTGGTCTTACAACACTTGCCAAAACATGGTACAGAACTAGGATGGCTTCCCTGGAAATCCCTGTCTAGGAGCAGAGAAGCTGTGCTGTCCTGTCTCTTTCAGGCAGAGCTTCACTTTCACAGATGCCCAGATTTTCAGAGGGAGTTGGGTGTGTTGGTTCATACCCCCTGTCCTTCCCTGCCTGACTCCTGGAGGGAATTAGAGATTGTCTTTGAGTGTGCTCCCTCTGCCTCCCTCCCTGATGCCTCTCCATAAATCCGTCCTCCTTTATGGGAGGGATCCCACACATTGCCTTGAGGGTGAGAATCCCTGCAGGAAGAAATAGATATTAACATTTAATGCTTCCATTTCACTGGGAATAAACCTTTCCTTTCCCCTGGACTGGCTGGAGGGAAATGAACTGCACCTCCATGTAAGGAAATCTCTAAGAGCAGTGGGCTGTGCTGATCATCCCAGGGTGAGCTGAGGGTGGGTTTGCTGACTTTACAGTCCCATGGCAAACTGAGTCTTTTCATCAGGTACCTACAGCCAGCACAAATACAGTCACAGAAACCTGTGGCAGCCTGGGCACGCCCTGGTTTCCTGCACAGTATTTCAGAGACTTTAAATCAGATGGCATTTCTTCTATGGAAGAAGAGTGGCTGATTAGCCAAATGTCAGTCTTGATCCTAATCCCTCTGCTTGCTTCCATGATGAAAATCCTCTAGTGAGTTTATACTTCAGGAATGCAAGTCTTGCAAGCAATTTCTCTTTTTCTTGTAGCTCTTCATGGTTTAGTGCAGCTCCTATTTGTATTCCAATTAATTACTGGCACAAGTGATTACATGGGGTGGAAGTACAATTAGGACCAGCCTATAATTGTGTTTGAAAGGGCTATTGATGCTTTTACTGATGGTTTCCCTGCTGGATGAGACTGGTCAGTCTCTCCAGCTGTCTCCAGCTTTTCGTGTTATTTCTCCCTAATTGTTAGTGCAGTGACTTCAATCTTCCATTGGGGAGTGTTCTTGCTTTCTGCCTCTAAGAGTACATTAGCTTCTAAAGGGAAAAGCATCCATTTAAACCTGCCACAGCCAGAGAGGCAGTAAATAGTGAGACATAACTTTCTACAAGGCATCTACTGTCAGGATTGATTAAAACCCACAAACTAAAACACCTAAATTTTTGCAGAGCAGGTGATTCTGTGCCCTCTCAGCATGCCAATATTGTTCTTGTTACAAGAAAATTGTGTGTTCCATTCAGTGTGATCCTCAGGAGCCAGCCCAGGCCTTGCAGATGTGCCTGTGCTGGCCAGGTTTTCCCCTCCCATGGGTTTAATGAAGCATGGAGGGATAGTAAAGCCACAGCAACTCCATAATGGCAAAAGGCTGGATTCCTTAGGAACTCCCTGAGCTCATCCCCCAGGACCTTGTGACCCCCCCAAACCCTGTTTGCAGCTCTAGCCTGAAAGCAGCCCAAGGTGTCCTGCAGCTCCCTGGCCATGGGCAGCTTGGCCAAGTCCCCTGATGTGGCAGAGCTGCCCAGGTGGAGGTTTGAGCTCCATCCCACATGCAGGGATTTGGAGGTGCTGGCCCATAAGGATTCCCCAGGGAACTGGTTGCCATGCTCAGCTGCTGCTCCCAAAGCTTGTCAGCAGGTTTTGGCTGGCTGAGACCCCCCTGCAGACCCCTGCAGGGGCTGGGCAGCCTCAGGGGGCAGGAACAGAGGGGAAAGGCATCTGTGGGGCTGCAGTGGGGGTGCTTCTCTGCCTGCCCTGTGTCTGTGCTTGCTTTCTTGATGCACTGGGTGTCTGTTGGGAGCAGTTGCCTTATAGGAGAGATGGAAAAACTGGAATCTGGCGCCTGCTGGGAAAGTGCTTGTCTCAGCTGAGCAAGAATCTTACAGAGATTGAGGTGAAAGGCTTCTTAAACCAGCCCCAGTCCCTAAAGGGAGGGCTTTGACCCCTGTTTCCATGCAGTGGGTGTTTGTCCTGGGATGCTGCTTGCTGGGTTTTGAGTTGCTTGGCTGGGACGTGCATGAGCAATACAGACACTCTCCTGGAGGACTGTGGTGAAGCTGCAGTTCAGAATTTGTGTCTGTGAGAAGGGGGAAAAGTCAGCACATGGAACAGTAGTGCCTTAATGACGGTCTTTAAAATTTTTCCCAAGGTCTGAGCCTGAGTGCTGGTGTACTGGATAAAGCTGTAAGCATGTTTGCTCCCGCTGCATGGCAGCAAAGAAAGCAATAATTTGTTTTGGCTCCCTCTTGGGAACTGGTCTTTAAACTTGTATAGCCTCCTAATGTTTATCCCAAATGCCTCTTAGTACTCGGGCTGGTTCAATTTTCCCTGCCTTCTTAAGATCCATCTGAAAACATTTGAGAAAAACAGTGCAAAAGCTCTGACATGCTCCTTTCAATTTAAGCCTCTTATGCCATTTGATCCAGCAAATGCTGCATTTTTAAATCTCCTTTTGTTTATGGATTTATGGGTTTGTTTGGTTTTTTTTTTACCTTTGCCCTGTTCCCTTCCTATTAATTCCCACGATAAGAGCAGGGTTTTTCCCAGCTCTCTGAATTTAGCATGACCAGTCTGAGCATCAGCCTCATCCTTGCTAAATCCACTGTGCTTGAAGCCTCCAGGACCAGCAGAGGCCCTTGCTCTGGATGGCCATTTAGGCTGGATTCAGGGTATTTGATTGGGGAAAGAGTGTGAAAACCAGAGCTCATCTTACCCAAAAGGATGGAATGCAGTGTAAGGTGGTGAGTTGCTGAAGCCTTGATGAAATTTAGAGTGTGGCGTGTTTCTTTAGAAAGAAAAAGGGGGATATCCCTGTGTCTGTCAGCCTATGGTGCCCCCACCTTGGGGAAAAAAAAAAAAAAAAAAAAAAAGATTTCCTGGGCTGCCTGGGGAGGCTTGGAGTATATCCCTTTCTTCAAGTCCTTTCTAACAACACACAGAAAAAAAGTGGAAACATTCTCATCGAGATAGTTTTTATTGTTTTTTATTTGCAGTGTGGTAGTTCACTGGAGTGTGAAAATGATGTTGCACATAATTTCAGTTGAAGCTCTTAATGCTGTTTTGTGCTTGTAATACTGCATTAGCTCTGATCTGTGTTAGCTTGTTCTGAAGCTTAGCAGCAGGAGTCTTCTTTGAATGTATCTGAGAAACCATCAAATCCTCTTTTAGCTAAAAGTCAAGGAAGCTCCTTGGAGAGCAGTTTGATGGGATTGACACTAATTCCAGCCTTAACACTCTTCTGCATTCAGGTAACCTTTCTCAAAGCTGGGGCAGGGATGGGGTGTTCATCCCAGGAGCCCATTCCCCATGGGAAGCTTCAACACCACCTGAAGCTCTGCCCAGCTGGTGGGCAAACCAAGGCTTATGGCACACTTAGGGCCTGGACAGGTACAAACACAGCTGATAGATCTCAACTTCTGGCTGCATTTAGGAGCTAATTAGAGGGGAGATGGGACAGGATCTTTATGATCACCTCAGGACCCCCAAAACCACACAGTCAGTGGGCTGCTTTTGCTTTGTGTCCTCATTGGTGCTCACAAGGCTTCTCAGATAAATCACAAGAGAAGATCCCTGCCCTAAACCAGCCTGCTGTCTACATTAGAGATAACAATAGGGGATAAACATAACAAGAAAATCAAAGGATTAAAATCAGTGGAAGTTAATAACCTGAATATATTCAAAGATCTGGGCTAAAAAAAGGGAAACAACAAACCAGGAGTGGAAGTCAAAGGCCCTAATAACTGGGAGTTACAAAAACTTGAGCCATCTGTTCCAGCTGAAAACAGCAGCACTCTGTTTTTATGAGTAGTATTTTTCCTCTTCTACTCAAACTTTAAAATGCCGACTAAAATTTCTACAATTTTTAAATGAATTTAGGTGGCTAAAAAAGGGAAATTTAGAATGTCACATTTAAATGCAACCAATTTTTCTCTTCTCGCTTTTAAATTTAAAGTAAGGTTAAGCCATGTTGAAAGTTTTTCATGACATGGCAGGGGTGGTATTTGACTTTGGGCTAAGGTTTCCACAGGAAAGCAAGAGCAGAGGTAGGAGCGAACTCTTGGTTCCATGGAAGTACTGGTATGATCTCACTGATTTCACAGGAGAAAGGATCCCCCCTTGGCAGTCGCTGCCCCTGCAAGAGGCAATTTTCTGGTAAATACACAATAGCTATAGCGCCAGTGGCCCAGGACACGCCCGGGGTTAAGCCGCCTCCTTTTCCACGCAGCACCCCCGCTTTAGTAGTTATCTGGGTCAGGGTACAGGAGGAAGCCCATGAAAGTGGAATCATTGAGGTTGTCAGCATAGACCCCATTTTTGTCCCCTTCCCCATACACCTGAAGCCAGACCTCGTCCCCGGAGCTGAGGTGCAGCAGGACGGAGCCGCTGGCTTGGTCCACGTTGTTGTTCTGGAACTGATCGTAGGTGAAGATGACGGCCTTGTCCTTCCTGTAGAGGCTGACCTTGACGTCTGACAGGTACACTGTGAGGTGGTAGGAGAAGTAGTAGGTGCCAGGGACGTTGCAGAGGAACTTGCCCGTGCTGGGGTCGTAGTGGCCCTGCTCGTTGTAGAAGATCTTGCTGAAGCGGATGGGCACGTTGGGGGCAGGGCTCCGCTCCGTCAGCCCTACGCTGAAGGCCGAACGGTGCACAAAAGCATCTTTGCCCTTCTGCCCTGGGGTGCCAGGGGTTCCAGGAGATCCGGGAGGGCCGGGAAAGCCTCGGCTCCCTACTGGGCCTGGTTCGCCTTTGGGACCTGCTGGACCTGCAGGGCAGAGTGGGGACGGGGAGTTGTGTTTGCTCGGTGCTGGAAGCTGCTACTGAGATGCAGAGGGGGCTGTGGTGTGAGCCCTGCCCAGCAGCACGGAGCTGAGGGAGGGCTCGGGGACCACAGCGAGTGGAAACCCTGCTCACCCCCACCCCAGCAGTGTGCAGAGCATGCCAGGAAAAACATCATTAACTGGGGAAACAAAGCCCACACCAAACTCCTTGACTTAGGTTATGGAATCTCCACGCCAGGAGATAATCAAAAGCCATCTGGATAACGATCAGGCATGGACCCACCAGACATGAAACCTGTTGGGACTGGGGCTGGGGCTGCCCAAGGACTGAGCACTGACATTACCACCTGCTCCTCACCAACCTTCATCTCCTTTATCTCCCTTTAGTCCATCTCTTCCATCCTTCCCATCCCGGCCGGGGACGCCGTTGTGGCCAGGGTAGCCGGGTGCTCCTCCCATCCAGTTGGCACATGGCATCTTGGGGTCAGGCTGGGTGTCCTGGGCAGCCACCCCTGGGGAGTGGGGGGCCAGCAGCAGCAACGAGCACAGCAGGAAGCCTGCCAGGCCCCTCATCCTTGGTCCCTGATGTGGACAATTGCTTTGTTAACTTTAAAGGTTAATAGAGAAAAAAGTGAACTAAATTTGAGTCAGTACATCTGAAGGAAAGCAGTTCTGCTGGCCCAAGGGCCTCTGTGCACCCAACGTGCTGCCGGTGTGAGCTCCATGAGCCAAGCTGTACCCCTGGAGCACAGCCAGCACAGAGAGGAGCAAACAGCAGCCACTCCTGCAGCCCTCACGGGCTCTGTGCACAGGCACAGAGGTTTCAGCACCCAGCACAGCAGATGCCAGGGTATCTGTGGCTGATCTCCTTGCAAAGCTCTGCTCAATTAGCCACAGAAAGCCCTGACTCCTGCCTGGGTGAGTGAGCAGCTGATGGGAGGTACGGGTCTGGCAGAGGTTGTCTCAAACCCTCTGCAGCCTTGCAGCCAGGCAGGGGTGGTTTCTCATTGCAGCTGCAGCCTGCTCACCTGGGTCTACCTAACCCAAACAGAAACCACAGCCAGGCTTCCCAGCTTCCCCAAGCCACCATATGAAATTATGATACTGGAGTTGTTTTCCATCCAAACTGGTTTTTGATTGTGGGAAGACAAATTGTGCAGTGTTTAGGCACTGTAGGACTGTACTTCTCTTTAATCTGGCTGCTTTGCTGGTCAGAGTGCAGCTGCCCAAAACTGGGTTGACAGTCTGCAGCCAGCCTGGCTTTGTCCTGTGCTCCAAGCCCCTGGGGGACCTTGGGTCAGGTTCTTAGAACACAAAATATTTTAAAATTACCATTGTGATACTGCTCCCAGGACAGGGTTTATACTCTGGAATAGTAAAGTTGTCCTGTTAGGAGCATTGTAAGTGGCATAATAGGCAATAAAAAGTGAGCAACAGCATGGCAATTAGAGTCCCTTAGCTCTGTAATTTTCAAGAAAAATAATATTTTGGAGCAATTTCTTTGCAGGGTTGATTTTCCTAGGCAAGTTATTCAAATGTCGTATTTTAAATAATGTCTTATTAGCTCTGTTGTAATTGCTTGAAAGGAAGCTAAAGAAATGTGCTGGTTTTAGCTGGGGAAGAGTTAATTTTCTTTGTTGTGGGCAGTGTTTTGGGTTTGTGCTGAACTGATAGCACAGGGGTGTTTCTGTTATTGCTGAGCAGTGCTTGCACAGCGTTCATGGCATTTTCTGCTCCTCACCCACCAGTGAGGGGGCTGGGGGTGTACAAGGAGTTGGGAGGGGGCACAGCCAGGACAGGTGACCCCAACTGACCCCAGGGATATCCCATAACCATGCTCAGCTATAAACCAGGGGTAAGGCTCAGGGACTGGCTGGACATTGGTTGGATGGTGCTGAGCAACTGTTCTCATTTCCATCCCTTGTCGTTCTTGGGGTTTAATTCTCTCTCTTTGTTATTTTCCTTTCCACTACAATTTCTTATTGCTATTATTTCTATTTTATTTCAGTTACTACGTTGTTCTCATCTGTGTCCATGAATGTTCTCACTTTTACCAGTGCAATTCTCCCTCCCCCATTCTGCTGTAGCAGGGGTGAGTGAGTGGCTCTGTGGAGCTCAGTTGCAAGCTGGGGTTAAACCACAACAGTAACAAAGAAGTTGTCATTGATTTCAGGTTTTGTTGCAAAAAAAATTACTGATATTGAGGATATTGAAGGGGCTTTGAAAAAAAATAATTAAAAGCTCTGTTTAATGGCTTTGGTGGGCAGTGCCTAACACCTAAAATCAGGAAACTCCCAAATCTGTGCCCACTCAGCCAGGCTCCAGCAATCCACCCAGCACTCTGAGATGGAGCCAGCACCCTGCCTTGGGGGGAAGTTTTGTAGCTGAGGGTCCTGTGCAGTCCAGTGGGCACAGTCTGAGCCTTAGGCAGTGTCCCTGCATTTTGGGAAGAGAAATGGCCCTTTGCAGCAAGGGATGCAGTGATTGTCCATGAACCAGCATGGACCAATGAAACTGATGTCCATAAATCCTGAAAGTGGCTCGGTTTGCTAAGCAAAGTGTGCATAGTGATCACATTATGACATGGACCCCTTGCCATGCCCCAGTGGGACCCTTGTCCCCCCTGCCTGGGTCCCCTCCAGCTCAGGCACATGCACATACCCCTCCAAAACCAGCACAGGCTGGCTGGGGACACCTAACTGTGTTAAAACGTGGTGGTGATCCATAAAAATGTGGCTCAAAATTGTGTTTCTTGAGCCAGGTTTTGGTGATTTTGTTGGGGTTAGTTCTGCTTTCTGGTGTGCTGCCTGGAACTCAAATATCATCTCAGGTTTAGTGGTGTGCCCCACAGCCAGGTCTTCCCCTGGTGCAAAATAACCCCTCTGTAAGGTGACAAGCAGTGCAGGTGTGAGGAGCCCCAAGCAGGGCTGCAGGGAAGCTTTTCTGGGGGCTGCCTGGCCAGTTTGCTCCAGAGGGCTCAGAGCCAAGCCCTTCCCAGCATCAGTGCACACACATCACACTCAGTGCTCTCCTTTCTCAGGAGAAATGTGCTGTGATATGCAAGGAGAGCACACCTTCTAACCCCACCTTCTGTCCCCACAGTTTAACTCCAGCACAGGGGATTTCTGTGCCTGAGAAGTCAAGCAGATCTCTGGCATAAGTATGTCTCACAAAGGAGAAGTTTTAAGCTGTGTCTACCAGATCTGAGCTTAAACTCTGGGTCAGAAGTCCCTTTACTCAATCTTTCCCATTTCCTTTTGGTGTTCCATCTGATGTTTAGCATCAGTTTAACATGAAATAATCTGCTATATTTGAATGTTAGTTCTACCTTTTGGACAAGAAATAGATGAATAAGAAATAGATGAACTCTGTACTGCTGGTGGCCTTCAGTGATTACCTTGAAAGCTGCTGTATTAAAAGCACGAATGCATTACATGAAGCTTATTAATTTACCAGCAGAAACCATTTCAGAATCTCTGAGAACAATGCCATTCCTAAGGGCTACATAATGATTCAGAATTTAAATTTCAGATAGCACTATATAAAAATTATATACTCCAAGCCCCCATGTCTTTCTGAAAAATCCATCTGTCTTCCCACTGGAGAATTTCCCTCAAAGGTTATTAACCAGGGCTTTGGCTTATGTCAAAGGTTTTTCTTTTTGTAATTCTCATAGTGTAGTTTTTGCTGATGTTCCAGCAGTGACTTGTTCCAGAGGGCTCACACATTAAATGTGAGTGGTGCAGGTCTCTGGTGAGGACCTGATGTGACCCAGGGAGATTTGGGCAAACCCAGTCTTCCCTGGAGTCTTTGGGGAAAGAGGTGAACGGAAAGGTGCCAGTGCAGTATTTACTGTTACAGCCATGCAGTTCCTCACTGTTGCTCCTGAATACTTTTTGATTTAGGAGTTCTGTTCTCTAAATAGCGTTTCCAAAAAGGGGAGTATGAATCTAATGGAAACCAGCTATTCTTGGTTTAAAATACTCTCTGAGAATAACTCTGAGAAAGACAACTTCTTGCAAACAGAAAAGTCTGTCCAATTCAGCCCAAAAGAAGAGAAACTCCTGAACTTAGTAAGGAGGGAAAAAAAAGTCATGCTTACCAGCAGCTTTGAGTCCTGGTTGGCTTGCTGCAGTCTGTTTAGAGAATGAAGCCTGGCTATTGCATCGCTGTCCCTAAGGGCACGGGCAGCTGTCAGCTCAGACACTGCACGTTCCATTTGCTATTGCGCATGCTGACCTCAAAGTTGGGTTTTCCCATTCATTTTTCCTGGAGATAACTTAAGTTTTGGAACAGCTATATAATCCACTGGGATAGCTTGTGAAGATGGCCTTACAGGGAAAAGATGGCTTTGGGAATTGGACAGGAACTGGAGGAGCAGTGGTTTGCCTGTGTGAGAGCCTGCTCAAGCAGGGCTGTGCTTGTCCAGCACAGGCTGCTGCTCTCTGCAAACTGGGAAATGTTTTTAGTGGCTGGTGGAGAAAGTGTGTCCAGCTTGCAGCAATGCACGCACAAGGGGTTTTCAGTGTGTTAGTAAATGAATTACTGTGGAATAAGTTTGGGCTTCTCCTTTTAACTGCAAGAATCATGCCTGCCTGGAGACTGCTGCCACACCAAAGAAGGGCAACGCTGCCCGAGGGGGAGGGCAGCACTGGGGGAAAGTTCCTTTTTAAGGCACCCAAACATGTGCCAGCACTATTGTAAATGACTGGAGTAATTCCAGCCCTAGGATGGCTTTCCACCTAGCAAGCTTTTTGGCTCTAGGTCAAAACCAAGTATCTTTCTCCCTGTATCTTTCTCTTTCCCAAAGCAGAGGTTGAGTATTAGCTAGCAGAGGCTTTCCTCTGCGTCTGCTCTGGGGCAGTTCAAAGTTAGGTAGGTGGAACCTTGGCAAACCTGAGTTCCCAAGATCATAGCAGGAAAAAATAACGCGATGTGTGATGTTGCAACTGGGCATGGGGAGCTGGTGTGCTTGAGAGGGGAAACTCATCCAAGTGAATGCCAGCATGGCAGTATTCTGAATTGCTGAGTTGTTTTCAAGGCCTGGTTATTGGGAGGGACTAAAAAGATGTATAAATGAACACATAAATAACTTTTTATATGTAGAGCTGGGAGTCAACAAGAATGAATTTTTAAGCCTGAGGAAAAGGTGCAGAAGGGAGGAGCCACAGGACAACTGCACACAGGACAACTGACAACTGTCTGCCTTGTTTTGGTCAAGCTCTTAGCACAGTATTTGAAGAATATTTTTAGTTTTTGTTGGATGATGGGTTTTCCATGCAATGTTGAGACATAAAACAACCTCTCATGCAACCCCAGTAAAATATCACAGTGGTCTAGTTGGATCTATTTTGTTATAAATGTGGTTTCCTAGGGTCATGTGCATTTTGTGCATAAAATGCCAATGTTTCTGTCGAAGTCTCCTGAGCAATGAATGGAGGAGCAGGACCTTGGAACTGAAGTTGGACCTGCTTTTGCAGTGGAGCAAGAGGTTCTCAGCTGCCCCTACCCCAGGTGGGACCAAGACAAGGCTGTTTCCCCTGTCAAATTTTAGCTTGAACCCCAAAATGAATGACTGGGATATTTGTTAGGCTGCCAGGAGCTGAGGATTGGACCAGAGGTGTTTAACAGGTAGTGCTGCAATTACCTCCTGGTCTTTCAATTCAGTTGTCAGGGAAATACCACAGTGATAAATTTTTCAGTGGTCCCTGAAACATCTTCCCAAACATTATCCCTGCCTCTCAGAAGAGAGATGGAATTTATCTCTGGGGGTACAGCCAGCCGATACAACCCCTGGCATATTTGCTTGCAGTTATGTCACATTGCAAACTTGGTTTGCAGATTGGTGCTGGCTCCTGTTCCTGCTGCAGAGGGAGATCTTGTACAATCCAGGGAGCTGCTTCTGGCTATGTGATAGGAAAACAAATTAAATGCCTTTGGCTCTGCCTGGTGACAAGCAAAACCTGCCACCAAATGTGGGCTGTCCTGGCAGTGGCCACAGCTGCGGGGCTCAGGGACAGCAGCTCTGGATGGACTCTGGGAGGTGTTTTGGCATAGAGAAAGCTGCTGCTCACAAATCCTGCCATGCCCTCTCTGCTTTGCTCCATGGTCACCAGCCCCGTTGTGTGGGACACGCTGCCAGTACCTACCTTGGCTACAGGCTGAGCCTGGATGTTTCCTCTCTTGGACCTGATGTGAGCCAGCCAATATGAAAAACACAAAACTGACTCGATGGATTGTGGCTCACAGCTTTCAGTAAGAATTAAATATAAGGTTATATTTAGGCATCTATAAACAGGGATAAAATAGAGCAGAGGCTCATTATCAGCTGTGCTCTGTCGGATCCCTGCTGGTGTAGTTTGAGGGGCAGAAAGCTGCTTTGGTCACAGGGAGCTCGGGACGGCCGCCTCAGCAGGAGGCTGGTGACTGTCCATGCCCTATGCAGGGTCTGTGCCATGGGGCTGGGGCAGGAGCCCTCAGCTGCCCACCTCTGCCCTCTCCCAGCAGGATCAAACCAGCACCGCCGTGGAGCCCAGTTCCATGGGAACCTTCACCCCCCTGTTGTCCCTTCCTGCGACTGCTCCTCCCGTGCAGAGCTGGGCCTCCTCCACTGGGATCTGTCCCGAGCACTGTGCTCCGATTCACCGTCCCCCCGGGATGCCAGGTCATTCCCTCCTCTTCCCTCTGGCCCTGGATACCGCATGTCCCACAAACAACACACATTCCCCACTTTGCTAAAAATGGCCCAAACGGCTGATGCTGTCTGGCAGGCGGCCTGGCAGGCTGCTCCCTGCTATTTCGGTGCTGTCTGGAGAGACCACGGCCTCGCTGCCAGGCCCCACGGCCTCGCTGCCAGGCCCCATGGCCTCCATGCCCAGGGCGCTGCTGGCTCCGGCCCAGGGCACCGCAGGCGGCTCGGACCGAGTCCCTCCTGTGCCAGGCGGGCCCTGTGCCCCTTCCTGCCACCGCCTCATGGGCACCTCAATGGTGTGAGACAGCAGCCAGTGCTGAGGAGCCAGCTCCGGAGAAAAGGCAGTAAAATGCCTTGTGCTGCCATCTCCCCAAACTGCAGCTCCCCGCGATCCTAGGCATCCTTTGTGCGCCCAAACGCTTCCCTGTACAGCCTTGTACTTCCCTCTAGTGGCTAATTATTAACGGGAGCTCTCCCGGTGCCCGGCTGGAGGGTGTCAGCCTGGTCCTGCGTGCCCTCGGGGCCTGCTGAGCCCCTTCTCCACGCAGCTGGCTCCTGATGGGTGCACCGTGTGCCATTCGTGTCCCCAACAGTGCCAGCAGGGCACTCAGCACCACGTGTGGCACGGCCTCTCCTGTTCCACACTCATGGGTTTGTTCCCACGAATTACAAACTCCTGGGCCCTGATGTTCCTTCCCCCTGCATTTTCCTCCCTGAGCGTGGGGAGGAGGCACAGTCCCAGGGACAGGCATGTCTGGCAGCAGTGCCCTGTTCGGGTGTGCCGCAGGGACAGTGGCTTTCTGTGGCCATGGGGGCCGTGCAGGGTGCTGCTCACCCGAGGCCACGGCAGTGTGATGGATGAGGGCTGGAGGAGCTCTGCTACACACCACAGTGGAGATGCTGAGCCAGGGCTTGGGTCCAGGGAGAAGGGGACACTCACCACTTGGTGGCTGGGGGGACCCTGGCCCTGGCTGCAGGACACGGGACCCGCTGCCACACCCTGCTCGGGTCCAGCCTCCTGCTCAGCGCTGGGGTTCCCGATTTCCCGGCCCATTTCACACGGACACACAGGCTCTTTTCTCCCCTGTGATGGGCAGCTCGGACAGAACGGCTCCTTGCCAGGCTTGAGCAACAGCGTGTTTCTCTTCTTGGCGAGTGCAAATAAACTTCCCTGGCCTCGGGGGATCCCAGCTTGGCTCCTAAGGAGGCGAGGAATCTTGGCACAGCAGGGTTTCTCATGCCGAAAGGGACATTGAGACGCGTTTGTCCAGGAAACAGAGCCCCGTGAACACTGCTCCGAGCTCCTTTTATAATGTCAGAGCTGTTCCCAAGGCGCTCGTTTCTGCTCTGTGAGCTCAGGGCGCTGCTCTGGCCTCCCCAGGCTGGCCGGGGGAAGGAGGGGGTTCTGCATGACAGCACCCAGCTCCCCTCTGCTCCCACTGAGCCAGGTACGGGCTGCTTTCAGCACAACCTGGTCTCCTTTGGGCTCGCTCCAAAGGCTGGGAAGAAGCTGGGCAGAGACCAGAATAAGCTCAGCGATGTGGTATGCGGGTCACTTCCCTGTGAGTGACATCCCTGCCGGATTTCACTCCCTGCAGGAATCGCGTCTTTCCTACCAGGCACCTGAGAGCGCATTTCTCTGGCTGAGCTGTTAATGAGGGACGTAATGAGATTGCCACTTGCCCGGTAAAATGAGCAGGCAGGGAAGGAGAGGTGGCAGCTGCTCACACGCAGCCCCCCTCAGCCTGCTTGCGTTCAGCGGCACCGCATCCTTACAGAGTGCAGGAATCATTTATTAGGAGAGCGTTTCTGAGTCATTCAGGCAAGGAAAAGCGCATTTCCTTCGCACGGAGTTGTTATCCCAGCCAGCCCCTCCGCCGCTTGGACAATAGATGGAGCTCATCGCCCTGGCTCCGCACGCCTGGCCGAGGCTGCGGGACCGGGGATACCCCAAAGATTCCCCGAGCTCGGGACAGCCCCGGCACCCTCCGGGGGCAGCCGGGCCCTTCTCTCTGCCAGTAGGGGCTGAGGGAGCCCTGAACACAGCCAGCTGGAAACAAATGGAAGAGGAAAATTGGGGCTTGTCTGGAGCTTTGTAACATTTGTGCAATGCGGTGGAGGCAATCCCAGCACAATTTCCATGGTCTTCCCAGTCTACATCACACTTCCGTCCTTTTTAAAGAGGTGTCTGCCCCAGATCCGGGTTTGTTTGTTGTTTTTTTTTTTTTTTTTTTGTTTTTTTTTTTCCCTTAGAGGGACAGAAATGGCATCATCTCCCCCTTGTCACCACTTCCCATCACTGGACATGTCTCTTCTTTCAGACTCCATACCCGCTGCTCTGGATTTGGGCTAACAGTGTTGCTGGGGTGTCTGGGGGAACTGCACAAACCAGAAGAGTTTTTGTTCTGGATCTGATGGCAAAGGGAGCACGTGGATCCCCCAAACCCCAAGCGGTTTGGCAGAACCTGAAGGGGGTTGGTGGCTCTATGCTGGGGCCCAGTGCAGGCAGCAAGGAGCCATGGCATGCTGAGCTCCTGGTGCTGGGGTTTCAGGGCATCCCCAGCCCTCCACACAGCAGCCTGTTTGGATTTAGGACTCCTCACAAGGGGACTTCCTTTCCCTCTCTGTTCCTTTCCCACAGACAGGGCACAGACAGGGAGCAGGCAGGGGAGAGGGCACAGACAGGGGACAGGGCACAGACAGGGAGCAGGCAGGGCTCCTCATGGCTCCACAAATCCTTATCTGCTGTGTTTGGAAGCCCTGCCTGGTGACAGCCCTGTTCCATCCATGCCCGTGGTCACCCCAGCACCGGGGTGAAAGTCAGGAGCCCACGGGGAGATGGCTCCATCCCATCACACTTTGTTGTGCACTGTACAAGTTCAGCAGAGCAATTTTTAGCCATAGTGGTTTTTCCATTCACTGAGGTATTGATCCTGAGCCAGCAGCTGGTCACCTCTGCTGTGCATTAGCTGCCTCCCTGCCTTTTGCAGATGATGGATGTGGGATGTGCCATGGGCTGGCTTTGGCACTGGCCTGCTGGAGCCTGGGGCTCTTCTCCCATTGCTGGGCTCTCCTGGACTGTCATCCAGCTGCCAATGAGACTGAGTCACTGTGTTCTCACATCAGTCCCTGCCTTCCTTCCAGAGGGCCTGTGCTCAAATTCAATAATCTTTGAAAACACCAGTGAGGTGCTAAGGGATAAGTTTGCTTGTTTCTCTCATCTACACAATCTATCCACTTAGAAATAAGGATGTGATTAATCAAAGGCATTAGGAATCTGATGTTGTCTATAATATGGAATATCATTGCTCATTGTTTCACAAAGAAACAGGTTTCACAAAGAAACTATAAATCTATTAAAAACGATTACCCTGTGTTTTTACTTTGGGCATAAATCATTCCAAAGTGCTCTTTGGGAAGTCACAGAGAATGACACATCAGTGACACTTTTGATAGAGCATTTCTTTGTGCTTTGCAGGAGGCATTTGTGTTTACTGTAGGACTAATAAAGGCTTACAGTATCTTCAGTTATTCATTTTTATAAGTGCTTGTTCTCTTGACTTGAGCAGTCAAAACCACACTGTCACTGGTTTTAGCCGTAAATTGTGGGTATTTTTCTGCAGTCAAATGTCTTTGCCTCCACTTTGCCTCTCTTCCACATGAAAAACAATGGTTGTTCCCTCAGCCATCCCATTTTATATGTCTCTGGCTTTTCAAAGGCACCTTTCTTTGGAAAGGCAGTCTGGCAGCTCAGGTGGCAGCTGGCTGACCCAGCAGCCCTTGTGGCTGCAGCACCTTGCCTTGTGGCTGCCAGGAGCATACAAGCAGATCTGGCAGCTGGGAGCAGACTGGGAGGCTGAACACGCTGTCCCAGCAGGTGTGAGGAATTGGAGGAGCTCTGGAGGACTGACAGGAGATACCAGGCTGTGGTGCTGGCTGTGGTCAGCAGCCTAGTGAGAGCTTGCTCCTTCATGCTTGCAGCTTGGCCTGGGCAGAGCTGTGACTGGATGATTTAAAAATCCTTTAGAAACACACACATAAACCTGGTGCTGGTTTGTGCCAGTGCCCCTGAGCTAGAGCTCACTCATGGCTGGGTGCCAGGGACCCTTTGCCTGGGCACACGGCAGCAGTGAGACCCTTGGTGCTGCTCACATGGAGACAGCTTCCATGCTCACATGGCAGTCCTGAGGGACCTGGACACTGAGCCCATGGGCAAACCAGACATCCTGAGCTCTCCTGCCACTGCACCCAGCCTCCTGCTCCTGCTGTGCCCTGGCTGGACCCTGGCAGGATGGATGCCCTGACTGTGAGCCTTGGGGTGCCCTGGTGTGCTGGGCTCACATCCTGCCACCTTGGCATCACTGGAGTCTCCTCCTGCAAAAGCTGTAGAGCTAGACAGGCAGGTGGGAGTGAAAGTACTTCTATATAAAACACATTTTCTGGTACTCCTTGATAGGTTTTTAATGTGATTCGTATGTCCTTGCCTGGCCCATCGCCCACAGCCAGGCACTCCCCTTCCTCCTGCTCCTCACTGCAGTGTTTTCTGTGGATTGGGTTCAACTGGATAATTTCATCTCCTTTGTATTTATAATCCCTACGAGGGTGGTGTCTTTAACAAAATCTATTCCTTCTCATTGCTTTGGCAAAGCAAGCAGCAGCTCCCTGCTGTGTCTCTGCTCAGATGACACAGAGGTTCTCTGAATAGCAAAGAGAGAAAACAAAAAGAAACAGCTTAGATGCTTTATTTTCCCAGGCAGCTACACATACCCACCTCATGATATACATATCCACCTCATGGAAAATTGCCCCCAGTACTTTAGATTTTTCCTTTCCATCTGCCTGCATCCACAAGGCTCTGCCTGTGAAGCATACTGCTGGCTCATAGATGGAGATGGGGACATCAGAGAGTGTCTGACAGGAGGAGAGCAGTGAGAAAGGGCCTTTTTTCCCCACAGCCAAAGAGGAAAGAGTAAGGAAATTCAGAGAATCCAAATGAGAGATGATACAGGTATTCTTCATGAGAAACACCCCAGGGCCTGCAGTCTGGGACTGCAGTGGGCAAGTGGTCCAGCTAAAAAGTAATTTAATTCCTCTAATGACACAAGCCATTCCTGTGCTTGATTATGGCTGCAGACTGGAGGCAGAAATGGCATTTCCTCCTTTCCCCCAGCAGGGCAGAATTCCCCTCTGCCTGCTACCCCAGGCTCTCTTTCATCCCACTGGCTCTCTCAGCAGGGGAACCCTTGGGCAAACTTCCCACCAGTGTCTTTGGAGGGGACTGCTGGTGGCATGTGGGCACTGAGACCTCACCTGCCTGTGTGGCTATGCAGCTCTGGTCTGCCCTATGTGGCTGTGCAGCTCTGGTCTGCCTTCCCAAAATGCAGGTCTCACTTGTCCCCATGGGCACCAGTACCAGCAGACTGGGCCAGTGCCATTGCTGTCCTGTGGGGTTTCTGGGGGCATGTGCAGCAGCTTGGGGCAAAATCCAGCCCCTGAACCCCACTGCCTGTTTGTTTGTTGTCTCCTAGCTGCTCTCTGCAAATATTTGTATGTAGCTGAACCAGAAATAATTGCTCACAGCTCTGCCATGGGGGTTTGTGATGAGCCTGCAAGCTCCAGTGTGTGTGCCAGAGATAATCTAGGTGCTTTTGTGCTCAGGGGCTCTGGCATCTCTCATTGAACTGCTTTTGTTTCTGGGTTCTCTTTGTCTCCCACTCTCCCCTCAGTGCATGGTGCCTTTCCTGATACCTCTGAAAATAATTGACTTCATGTCTTGGTCATTCTTTTCTATTTGTTTCTGGAAAGTAGGAAAGCAGCATCTCTGCGTGTGTCCCCGGTGACTGCTGCTCACACAGCGTGTGTCTCTATGCTTCAATTAAAAACATTATGATGTTTCCCCAGCACAACCTGTCACCATCCTGGCAAAGCATTTGCTACCTTGATAGCATTTTCCAGTTTGTGAGTGAAAGGTATTATTATGCCAGCCCTTTCCTCTGGGACAGCATGCTCTGGCTGCACTGAAATGACTCCAAAATGCAGTGTTTCTGATGCTTTGAAATAGAGGCTAAATGTAGCCCTAAGGACATTGCTTAAGCATTTCTCCAAGACTGAGATTACCTGATTTTTGAAGAGGAATAAATACAATTAAATTCACCACAAACTCCTCTTCTTCTCCCAACAGACTTCCACCATCTCACCTGGGACACAAAGTTCTCCTTGACCATATAGGTCCAAAGCTTTGGCTCTCCTGCTTTTCAGAGCACCTTTGTCACCTGCAGGAAGGTTTCATACATGCTTATCAAAGAGAAGCATTGGCCATGTTGCATTGCCCAGAAGAAATGTTCTTCTGTTCCTGTCCTGATAACTTCTCTCCATCACTTTGTTACTCTTGTTTCTGGCACTGTTTGGCCAGTGTTTGCTTTTTCCTTACCTTCTGCACATTCAGTTTGTTATTTGCAGCCAGTCCTGAGCATGCCATGAACCTGGCAGCACTGGAATGATTTTCCACTGCTAGTGTCAGAAGGCAGCACAAACCAACCTGCATGGCCAATGACAGGTGGAGACCTTGTGCATGCTGAGATTTACTCGAGGTGGATAAGGGAGCACTGATGACAAGAGGTAGGAAAGGAGCACGGGTGGGAACGTGGCTCAGCTGCAGCTGCTCTCCAGAGCATTGCTGAGGCTGCTGCACAGGCCCATGTCAGGTAACCCTGTGCTGTGCTCCCTCCTGGAGCAGGCAGTGAAACCTCTGCTGTGGTTTGCTCTCACTATTGCTCAGCTCTGTTCCCCCTGTTTGGCTGTCAGCTCCTCTGCAGCCCCTCTTGCTCCTGAATGTGCTTCCCCACAGCCTCCCCTCTCCTTGATGCAGGGAAGCCAGGGTGAGCAGCTGCAGCAGACACTGGGATGTTGCATTTCATGGCAAAACTTTCTCTCCCCAGTGAGTCTGGTTTTGAAGGTGGAGGCCTCTGCCTGACTCCTTGCAGCAGATGGGAATTTACCCACAGTCATCACTCAGTTTCTCTGTTCTCTACCAGGGTTGTTAAGATGCTGCTGTTGTCTTTTAAACCAGGAGCAGTCTTTCAGATGTCTTATGAAGTTCTGGTTGTGTTTTCTATTTCTTATCAGCAAATCAGTATGTTGCTTATATTACCCTAAGGTTTATGGTGTCCCTCCTGCCTGTGGAAGGGCTGAGGCACAGGGTGCAGCCCAAATGGCTGTTTCCTAAAGTACTGCCTGCCTAAGAGCACTGAGAGATCTCAGTGTGGGAAGAGGTTGGTTGTTTTACCCCCAGAGGAAATCAGCTGAAGCCTCCAGTGTGAAAAAGCATCTGCTGCCTGCCTCACCACCAAATATAACCTCTCACACTAAGCATAGGGAAATGTCTGTTCTGCATACTTGTTTAGCTCTTAACACAGACAAGTGTTGTCATCATTTGATTTCTATAGCAAAGGAGCCAACTCTGTTGTCTCTCTCACTTTTCTTTGAGATCATTCACTTTAATCATTCCCTCTGGCACCTTGCATGTGTGGCAGCTCTGCTCACAGCTTGGCCCTGCTCTGGCCTCTCTTTATTCCCACCATCTCCATGCTCATCCTGACTGTCTCCTACCCTTTTGCTTGGTGTGAATTTTGCAGGAAGCATTTCCTCAGAGCTCCTATTTCTGCTCCCTTTGGCATGTTGCCTTGCTGGTCTGCTGTGGTATTGCTCTGCTTTCCCTCCCAGCCATGCAGCCCCACTCCTTGTGCTGTGCACGCTGCCCTGTTCCAGCTGTGGGTTTCTATATTTGAGGAGGAATATTCTGGCAAACTCTTTTAAATTTCTAGGCCTGGGTGAAGAATTCCCCTGTCTTCCAGAAGAGAATATATAATTTGAGTGGGTTTGTGCTGTATATAAAAGTTTTTTTACAAGTTTCCTGTTCCTGGTGTTTCTTTTAAATCCAACATTTTTCAAAGTTTGATATGTGAATGCTCTATCTTTAAAATCTATGTGGTACACTATGATAATCTGCTTACTCTTCTCCATATAATTTTTGAGCAGACCTCCTGCCTCTGAGTTAGACATATTAAATAAAAAACCTGTCTTTTATTCATCTCCTCTTTCAGTCTCCCTTTGCTTCCTTGAAAAGCTGAAGTTTTTGCTTGAATATTTTTCAACTGTCACAAGTATTTTAGGGAGGCTGAGGTAGATCAGATTTTAGAGCTACTCTCTTCCACATTCCATACCTGCTTTTCCCACCTGTTGCCATGTTCTGCATTTAGACCCTCACCTTTTGTCCCCTGCAGCATTGGGATCTCTAGGAAGGACTTTGCAATGTGATTTGGACAAGTCACTAATATAATGTAGGGAAAGATTTTCATGTTTCTCTCAGGTTGCAGCTGCTTAAATAACAACAGCTGCTCTAAACCCAAACCACCTTCCAGCTGGAGCCTTCTGGCATTTGCAATCCCAACCCTTTTCAGCCTCCCCCAGCTCTGTGCACAGGGATGTGTGCTGAGCCTGGCCTTGCCCCTGTGCTCCTGGGGGTGAATATTCACGTTGATGGGATGGGGCCAGTGCTGCAGGTGGCACTCTGCCAAAGCATTCAGAGCACACCTGGGAAAAGCTTCACTTCTCCTTCAAGGAAGGTACTGTCCAGGGGAGCTCCCTCTTCCCAGCCAGACACATGGAGAGGGCTCTGGTGCTCATCCATCTGCTGCATGACAAAGGCTGGTGGCCACACATCTTCCCCTTGGGGACATTTGGCTGCACCAGCCCTGCAGTAAACCAGGGCCAAATCTGCTGCCAGAGGTCAGTGGGGGATACACCCTGCCACTGTGGAAACAGGAAATGTAAGAGGCTAAACTGTTTTTTAGGGCTCAGTTGGCCAGTGAGAAAGTGAAGAGTTATTTGTTGCTCTTATCTAACAGTGAGACTTTGCTTCCTGTGTTATTGTAGGTAATGCAGAAGTCATCTTCCTTTGTGAACCTCGTTTCTGCAAGATCTTTTCTCAGTTCACAGCTTCCCCTTCACACACCATTGTGTGAAAGGTTCTCCAGTCACATCTGATTCTCAAGTTGTATCTTCAAAAGAAGAGGTGCCAAGATGTGGGCTGAGGGGGCAGGGATAACTCCTGTTTAGAGCTGTGGGGTTTGGGGATTTGCAGTCAGTGTCTTGTCTGTGCACAAACAGATGGAAGGATAAAGCTCCAGAAGGGGCAGAGAGCACAGTGCCTGTGAACAGGCTCACGTGCATGGATGGGCACGAGGAGGGGCAGAGCCTGGGCTGGGGCATCTCAGGGTGCTGGCATCCAGGGAGTGGGTGTTGTGCACCCAGAAGGACAGAGACTGCTGCACTGTCTGCTGCCTTTGCAGGCGAAGGACACCCTGAAGGATACCCCTGGAGACCGGGGTAACCAGGCTTGGTCTGAGCTTTTATTTCATTACGTGTTGAGAATTATCTACTTGATCATCTTCTCTGGCATGGGGAAATTCTAAGCAAATAGATTTGGTGACACTTAGAATTCTTAGAAAACATGAAGAAGGGTGCAGGGGAGGGGAGAGCTGTGTTCCCTGTGTTCTGAGCTGGGCAGGCTGCAAGGGCAGATGTTCTGCCCCCTCCATTAATTAGACAGTTAATCACAGCACTACCTTTGGAGGGAAAGAAAGCCTTGTCTTGGGGTCCTGAGCTCCTGCAGACATCCTGGGGGGATTGGTGGGGAGCCTTTGTACACTGAGTATTGTTATTATTCAGAAAGGTGGTAATAACCATACAATTTCAATTTGTTTTGAAGTGCTTAAAAGCAATGTTTATTGAGGGGCACATCCTTTTATACAGGCACAATGAATATTATTGGTCATTTCAGACCAACACCTCTTAGTAAAAATGTTTGCAAGTGAACAAGTTGGTAAAACCAGCAGGTGCAAGATTAGAAATTGTTTAGAATGTCCTCTCACAGCTCCCCCAGAGCAGATGTCTGGGAAAGCCTACTTTCTCACAGGCTGCCTGAAGCCTAGAAATTCCTCTTTGACCACTGTCAGTTCCCACAACCGAGCACTGCAAATGTTGACATTTCCTGAGGCACATGGATCCACATCACTGCTCACCTCCCTCCACCTTCTGCACTCACAAGCCACCTCCCTGGCAGGAGAGAAATCCTCCTTGGAAGGCAGCCCCCAAATCTGGGTGAATTGCTCAGCAGACCTTAAAGTCCCCACAGCCATGGGGGTGGTGGCTGACACGGGATCAGGGCCATCCCTTCCCTTGCCTGGGGACTGTCTCCACACAAGTCCCTGGGAAGGGTGTGCTGCCTTTGCTGCCACCTTGCCCTCATGGGCAGGAGAAGAGGACTTGGCCTGAAGCCTGTGTGCCTCCTCATCAGCTGTAAGCTGTGGAAACGAAGGAGAGAGGAGCTCAGAGGATGCCCAACTTCTCAGCTGGCCAGGAGTTGCTGATGCCTGAGCCTGGAGAGCCACTGCTTCAACACAGAGAGGGATTTGGCCTGTGTCACTGACAGAAATTATGTCAGGGATTCTCCTATGCTCAGATGGAAATGGGACTTCCCGGGACTGAGATAGGCTGGGAGGAAGCAGTGAAGCCAGGCTGGCAGGGAAGGGTGGGCAAGAGGGCAGGGGAGGCACTGCTGAGAAGCCTGCAGCTCCAGAAATGCTTCAGAAAGCCGTGATCACAGCCAGGCAGGTATAAAAATAACGTGTGGAAAGGTTATGTGGCATGGAGACAGGATCAAGTCACAGCTAATGGGAGCAAGTCAAAGAAGAGCCCAAGAGTTGGAGATATGAGAAAGGCAGCTTGCAAGACAATGTGGGCAGGGGGGCTGAAATGTTCCTCATTAGAAGTGAGAAATATGGGAAAAGAAAGAGGAGAAGGCTGCTGTAATACCTATAGGAACAAAGTGTTACATGCACGAAAGACAAAATTGTCGTGGCATTAAAAGTAAAATATATCAAGAAAGCATGGGCCGAGCAAGCAGCACTTAAAACTTGTGAAAGAAAATAGTTATAGCAACTGTGAAGAAATATGATCCTACACAGCCAAATTATGGTAGAGGAATAGGGTTATTGTTGGCACTATATAAAACCAAGGTAACTGGGGTCAGTCTTGCAGAAAGCAGTGGGTGAGATGGAGACTGTTTTAAGAACAGGCTAAAGTTCCTCCAACACCATTTGTGCTTCAGCGACTGGAAAGGGAAACAGGGTAGGAAGTGAGCAGGGAATGGAAAAGGTTTGCCATTTTCCACAACTTTAGAAAGTTCCCTCTTAATTCTGTGAAGAGGGAAGGCAGTGAAATTAAAGTGAAAGCAGCAGCAATCACCCAGACGTGTTCAGAGTGGGAGGTTTCTGTGTTCCTCCTTGCTGGGAAGCAGGCAACAGTTTTAAGTCAGTGCCAAGAGGAGACTTTTGTTTTTTCATTTTCCATACTGCATTTAAACCTCCTGCATCAGGCGGTCCCTCCTCTGTGTGAAGAGGTGCAGCCATTCCGTGTGAAAGCTGAACACGGCACATCCTCCCCGTGCCCCGGGGCTGGCAGAGCTGAGCTGGCAGCTGCGGGTGAGGGCAGGGGGAGCAGAGGTTGGTGCTACAGGCTGGGGCTGCAGCTGCCTTGCAGCAGGGCCAGCTGCAGGCAGGCAGCTGTGCTGTACGGCAGGGCACGTGGGTGGCACCCAGGCTGTGCTCTGAACACAACTCAAACACTTCTAAAGCAAACCAGAGCAAATGGCATGGGCAGGGTGGCCTTAGGAGGAAGGAGTGCTGCCTCCCAAATGCTCTGCTTGTGACTGTAGTTTTGCAGTTAAATATACCAGTCAGTATAAATCACTGTCTGAAATTCCTGTACATGTGTTATCAACTGGTGACATCTTTATGTGCCCTGACTCATTATTTATCTGCAATCTCAAGGTCAGAGAAGAACCCTGCGTGTGTTTTCCGTCAGCAGTATAAATATCACCTCTCTCTTGCCTCAGCTGCATGCTTCCCAGTGGGCTGTGGGTCCCCAGGGTAATTCTGGTGCTTTTAGGGATACAGTGCTGTACTCTAAGTGCTCTGGCAGCAGCATTTCACAGCACTCCCTGCAGCCAGAGCTCTCCTCTGGCCCTTGAACCCTGTACCAGCACAGGGAGTGGTCCCTGCTGGTGCCTGGAAGCACAAAGGATGTGGCAGGACCAGGGCACAGGTATCCTGGCCATCAGAGCCTGCACTTTTACTTGAGTGGGAAGAGGGAAGGTTTTTTGGGATCCTGGCCCACAGGTGTAACCAGTATAACCTCGAGTTCAAATATTTTAATTTGGTTACTTTGACAAGTTACTCTGCTGAAGTTTCACAAGGAAGTGCTGGGTGTGCTCTGCCCCATATGCATGGCATGAGTGGAGCCACACTTCTGACAGCAGGGCTAAAAATTCTATCTGCATGTGATGCTTTTTTATTTTGGTTTTGCACCTTCTCTTTCCCATTATTTTTTTTTTTTAATGAGAAACCTGCAGTCACCTATGCTAGTGCTGCTGTGTGAGTCCACCAGAAGCATGGTGAAGGACAGAAATTTCTCTAAAGCCTGCATGCTGTGAATTTTAAAGACAGAAAACTTTACCTGTCCTTGTCATAAAGCAGCAGTCCCCATGGAATGGTCTGACACACAGGAGTCATGTCATGGCCAGGCACTGGAGGAGTGACAGAGTTTCCCCTGAGAATATTTTGGAAATCATCCCCAAAAAATGCAGCTTGATGTTAAATTATGGTAATAGACTGACAAGCTTTCCTGTCAACCAACCTCCATTCTATGCTTCTAGTAGAAGAAATTCTAGATAATTTATTAAATCGTGAAGCTGTGGGGCTCAGAGTGAGCATGGTCCTGTCCCAGTTTGTCACATCAGGGCTCATTTGGAGTAAATTTTGCTGTGATTTTACCAGTGCAACCAAGCTTCACAAGCATTGTTATTCCTGGAAAGTGCTTTTTCAGTCACTGCTGAAGTAGGTGCTGTGTGAGCTCTTTTTAGGCCTATTTTGGACATAGTTTAAAAAGTCAGCACATTAGATAGCTGCATCCTGTTGGATACCTTGCCTCTCCTATTGTCTTTTCTCAAACAAGGATTCAAAGCATGGGCACAGGACATGCTGTAATCAGCATTTATGGCACCCTTACAATAATCTCCTCTTGCACTTCTTGAGGAAACCAACATCAAGACTGAACATGAAATAATTTTATTTGTTGATCTTAAAATCTCCTGACTAGCGGGCTCCAGAACTAGGAGGAAGTACACTTGAATTTCCAGTGAACTGTCACAAAATGAGAAAGCAAATACCTCTCACTACCCCAGACAATTCTCTGGAAACCTTAAAAATGCAGAATTTGCACGTTGCTTTGTTAAGAAACATTTTACTGGGACAATGGCGTGGAGTTTCTTGCCCACAGGAGTGTGGATCAACAGGGTAAGGGCTTTAAAATCTGTCCCTGAACTTTCACATTTGTGACTTGAAGGTGCAGTTATTTATTTTGCATACCTCAGGATGACGAGTTCAGCACCTGAAGGTCTAGAGTGTATTAAGGATGCAGGAACATGTATGATAATAAAACTACACCCAGGAGAACCAAGGGGAAATTGCAAATTTTTAATGTGACACGTGGCAAAAATATCCTGCTGCCTCCCTGCGAGGGGTGGTGGAAAGCCACATCTTTTCCAGCACAGGGCTGCTGAGCCTCAGGTAGCTGATTACTGCAGGAAGAAATGCTCCACTTTCATCAATTCACAGCACACTCCAGGATTTACAGGAAAGAAGGGTAATGTGGAGTTTGTAGAAGCAGGCAGGAAGGGTAAGAAGCAGTGCAGAAAGGTATGAGTTGGCTTATCAGGAGTTCATTAAAAAGGTAGGTAAGCAATAATTTCTTAAATTTTGCCTAATAAATGTTTAATTTCAGCCCTGCTGCAGTGACAGCTCCATCAGTGAGGTGAGACCCCTCAGAGGTGTGCATGGAGCCTGCACAGCCCCCATCCCTGTCTCTCTTTGCCAGGGACAGGCAGGAGCTGTGAGAAGTGACAGCCTCTGCTGAGCACAGCCCAGAATCTCTGGCCCAGCCCAAAGCACTCCCTGCCTATGCTGGGATCCAGGATGGATACAAAAACACTCCATGGCCCAGAGGACACTGAAAATGGGGGTTCTGCCAAGGCCAACTTTCTCTGTTCACTGTGTGCTGAGTTTTGATGCATCTTTAAAGGTTTCCTAGACTTACTGGGCGGAGTTCAGCTCAGATAAGCTCCTAATTCTGCAGCTCCACACAAACATACAACAGATAGGGAGTCTGGACATGCTGTTTCCTAATCCTGGGCTGGGCTGGAACATCTCTGTAGGAGATGTTGCCTCTGTCCAGGATTCTGAGGAGCTGGATATCCTGATGAGAACTATTTAAAAATGTTTTCTTGAATTTATTTTTCCAATTAACTAACCTTTTGCATGTTGTTTTGGGTGTTTTTTTTTTCCCAACAAATGTAAGAAAAATATTTTTATTAAATTCCATCAATAAAAGCACTTTGAATTGAGTGGATTTCATGTTGGATTTTTTGGTTTTCACTGAAATATTCTGTTACCACTAATGGCAGGTGGTGACCAGAGTAGCTGAAGCTTTTTTTCAGGGTCTGATTCTGGACTGTCTTGTAATGAAATGGTTTTATTGTGCACAGTCTAATTACTATAGACTGACAATCAAACAGGATGACTCAGCCGGCCCCAGATCAAGGTCATTGGATCTTTGAGCCATGTGGATTGTTTGCACAAAATTACAATACTCCTGTAAAAGCAACTTCTGGCTCAGAATATTCCTCTGGACAAGAAAAGAAAGACCCTGCACAACTTCAGAACACTGTGACTGTGTTGGATGTGCTTTTATCTTTGACCTGGGATGGAGGAGAGGAGAGGAGAGGAGAGGAGAGGAGAGGAGAGAGGGTTTGGAATGTTACTATTTCAGGACTGTGCAGTTCACATTCATGGGGAAGGCAGTTGCCTCCCCAGTCACTTCTCTCCCCACCTCTACCACCCTGCCTCAAAAAAATAAAATAAAAGTGCCAAAACACAAACCCAAATACTTCAGAGACCCCAGAGAGTGAGAGACCAGAGCTCTTCACTTAAGTGCAAAGTCAGGCAGATTTGGGCTGACTGCAGAGAAGCAAACTGCCCCTCTCAGAGCTGGGCAAGGGGGATAATCCACATCTATCTAAAGGCTGGATTACCACGAAGTAAGCAAAATTTTGGGACTGTCTTCAACCAAAGTCTGACTGGGGACAGCTGATGGTCATGTCTTGGCTGTGACAGCTGCACTCTGCATCTGCAGCTCTTCTGCAGGCAGGAAATCTTCAAGGGTGGACACTGGCCTCTGCTGACCCCCGGGAATGAACACTGACCATGGACTGCCTGCAGTCAGCTGCACTCTTCCTGCCAGCCTGAAAAAACAAGCATCCAGGAGGAAGAAATGAGACTCTGCACAAGGGCTCCTCTCACCCAAGAGCCTGGGCTGGGGAACTCCATTCTTGTCCAAGGAAATTTCTCTTGCTCATCTCTTGACCTCCCCAACTGTTGGCTGTGCTCCAAGAAAGACATCCTTCTCCTCCAGAGCACTGATGGGGCTGCAGCAGCCCTACCTCCAGGAAATGAGTTAGTGAAAAACTCCCAGTGCTCCCCATCCCTTTCTGCCTGTAAGAGCTTCACCTGGGAAATCCCAGCTGCCTCCTGCTGCTGCCTTGGTAGGTTATGGCTCACTGGGTAGGTGACACTGGACTTTCTTCCAGAATTAGGACATTGCCTTAGATGTTCAGATGGTAATTTAAAGATATTTCAGTTACATTCTGAAACTAACCAGTCTACAATTTGGTCTTTGGAAGACAGCAGGTTCTGTGGCAATAGCCACAAGTTCCCCTCTGCTGATGTTTTGTAACCTCTGTGATCTGAGAAAAGGATTTCCTTATTTTCTTTGTGGAAAGTCTAAGATGCCACCCCCCCCTTTTCTTTTTTTCTAACCATGATCAAGATAATGTGAGGGGAAGAATATCACTTGTAATCTGATCGTGCTAAGCTTAAAAGTGTATGAGTTCTTCTCTTACCTAAATAGCTCTCAGTGCCATTTTTCTCCTCGCTTTGTAGTCTCAAAGAGCTGAAGACATCAGCAATGTACATAACCACGGATGCTGGTTGCACGAATCATTCTAGATCTTCATTGTTCAGACTCCAATCTTCTCTACCATGTGAAGAAAACAAAGAAAATTCTACCTGCAGTTTATTTTTAGCTTGGCTGGAACATAACAGCAAAGGGAGTGGTGTGATTTTTCTCATTGGCAAGTTGCTGTGCATCATGATCTGGCTTCAGAGCAACCTCCTCCAGTGCCAGCATGGGAGGAGGTGGGAGGTGAGTAGGGCTGGGTTACCTGTGTCTGTCCATTTGCTGTTCTGCCCCACTGCTGTAAAATAATAATAATCACAGCCCTGGGAGGTTATAGAAGTGTACATGGGGTTGTGCTGTGCCTAGAGCACGGCGTGGGGCCCCGGAGGCAGAGGAGCAATGTGGTCAGTCCCCGTGACCAAAAACCACATCTGAGGAAGCCCCAGCTGCTGTGACCTGCCACACTGGGTTTCACTCATTCTGCAAAGATTCCTACATCCTGCCAGAGCTTGGACTGTGCAAAGAATCCAGCCCCCTGCCAGGGCCTGGTAAATGCAGTGCCTGGGCAGAGCAAAGAGTGACTGCTGTGTTTAATGTGTGCTGTGTACTTAACCTCACACCTTCCCCCTGCCCTGACCCTGCTGCTCTGCACAGAGGCAAACCTGGGCAGCCCTGACAGGGAGCTGAGGCACAAGGGCATCCCTGGTGAGCCACATCCCAGCTCGGGGTCTGGCCTCTCCTCTGACAGATGAAGGGAGGATGAGCTGCTCAGCCATCCTAAACTCTGTGCTTATGCTGGTAGAATTGCAGAAGAAACCATGGCTGGGATTTGTGCTGACCCTTTCATTTGCAGGCAGGATCCTAGCTCGGAGTGAGATACGGCTTTCTTCCATGGGAGAAGATATGGCTTTCTTCCATTCAGTGACACAGAATTTTCCACCCAAAAAGATGGGATCTGCCTGTTTTAGCCTGGGCTGTGTGTGGACTTGCATTTGTAACATCTGCAACTGAGATCTGAGACAATTGAACCTGTTTAATTGTTGCTGTGTGTATATGCTGTGTGTGTGCCAGCATGCATTATACATCCTCCCTTCTCCCTGCTTCTGCTGCCTGGGGTGTGCTGTATCTGCCACAGTTAAATGTGTCATATTTTTATTGAATAGCAACATCCCAACTGAAGAGAGAAATACAACACAGGCATAATGAATCATGGGCTCTGTGGACTTGCTCAGCCCCTTGAGGCTGGAGCAGGCCAAGGGATGAAACACTGTGGGCCAACTCTTGTTTTCTTCACTTTTGCCTGCAATGTGCACCCACGGGAATTCAGAAAACAATACTCATCCTGCCTGTGCAAGAATCCAAGGATCCTAAACGGGCCAGGAGGAAAAGCATGTGCAGGGGAAAAGAGGGCCAAGTGGCATAGTGCTCCTCCCTGCTCAACATCTCTCTCTGAGGAAGGGTCTGGCTGCTGCTGCTGCCTGGGGAGCCTGGCCAGGGGCTGGAGGGCACTGACCTTACCAAAAAACTCCTTGGTCAGGCTGAACATGAGCCTCTAACAACACTCCCACCATGAGAAGATCAAATGAAATGAAGGATACAGACAGAAGTGCCCTTGTGCACATTGTGCAACCCTTTCTCCCTCTCAGAGCAGGGCAGGCTTCAGGATAGATGTCAAAAGAGGGGAAGAATCAGAGATGGGCAGCAAGGAAGTGTGGAGGACTTGGAAACCTGACCTGTGAGGGCAGGAGGAATGAATTGGCATTGGTTAATTCAGAGGAAGGAGGCCTAGGGAGAAGAGTTAAGCCCTTAAGTGTATAAAAGACTACCACAGAGTAAGGCAGTAAATCAGTCTCCCACTGGGGATAGGGAAAAGTACAATAATATTTTTGAAAAGACATTGAGAAACTTTCTAACTGCTGGATAAATAAGGACTGGAAAAGATACAGGCATGTCTCCACCAACAGATGTTTTTAAGACCAGGTTAGACAAACCTCTGTCAAGAATGCAGGTTTTGGCAGCAAGGAACAACAATGTGGGGTGTTAAGATTAATTTCAGTATTTTTTTGTTAGATGGTTTCACTGTGCAGAAGCCATAAGCTTCTGGAAGTTCCTGCCTTTTCACAGGGTGAAGGTATTCATGCACATTGTGAGCATGGTGGGACTTACCTGCAATGCTCTGCCCAGCATGTGTGGTTTCCCTGCAGTTCAAGGACAGTCAGGTCAGGCAATGGAGGAGGCGGCAACTTTTTATCATAAAGCTGTTAGAGCTTTAAGCAAAGAGCTAAGAAATTGAAGATGTGGCAAAATATTTTTTCATGTAAAAGCCACTCAAGCCCATCCTTACAGGCCTCTGGTAAAACAGGAGTCTTTGAGGAAGAGTCTGTTTAAAAGTCCCATAAAAGCATTACCTATTGTTCTTGAAGTTCTAATATTAGCAGGCACAGAGCATAAATATTAATCACTTTCATGAGCAGCTGAATGCTGTTCTAGCACTGCACAGGTAAGTGTGCCCCTTTCCCACTGATTCAGCCATGACTGGAAGTCACACACACATAGCCCAAAAAATCAGTGGTGCTGGGACATGAAGCTGTTGCTGCCGGTGCTGGGGGTGGTACAGGAATCCCTGAGCTGGCCTAGGATGTGGCTGGGACAGGACAAGAGTATCCTTGGACAAGAGCCACCTTTATATGCTGTTCCTCTGACTCTCCCCATCTCCTTAGAGTGACAAATCCAGAGGGGTGACTATGACTCCCAGCACTTTTCCCTGAACTGCTTGTTCTGCATCATAGGAAAAAATGACTTGGACGAAGTTGCTGATGCCAGCTTTGTTCTCCAGAAAGAAGCTCTGCTGGAAGGTAAGAGTCATGAGCCTGAAAGAGCTAGCACAGCTCAGCACAGCCCTCTGGAATTTGGGTGCTCTCCCTCTCTCCCCCTGTGGTCTCCTGCTGCTGCTTGCCCCAGGGCATGGCAAGGTGAGTGGGTGAGGTTCACTCCCCAGAGGCTCCTGGGCTCCTGCACATTGCTTTCAGGTATCTGCAGATTTTGTAAATTTCCAAAGGTAGGGAAAGGGTTTTCTCCACCATGGGTGGTCCCTGTTCAGGTACCCTCATGGTCTGCAACCTCATTACAGCAAGAAGAGAGGGATGAGCAGTTTGTGTGTGTGTGTGTGTGTGTGTTTGTGTGTGTTGGGAAAGTGTTACACTGGTTTGGGAATTTCTGTACTATCCAGGAAGGTGAATTTGTTAAATTATGCTTCTTTCTACAAGCAGCACAGCACAAGGGAAATCTGAGATGGAGCCAAGGAGCAGTGAAAAGGGGACTTCTGCCAAGGGGAGTGGGTAGGGGGAAGAGGCAGAAAGCAAGCCCCGTGTGTTCCTGACCTGAAGCCCTGAAGGGGAGGGCAGGGGGCTTTTGTGCAGCTCCTTGCACTGACAGCAGGTACCTACCTCCACACGGTCTAAGTACAAAAAATGAGGAGATGCTGAGTGAAGGATCTCAGCCCAGGCTAAGGCCTTTCTGAGCAAACACCCACATAAACATACCCCAATTAGTGGTAAGTGTGGGCTGGCCAGCTGCCCATCTCACTTAAGTCCCTAGTCAGGAGAGCCACAGGAACTCATCTGCCTCCGGGTTCAGCACATATGTAAGGCTTAACCAGCTTTTAAAGGCCAGGAAGCACCCTAAACCACTCTGCCTGTCCAGGAAAGTGTCTGCCTGCTGTGAACCTCCAGCTTCAGTCTCACGCTCCAAGAGCAGCACTCAGCCAAGGGTTCTGAAGGGCACAGGATGTGTAAATCCACCCAAGACCCAAGTCCTGCACCTTGTCCAGGCAAGCAGGCTCTGCCTCCCTGATTCTCCGGGCAGTGCATTAAACTGCCTGCAGGGAACATCCCATCCAGCCCCTCTGCAGCTGGGGAGAGGCACCAGGAGGCATGAAAGCCACAATTCTCCCCTGTCAGGTCTCCCTCCAGCACCTGGCTCAGACTGGTACCAGCCGTAACACGGGAGTACCTGGGGAGTGCAGGGGGTTGCAATGTGAACCTGAATGCTGCAACAGCTCTGGGGGCTATTTATTTTCGGAAGGTTTATTTTGAAATACTTTATGTATCCTTGCAGGTGTTCCATGTTCTCTGATGTTGGAAAGCCCTTGTGAAGACCTTGCTGTGTCCAGTCAGAGCAGAGAGGTACATTGTGCGAGGGAACATCAGCTGCAGCCAAGGTGGGAGTAATGCACTGTGAGATGCTGATTTTGGACACAAACTTGGAGGATATAATGCCACATCAGATGCTGACTCTGTTCAAGTTGGAAAAACATGGATGAACCCCAGAAACAGTTAGCTTGCTCTTTCCAGTTAAGCACTGGAAGCACAGCAGCCAAGAGAGGCAAAGTGGTACCTGCAGCCTCAATGGGGACTGGCACTGATATAAGAAGGGCATTTGTTCTGGCTTGCATGCCCAGGGTTCAGAGTTTGAGCTTTTATGATCACAATAATTAGGTTGCCTTGCCTGGACCCTGATCAGTACATAGCTTGGCAAAATGTATTGCAAGCACTGATCCCTGCTTGTGCTTTTGTTTGGCAGAGAAGAGGCCAAAAGTAGTTGTAGCCAGCTGCAGGCAGGCAGCAGCCATGTGCCTTTCCATGCTGTGGGAATCCCTGGTGCTGCACGGGCTGCCTTGAAGGAGCCTTGGCCCGGAGGTGTCTCCCCGGGCAGCACTGAAATCGGTGCTGGGGGAGCTGCCTGCGGCTGGCTAATGAACTACTGTAGTGTATATCCGAAATGAGCCCGTAGTGATGGAGTTAGATGGCAGCTCTGCCAGCGCGGAGCTCTGCCCGTGTCCGTAACGGGGTACCAGCGTTTTTTGTACCTTTCCACCAGAGCTCCCCGAGGCGGGCGGGCAGGGCCGGCGCTGGGGCTCTCTCCGGGGGTGCTGCGGGGTGTGAGGCACTCTGTCCCGGCCGTGCACGGCACCGAGCGAGCCCTCTCGGCAGGGGCTGCGCTCCGCACCCCGCTGCCACCCGCTGCCACCCG
>WEIU01006503.1:10284-90880 GCA_013389925.1 Aegithalos caudatus | reverse complement strand
GGTCCCGCCGCCCTCGGGGCTCTCGGCTCCGGCGTGAGGCGGCCCCCGGGTGTCGGCGGGCTCCGGTGGGCAGCGTGGGGCGGACGAGCGCCAGCTCCGCTGCGGCGTAACTTTTGTTAATTGTTATTGTTTATGCTTATAACCTCGTGAGTATAAATTTCTGAAAGCGGCAGATGTGTATGGCGGCGGCTGCCCGGGCTGCCTGTCCCCCTGCTCCTAGTGCTGTCCCCGCTCGCCGGGGCTTTGGCAGCACTGAAGTCCGTGGTGGCTGCGGAGCCCGCCCGGTGGCGGCACCGAGGGAGAGAGGATGGGCGCGGGGTGAGGCAGACCCCGGCCCCTGCCTGCCTCCGGTGTGTGCTCACCCTCGTCTGAATTTGACAGATCCCTGCTGGCCTGGGTCAGCCCGCAGGGACCCGCGAGTCGCAGCAAGGGATTTACTCTGTGAGTAATTTTAGAAGTAGCTGCATTCGTCTCTACTAGCGCACAGCAGGAGAGGTTGTGGAGAGAATAAATAATGTGTAGCGTGGTTTTTGTGCTGCCGTGTACTAGTCTTTCAGGGCAAATCTCTGTTTCTGCATTTATGAGCCCCTGGTAAATCACGGCAGTGTATGGGGAACAGGGCTGAAGGAGTGGGAACTGCTTCTGCTTTATGCTGTTTCCGTATCTGCTTGCTGCAACTGGATCTAATCACTGACAGTGTCAAAACAGAAATATCTGCAAGGGAAAAGGTGCCATGGCAGAGAAGCTGGATGTAGCAGGAGATTTTCTTGGCTGTGAGAGAGTGAGAAACCAGAGCTGCCTATTAATGTGTGAGGAATGAGTCTAACTCTCCCTGTGTGACTCTTCCTTTAGTGGCACACTCACAGGACTGCTCTTGCCTAAAGACTAGTAGCTAACCTGGAATACTTTTTCTGAGCTGGGATAACTTTAAAAAGATGGGAGTGCTGGGCTGCAAGCCTGCATCATCCTCCTGCCCTCAGAGGGGAGTCAGTGGAAGGAGACCCTAGTAGAATGTGCTAAGTGTGCCTAAGGTGTGTTAGTGAGGGGGAAAGGGAAAGCTTTCTGTCCTCAGCTTTTGCTGCAAAATCTGACTATTGTATTGGCCTTGGTTGTGCATCTTGGAAAGTTCTCCTCAACTCCTGGCGTCGAGGACAAAATACAAAGCACTCATCTCTTATGTTTCATCAGTGCCTTGGGTCACTGTGTCAGGAAAGGTTTAGGTGGAGCTCCAAATGTCTGAGGAGCTCATATAGATATGAGTGATGCTAAACCTTCCCCAGGAAGAAGAATATTAGCAGGAAAAATGTTTCCCAAAAGGCCCCTGGGACAGAGGCCAAGAGTGTCTAATGAGGCAGACTTCTGTTAGCTGCAGTCCTTGATGTGGGAGGGTGAGGGCCTGGGGGTTGGAGCGAGGCGATGTGGAGGGCAGGCAGCCCATCACCGTGTCTGCTCTGCTCTGGGCAGCTCACCTGGGCATAAACCACTGCTCCTGGAGGCAGTGCAGCTGTTGAGTTGAGGTAAATCATCTGTTTTCTTCTGGCTCAGCAAATAAATTGGTTTGGTGATGGTGCTGTGGGGATGAGCAGCTCTGTAGTGCCAAGGTGTGTGTGCTCTGTCGGTGTTGGGGACAGGACAGCCCTGCAAGGCTGCAGCTTCCCTCCAGATAAATCTAGCCACTGCTTTTCTTCTCTCATTTAATGGTTGCTTCTCTTAAATACAGTGGAAAGAGCTGATTTTTGTCAGTTTAGTGGGAACATTGTGGGGTCCTCTGCTGAAATGTGTGTCTCTGGCAAAAGTGTGTGGCCTGAAAATAGAGATGGGCACATTATCACTGGAGCTGCAGTGCAGCTGGGTGTGTGTGTGTCTCCTGCTGGCAGCACATGTGAGGTTAGGTTTCAGAAAAGAGGAATATCTGATCATATCCACTTAAATTTCTGGACACAAAAATATTTTTTGATGTGGCTTTGAGCAGGCTGCCCACTCTGGTGGCTGCTGTTTGTGTGCTCTGTAACTTGGTTAAAACCAAAGAGTGGGAATGCAGGTGTATCATTGTTCACAGAGACCTAGTTTTCTAGGGACAAAATAGGTGAGTACTTAAACCTTGTTTTGCAGTGACTGCTGGCAGAGTCATCTCCTGCAGGAGCTGGGAATACATGAGAGGAATTAGAGGTGCCAGTATGAGGTGGGCAGGGCGGTCTAACGAAGGGCAGAGCAGATGCAGCCAGTCCTGTTCTGTATCTGAGCTGTCCTCGAGGCAGCGGTGCAGGAGAAGCTGCTGCAGGAGCAGATCGCTGTGCATTCAGGGCTTTGTGTCCCTCGCTGTGCATTCAGGGCTCTGTGTCCCTGGGCTCTGTGTCCCCGGGCTCTGTCGGAGCTGAAGGGCGGCCCTGCTCTGAGGGGTGTGTCCCACACCCGCACAGAAACCTCCCCACACGCCGGGGCAGTGCAGTCTCACCCTGCTGCTGTCCTCCGGGCTGGAGGAACCAGGGGATGCTAGTGGATCAGCTTGTGGCTGCCCTTTGCTCTCAGGCTGACTGCTGGGGAGGGGATCACTGAACTCAAGTTCTTTGACTGCCAGTGCTTCTCCTCGCACCCTTTCTCTGTTGTATTTTTTGGAAGGACAGAAATGATGCTGCAGTCGTGGTTCTCATCCCTTTCCACAGGAGAGGTTCAGTGATGTGCACAGCCACAGGAAAATGTCCTTTTCCTGTTCTCTACTCAACATTCATAAAGATCACGGCAAAAGGTCTGACAGAATTGTTTTGATGATCTTTCACAAAGTATCCTGACCTTTTTCATAGCCTTCAGATTTTGGAAGAGTGATGTAAATCCCAGTTCTGCACAGGATTAGCAATCAGAGAGCATTATGAATCAGTCTGATACTTTGTCTTAGCCCTTCTTAGAACGCTGACCTACATATTACAGCTTTCACTGTTTCACCAAAACTGGCTTTGCTTCTGAGTGTAAGGTGGCCCAGCAGCTGGACATGTTTGTGTTTGAAGAACATTCCTGGTGGCTTCAGATGTGCTTGAAGTCTGTGCTTCTTGACTGGGTAACTTGTCAATGAAGTGTGAAATACAAGTGGTTCCTTTGAATGTTCTTTTAATTATAATTGTGCTGATGAAAAAGCTAGAAGATGAAATGAGATGCTTTCTGTATAAAGTGCTGTTAGATGTCGAGCCAGCAGGGATCGTTGTTATCAGATCCTCTAATCACTTGTGTGATTAAAAACCTTGGAAAAACTTACATGTTGGAGCCACTTGCTTGTAGGTAAAAATGAAGGTTTATTACCTTTCTGAATGTGTGCTGCAGCTCAGCCTTTGGTGAGCTGTGAGCCCAAAGCTCCTGTAAAATCCCTCCCTGTGGGTCGCTGATGGCACTAAACGTGCATGCACATCTGCTTGTTCCACTTGCAGGTGAGTTTCCCTGCTGACTCCCAGAGTGGTGAGGTGAACAATGGTAAGCAGGAGAGTCCAGAACCCTGTGTGCAAAGCAGTGACTTGGCTGATGTAAGGCAGCACTTAAGCCCATTTCTACCTGTCATGATGATTCCAGCTGTGCAGGATAGATGCTCTGGTTTGAAGGATGCTGGGAAGCAATGAGAAATGCGTGTACTGCTGTGCCAGCAGGTACCAGCAGCATGGGCCATGGTAAGGGTCCTTCCAGGGGAGTGTGTGTACAGCAGCATGTTCACATGCACATCTTGGATATGGAACACAGCTGGGTTCTGTGGGTGTCCAGGAGCTGCTCTGTGAAACCAGAACCCCTGTAGTTTTTGTCTCAGCAGGCTACAAGCAGCACCTTTGCCTAGCTTGGGTTTGCTGGTCCCCCTGCAGCATTTGGAAGCTGCCTGGGGTGCTTGGATTGGGGTGTCTCTGACATTAAGAGCTCTGCCACCAAGTCATTTGGTGTCTGCAATGTTTGCTTGTGGTGTGTCTCTCACAAGTTCCCACAGCACCCATTCTCAAACAGAGGTTGGTGTAGAAAGCTGCTGCACAGCATCTTGCAGTTTCTTTTTCTATAAATAGCTGAAATAAAAAGATCTGTTTGTGAGATTGGAAAATTGCACATAATATCTCACCTTCTGACAACAGGATGCTGAAGTGCAGGCAGGTCTGTGCTTTTCTGCCTTGTCTCCTGTGCCCCAGGCTCTTTGCCTGGGAAAGGTTTGTCTGTACAGGCAGAAGGGAGCTCTGTGCCAGACTGTGCTAACGTTTCTCTGTGCTCCTGATGTGTGTTAGCTCTGGGAGCTGGCAGCTACTGAAAATGAGCTTTGCAAAGCTGCTCCTGGTACCTCAGTGCTGCTGGGGCCGTGGGGAACCCCAATGCACCAGCACAGGATGCCAATCTGTCAGGCTGCACATCCCACACCGATCCCTGGGCACGGGGGGCATGTTTGTCGCAGAGCCCAGCTTGTCCCTGGGACTGCTGGAAACAAACTAATGCTCTCTTCTTAAATATTGCATCCATTCTGCTTACAGTGGCTGCAGCAGTTTGGATTTTCAGCTGTAAAATTTTGCAGAAAAATAAGTTGTTGACAGCAGTGATTAATTTTTTTATATGCACTGCAGCTTGCCCTTTGTATCTTTGTGGTGCAGCATTTGCTGATTAGGAAATCAGAGGGGCTCCAATCACGCTGACACTGCTCACTGGATTTTCTGCAATACCCTGTGTGTGCCAGCAGTCCCAAGTGTGTGGGGAGGGTGTGATGACCCTCACTGGGATGGAGTGACAATAGAAAATGACACAGCAGTTGTGCAGCAGTGACAGCTTTCTGAAATGGATCTCCTGGGGACTAAAAGACATCTGTGGTCCTGGTTTCCCCCTGCTAATCTCAAGGACTTGCTTTTACCTTGAAATAACATTTAATATACAACATCAGAGTAATAACTTTTTTATTCTAAATTTGTTTGTGAGGCAGAATCCTTAGGAAAGGCTGCAAGCAGAGCTCTGTTGCCTGAGCTGCTCCCTTCTGAAGGCACAGAGCATCCCAAATGCAATTAGTTAATATCTTGAATTAATAAATTAATAATGAACTTCTCAGAGAAGATGTCTTTATGCTGTGAGCTGCATTGCCTAGCAAGACTGAAAATTTGAGTGTGATCCTTTGTTAACTGAGTTGATTTAATGTTTATTTATTTGGTTGTTTTTTGTTTTTATCTCCTTCCCTCACAGTTTAGTTCTTTGTAAATTCAAGCTTTTATTTTGGTCCAGGGATAGATGAATGATCATTGTGTTAATTCTTGGTTATCCCTGTGACCTGACTCTGGCCCTGCCATTCTTTGTGCTTGCAAAGGGGTCTTAAAGAAAATAGAAATTTAGATGTACAATATTGTAATTGTTGGGCTAAAATCTCCCTGTTGGTCTCATGAGACTCCACCTGGAGGGCTGCACCCACCCAGTCTGAGATCCCAGCACAGAAAGGACACTGAACTCCTAGAGCAAGTCCTGAAGAGGCCATCAGGATTATTGAGTGGGATGGAGCACCTCTCCTGTGAGGAAAGGCTCAGAGAACTGGGATTGTTCAGCCTGGAGGAGGGAAGGGTTCAGGGTGACCTCACTTCCAGTGCCTGAAGGGAGCCTACAGGCAAGGTGGAGAGGGACAGGACAAGGAGAAATTGCTTCAAAATGGCAGAGATTATTACATTTTAATATAAATTTATATCTGTACTTCTTCAGCAGAGCTTCAGTGTAAAAATTGTCAGGGAGGTGGGCACTTTGTGAGGTCCATTAGCAGAAATGTAGCAAAGATGGAAAAGTTTTGTTCTGGCTCCCCTGGGCTGGTATTTCACAGGCAATTCTGATGAATACTTTATGTACTTACACTTTTTGTGGGAGTCTGGAAGGTGCTGGATGGATTTTGCCTACATCCAGATGATGGTGCCTGTGAATATGAAGCTTGTTTCTTATTAACAGCTGTTCTTGCAATCCTGAAATCCACTTTTCACAAATGCTTACGTCCATGAGGGTGCTGCTTTCTAGGGAAGATCATCAAAGAGTGACTGGTTGTGTCTAACTGACTTGCTTCCAGAGCTTGATAAGGTTTATTTTGTGAGATCTGTAGCTGCCTATGGGCTGCCATGCACCTTTCTGAAGAGAACAGAACCCATTGTGGAGGGAAACCTCCTCCCAGTAAGGGATGTGTTATGTCTTGCCTCCAGTGAATGCTGCAGGGGCACGTTTCAGTTGGACAGGGATGGCATTCAGGGTGAAGGAATTGGGAACAGAGATGAAATAGTCCCAAGGATGTGTTTTAGTATTGGAGGCAGGGGGATTCCCAAAGGCAAAAATGGAATTGGCAGAAGTAAATGTTGCTTGTGCCTGTGACACGAAGGGTATTTTTAGAGATATGGGAATCCCCAGTCAGAGAGGAAGGAAGAGCAATGGCTGGAATGCCTTGTGTGATGGGTCAGCCAGACTCTCTGTTAATGGGACAAAGCACTTTTAGGTTCCTCAGGTTTAACTTAATGTTTGTTTAAAGAATAGCTGTCTTGGATCCTGCAGACTGAGCAGCTAGCTGTGGATTAGTAGCATGAAAAGGTGAGGGAGCCTTGGGGTTGGGCAGTGGTTCCATGTGCTGTGCATGGAGCACTGCCAGGCTGCCTGCTTTACCACAGGGGTCTGAACAGAGCAGAAAGCTGGGGGAACTGCCTGCATGTGATACAATTTACTGTAAATTTATCTGCTGATTTTCAGAGCAGTTGTTACTTGTGTCTTCTGTTTTATTCTTTTATAACATACTGTAGGTGTGGAGTGGCACTTCTTTCAGGTTCTGCAGATGGGGCTCAGCAATTTCAAATATGGTTAGAAGCGGGTTTTTAAAAATTGAGGTGGACCCCTTAAAGTCTGCACCTGGGTCAAATTAATTTTCAAGTGTGGTATAGCTCCCCTGTCCCTTCCCACTCTCATATTTGGAAACTTCTTACTACTTTGTAAATAACTTTGCAAAACACCCATCTCTTTCAGATGAATTCTGTGTTCTAAGGTTAAGAAGTTTGCCTAGTTGTTAGGGGAGTGCAGTGTAGTAATGCACCCCCCACACCAAGTGGGTATTTCTGTATTAGGAAAAAGGTTTCAGTTTACTTCTTGACTTCCTAGGAGGTTTAACTAGAAAGTTCTATGTATGTCTCTTTGTCATTGGCTCAGTGCCAGGAGAAAAGCACCTGTTGGACCTTCCCTCTGTTCATCAAAATCTGTGTGCCTTCCTACTGGAAGTTTTCCAATAGATCCATCCTCAATTGTTGGGTAGAAAAATGAACAGAACAAAGGAACCAAGGGGCATTCTCAAGGTGTTTTAGCAGGGGTAGGATCTCTTCCTATACTGTGTTCAGCTTTGTTCATTGTTTTTTGTATTATTTTCTTTCATTTATTAAACCCTTCTGATTTTTCAAGACACTCTTGACCATGCTGTGTCTCAGTATTATTTATAGCCAAATCTAAGCAGGGCTGGCCCCTCAGAACTTATGGGGTTCATCACCATGTGCAGTTGGGTAACTATTTATTAGATATTCACGGATGAATTGCTTAATTAGGCAGGTAATCATGTGCTTGCAATCTAAGGAGAAAAAGTCAGAAAAGTTAATTAAGGAATGGTTAGAAAATTTGATGTCAGAAATGGTGTTAAGTTTCAGCCTGGACCCTCTTAATTAAAATTAGATAAGTTCATGCTGGAAGTGAATGGAAATGAAGGAAATTTAAGCTTACCATGGCTACAGATATGGGAGTGTACCAAGGTCAGTAATGCATATTAACTCATACTTTTAACATTAATTTCTGGCATTAATTTGCCTTGATTTTTTCCCGTCTGTCTTCACACAGACAACGCTCTGGAAGCCTCACTTATTTGAGGTATTGCAGAAATGCATTTTTTTTTTCCCTCTGCTATTCCTCCGCAACCTCTGAGCTGAGATTTTACGCTGGGTGAGGACGGCAAGTGAAACCCTGCATGTGATGTTTCAGATGCTTAATTGTGCACCTAAACATTGTCTTGCTGCTGCCAGCGCTTCACGTCTGTGAGATGTTCTCGGGCGTGAAGGTCGAGTCCTGCCACGCGTGGGGTGGAACCCACGGGCAGGAACGCCCCGCCTCTGTGGGGAGGCTGCGGGGCAGGGACGGGGCCGCTGGGGGTCCCCGGGCCCCCCGGGTCCCGGCTCGGCCCTGCCCAGCCTCGCCTCGCTCCGCCCGTGGGTCAGAGCCCCTCTCACCGCCTCTGCCGGGAGCGCACCGGGGGCTGAGCTCATACAACCGCTGTCAGAAGATCTCTGGTCTTTCCTTCCCGCGTTCTGCCCACGTGGATTCCCCCTGGTTGCTGTGACTCCCTAATCTGGAGGAAAACAGACGTGGGGTGTGGTTAAACGCCACTCCGGGCTCCCGGTAAGGGGGGCAGCAGCTGTGAGCCAGCCCCTCACATTCCCCTGAGTGCTTGTGCTGTTCTTGGCCAGCTGGGGCAGACTGCGGGATGGTGGTGATGGCTTTTGGAGAGCGTGGGCCACCATGGCTGCTTTAAGCTCACCTGCCAGGGTTTCAGTAACCACAGGCTGTGTTTGTGGCTTGCTTTTTTCCGTCACTCTTTCTGAAGTGAAAAACTCAGGCTGGGTGAGAAGGTGATCATACCCCGCTTCTTCTCATCTGAGATTGCCCCACAGGCATGTTTTAATGCTGTGTCTTACAGCATTGAAGTTGTTCTAGAGCCTTTCCTTTGGCCAAATACCTGGCTAGCCATAGGCTCCAAGAGACCTTCTCATCATTCCAGTACTGCTTCTTGTAGCCCTTTCAGCTCCTGCCGGATTCCTAAGCAGCCATCTCTTAGGCAGCTTTCTGTCTCTCTGGTCCTTGAGCATCTTCTGGCCCTCCCACATCCTTGGCTTTCTTTCTCTTAGATTTCATGAAAACAAACTCTTAGGGAAAAAATCCAAAACCAAAAATACCACTGTGAAAACCCCTACCCACTCTCCAAATGTCCAAATACATTCTGCTTCTTTTCTCTGTAGTTGCACTTATTATTTTTCACAGAACTGAATTTAGCTGTTGGTGTTATCATCAGTTCTAATGAAATTTTTTATAGCCAGTTACCAAGAGACTATTAACTGTGTGTTTGTGTCAAAAAGTAGGTGTAATGGTTCAGAGCAGATGAGCTGCAAAAAGTACCCCCTTAAAAAAGGCTTGTGGAGAAGCTAATTTGGTGTTGCTCACTGGAGAAAGAGATTCTTTATCTCCAGTTTGGGGAGGAGGATCAAGGAAGTTCAGTTCATCTTGAGGAAGATGGGTTTGAAATGGAGATATTGGTCTTTGCAGTACCTGGGGAAGGCTGTTAGAAGGTTGGTAGTTGTGGGAGAATGCTCCTGCTGGGGCATTGCTGGGATGAGGCTGTGGCTGGCTGGGAGGCTGGGTCAGCTGTAACTCGCACAGGACATCTTTCTCCATGGGCATGGTGTGGCTCCTGTTTGAGCTGTGCCTTTGGGATTGGCTGTGCCCCTGTTGCTGCATCATAACCTGGAGACCTGTGGGAGACAGAGGCCTGCTTCAGCTTGCCTTGCAACAGGTGAGAGTCTCTGTTCCTGGGATGGAAGTCCAGCAGTGGGGGATTTCCTCTCTAGGGTATTGCAATAAGGTCCTGATAACCAGGTCTCTGTTTCCTGGGCCTGTGGCCAGCCTAGCAATCAGGAGCTGAGTTTGCAATTCCTACCCCTGCTCTGGGTAGCAGAGGTTAAGGTCTGGCAGCAGTGATCACACCAATCTCAGATCCCTGACTAAGGCACTGCCCGAGGGCCTTTGTTGCTCTCTGTGTCCTTGGTTCCTGGGCCTGTCTTCTGCAGAAGGGATGGGTTTGGGTTTCTTGCTCTGCTGTGGTGTTGCTGAAGTTACAGGATTTGCACAGAGCCAGTTCCTCGGAAATGATGATCATTCTTCTGTTTAAGCACAAGCCGCCAGCTTGTAGAATTAATTGGCAGTGGTCTGCAGTAGCCCTTGACTTGGACTAGAATTTGCTTTAAAAAGGGAGTAGTAAAAGTGGAATTTGCTCTGGAAGTACAGAAGGGGTTGTAAAGCCAGGCTCTCAGAAGGCAGGAGAGCTTTTAAGTTACACAGCCCAAATCTGACCTCTGTGCATGCTGCACCTTCTGATTGCATGGTACCACAGTTGCTGCTTGTCTTGATGCTGCCTTGCTCATTGTGCATCATCAATCTGTATTTTGTGGTTGTTTGCTGGGGTTCTCACTTCCCTTTGTGCAGCTCTGAGGTTGTGCTTTTAAGCCCTGCCCCAAGGACAGAAACACAAGTTGTCCAATAGGCTCCTCTGTGGTGCTGCTCATAAATGTCTGAGCAGCTGCAATTCACGGTGTGTTTGGAGAGCAGCTCTGTAAATGGGGAGCTGTGGCACGCACAGGGCACTCAGCCAATTCTGGGTGCTCTTCTGGGAAGCTGCCAGGAATTCTCTTAATTTCTGCTGTCCATGGAATGGAGTTCTGTGGCTGAGGGGTCAGCCCATGTGCAGACCTGACCATGGCTCTGTCCTTCTGCAAGGGTCTGGCAACAAGGGATATGAAAAGTTTGGGTTTTGTGAGGTTTGTTTGATTTCATAGCAGCTGTAAAAGAAGCAAGGCAGGAATCACTTTTTTGTCAACTTTGATTTGTCTCTCCCAAGACTTCATCAGGTTTTGTGCTTTATTTACTACACCTTAAAAAAAAAAATCTGCTGGAAAGAATCCCACCAAGGTGGAATATTATTTCAGCACTGTCATTCAGTGGGCACTTCTGCTGTGTGAAAGGAGTATGCTGTGACAAAATGAGGGGCAGGATTAGGGGAGGTTTGTGTGTGTTTTATGGCTAGAGAAGAGGGCTGGGCTGTCTACCACACGGGCTCATCCTGCTTGAATCATCACCAGGCAGTGCTAATGAGACATTGTCCTCCCTGTGGAGCCTCAGTGGGGAGGGATTTGTTGGTTGGCTGACAACAGTGACCAGGGGAACATGGGCTCTGCCAGTGACCTGAGAGCAGGTATTTGCTCCAGTCATTGCTTCTCTTCAGGCTTGTTCCCAGCCTACCTTCCAGTCCTTGCCTTAGTTGTCTGCATGGACCAGTCCTGGTCTGGAGCTCCTCAGCATCTCATTCCACTTCTTGTCTGTGGTGTTGTCTGGGTTTCACATCTCACTCCCCTGTGTCTGGTAGACCTCCATCCTGGCTTCTTTATTCCTCACATCTTCTCATCTGGCTGATGTGACCAGAGGGTACTGCTGTCCCTGCCAGTGGTGGCATTGTTTGTGTCCCTGCACCCCAGCCAGTGTCTGTGCCCTCCCAGCCATGCTGGCCCCTGTCTGAGCCTCTGTGCTGTGGGGCCTGGGGGCATTCCTGCCTGGTGCTCTGCTCTGCAGAGGCTTTAATGATTTTCCATTTAACTGTGATTAACCTGACAGGCAGGGGTTTGCCTATTGCATTCTGGAAGGGTTGTGATGGCAAGGTTTCTAACTTTGGGATGAATCAGCATTAACAATTAAGCAATGAACAAATACCATTTATTTTACAAGGTGACATACAGCAGGATGTTTTCCTCTCCCAAAGCATCCATCAGGCTGTTGGTTAAGCTGTAGCTGGTAAGGTGGGAAGGAGAAATAATTCCTCACTCAGAGAAAAAAGATGTCATAAGGCTCCATCACTTGCCAGTGGGAGGGATGCTGAATGACAGGAGGCTTCTGCCTCCTCCCCACCCTGGTCCCACAGTCTGGTGATTACTGGCTGGTAGTGCACAGAGCTGTCACACTGCAGCCTGGATGTTACTGGAGTCTATTAAATCCCTTCAGGCAGACAAACTCACCTGGGCTGGTAGTTAACTTAAAGCCCTCTCCAGGGTCTTTCCATATAGGAAAGAGGTGGGAAGAAGAATTAATGAAAGCTTTTATAATGTTCAGAATTAGGGGGTCATTTTTGGCCCCTACGTAACCTTGTCCTCTTTGAAGCTATTGTCTGTTTTAGTAATTATCTGCTTGTATTCCTGATTAATTCCTCGTACTCTGGTTTGACCAGAAGGAAAGGAGGCCTGCTCACTGTCATGCTCACAGCTTTCAGAACAAGTGCTGAGAATTCAAGCTCTGCCAAGGGACACTGCAGCTGGTGGCTCTCAGCACCCAACAAAGGCTGTGTGCACATCTGGAGGGTGCTGGGCTCTCAGGGATGCTCCTGAGCAGGCACTGCTGCTGTCCTGCTTTGCTGGGGGGCACGTGTCCCCTGGATCCTTTTGCCTCCCAGTGATGCTGGTCAGTATTTTTGAGCATTTTGCCCTGCTAGCAGGAAGGAGTGGGTGGATGGCTGGGAAGCTCCTATGGCCCCAGCCTGACTGCTGTGTTCCTCTTACAGCTCTGTGGCTGCCCAGGCTCTGCCACAGCAGAGCTTCCTTTGCCTCCGGTGGCATCTCTGGGCTCACTTTCCAGACAAGTATAAAAGCAGACTTCAGCAGGGAGCAGGTAGCTGGGGTGGATTGTTGTAAGTTTTTAAAACTGCTGAAGTGCTGCCTGGCTGGACAGCCAGTGTGCTGGCCTTGTTCAATTGTCTGTGCTTCTCTGCATCCCTTTTATCTCCTGTTTGCATCATTTTTCTCACTTAAATGCACCCTTTCTGCAGGCCACAAAGGCTGGTGTGGACACAGCCTGCAGCAAGGGGATCCTGCTGAGCCTGCAGGCTGGGACTTCCTAGCCTGGCATGTGAAGCTGCTGGGGCTCTGGCTCACCATGACTCACCCAGCCTTCCTGGGCTGCCTCACAGCTGTCCTGGGGGCCTGCCTCTGCAATTTCCTCACTTGCTGTGACGGCTGACCTCTTGCTCAGTGAGGTGCTTCTCAAAGATGCAGCTATGCCAATGTAATGCTGCAGGCTGGCAGACACCAAGAATGTTATTTTTCAGTCCAGCAGGTAGCTGTTGCTCGTTTTTCCATTTTGACCTAACCCTCAAGTACCATTGTAGTTTCACTCTCCCTTACCTGGCAAGAAACTTCATCAGCCTAAGCTAGTGGGGCCTCAGTGCTTGAGGTAGGGCATTGTGTACCGATGTCTCTGCATGGGCAGCACTCTTCTTTTTAATATCTTCCTCCTGTCTTACTTTTTACCTCTCTTTTTCCTATCTTCCTCCTTTTCATCACACAAAATGAAGAAAGCCTAAGCTCACCTTTTTCTCACTGCTTTGTCTCTCCTGCTGTGGGTTAGGGTTCCTCGGATGGTTCAAGCTGGGAGTAATTTGGGATATGGACATATTGGGTCCTCTTACAAAGCTGTGGGTGCTTGGGCTCCTTACTGAGAGCAGAAAGCTGAGCTGCTGGACTCGAGGTGGAGCATATGCCAGGCCATGCACATGCACTGGAAACTTGCCCAGGGCAGGATAATTATGGGAGGCAGTGTTTCCTCAAGCGGACCGTGTGCTCTTGCTTGCTAAACAGTCTTGTGATTAATATCTTATTTAAGAGGATTTTAGGACATGTGCTGCAGTTACAGTGAGTTTCTTTTACAAGTAGGGGAGAGGTTAGAAATATAAACTCTCTAAAGGCTCCTTTGTGTTTCCAGCAAGGGTCACTGGGTAATTGCAGTGCATCACTGCTCTGTTGTGTCGGAGTAGGCAGCAGGTTTTGCTATGGATGGTTCAGTGGGAGAGGGATCCTTGAAGGGCTTTGCACATATTTTTGTACAGACTGCATTCTTAAGATCTCCTTAGGGATCTATAGCTCTGGCACTAAAGGCAAGCTCTTCTGCCCTGATGTCAGCGTTACCAGCGAGCCCTGGTTCCTGGCATTAAACTCTGGTGAGTTCTATAGCCAGCAAGTCTTCACCAACAGATTTTGCCTTCAAAACAAGGCTCTGTATGGTATTTTACTCAAGTAATGTTTCAAGGTGTCAGCAGCTCAATTGTTGGCCTTATCCAGGACACACGGTGGGGACACAGCACTATCTGCATATGCTCTGGGTGTTTCTGTGCCACTGCTGATTTGCTGGGTGGTCCTGGCTGGTGGTTGTAGTCTCCTGTCCAGTGGTTTCTGATGTGGCTGTCTAACATCTTCACCCTAATTTCTTTCCCAGGCTAGAGAACTCAATTGAGAGGAACATGGGAGCATGAAGAACTGTGTAGAGAGCACGGATGTGCTGTCTGTTGTGGCATCTGCTACAGCTTTTATCTGGCAATCTGCTGCTGCCTGGAAGGGATTGACAGGAACCTCTGTGGACAGCAAAGGAACCTGGAGATGAAGGTGATGACCATGGCTCTTCTTTTTTTTTTTCCCCTGCCCCTTTTTTCCCTTCCACATGTCTGCAGCAAGAGCAGGGCTGCTGTCAGCATGACAAGGCCATGCACATTGAAGCACTGCTGTTTGCATTGAGGCTATCTCGTGTTACACACAGAGCTGGGAGGATAGTAAAATGGGGAGGGTTCCTGATACTCCCTTATCAACTATCCTATAATTCTCCTTTAAAGCAAAATAAAACATTTATTCTGCTTTCTATGGGAGCCCTTGTAGATGCTGCTGTGTATTGGTTGTGTGCCAGAGATAAGAGTCTGATATCCAGTGTTTATGAACTTTCATAAAATGAATGAGGTGTATACTGAGGCTCATTTTGGTAAAGCTTTCTATAGAAACCCTTTGGGGACTTTGCCTTTGGTTCAAGGTTAGAGTAATTGCACAGCTGACCTCTGCTGATCATGCCTGAAGTGCTTCTGTTGGTGGTGCCACTACTCTTCCTATCACTTCCCCGCTGGCATCCTGCCCCTTATCACAGCACTGCAGTGCTTTGGCTGTTGCCCTCAAGGATGACAGGCATCATGTGAGCCCTTGCAGTGACTGTTGCTGATGCTGGGACCTCCCTTTTTCCCTTGTGCATGGAAAAGCTAACTTGCTCGGAAGCACTTTTAGAGGCAACTGCAGATGTATTTGGTTTATGCCTCTTATGTGTGAAGGAGGTTTGGGAGGACCTCATCGTGTAGCTGCTTCTCTAAATATTTAACTTGCTGGCATCAAGAGTGCCAGCTTTTGCTCCTCACTTCCTCTTCTGCTGGAAACATGCTAATGTCCTCTCCTCCACTTAAAACCTGATCTTTAATATGGAAAATGCACCACCCTTTCTCACTTTCTGGCTGAGCAGCACTTCTCTCTCCCAGTGTTGTGTTACCTTTAGCATTGCAAACCATAACACTTGGGCAAGGGTGGTGGAGTTCCAGCAGCCTGCTTGCCTAGAGCCTGCTGGACTTGTAACCCCAAAGAGGGCAGGGAGCAGCCAAAATCTGCACAGAGTCAAGACACAGCAGTATGGAGCCTGGAGAGCATTGGCAGGAGTGGAAATGCTCTGCTGGAGGTAGGTGAGTGGAAAAGAAAAAGCAGAGCCCATTGCCTTGGGCATATCTGGCAGCTGCTCTTTTTATGGGGGAAGAAGACAGCTAAGCTGGAGACAGCTTGATTTCTGGTTATGTGGGATTGGGGTGGAGAGTAAAGGATTAAAGAAGGAGGCCAGCCAATCCTCTGCTGCAAAACTTCTTGTTTTGGTTGTTGTACAGAAACAAAGAGTTTTTAGTTCTGTTTTTCTTCCTTGTTCCTCTGTGGAAGCCCTCTGCTCACTGGACAAAGATGTGACTTGGGGTGTGATAGCTGATGAGGTGGACATGGGAGCCATCCTGTCTGAGGAGGGCACATCCAGGGCACGTGCAGGGCACAGACAGGCAGCAAAAATGGGACTGCTGGCCTTGGTGGAGTGCCTGCCTTGGGACAGCTGAAACCCAAGGCCAAGCTGACCTTTCAAGCTCAGATACACTTTTTGTGTGGAGATATTCCTTCTCTTAATGAGAATGAGAACAAAATCTTGAGCCCCTTTTGAAATCCCCTCAGAAGTCTTCCTTGCTGAATAGTCAAACCCAGCCCTCTGTTACTAAGTCTGGTTTCAGACTAGGCAGGCCTGGTTAGGCCTGGCTTGCAGGATGGCAAGGCTGCTGGAGGAGAGGGAAATTTGAAAACCAGCAAAGTGATACATTTGGCCTGCAATATCTCTATCTCTGTGCATCCTCTTCTCAGCAGTTACGTTACTTTATATGTTAATAATTGAAGTGCAAAAGGGAATTTTCTCTGAAATAGGGAAGTAAAACCAAAAATTGGCACACTTCATGCCACAGTGCTCTCTGTGGCTGTGTGGGAGGCTCTGACCCCTTCCTGCTTTAGAAAGGAGCAGAGCATGTTGGAGCAGAGGATTTGTTGTGTGTTGGGCACAGATAGGCAGAGGAGAAGATAGGGATGTGCTTCAGTGTGTTCTGTCCAGGTTCAGGAGTGGTTTTCCAAGGTGGGTGTCCAGGCAAGTGGACACCAGCAGCAAAGCCTTTGACCATGTACTGAAATAGTTCCCTTCAGGATAATGGGATGATGCACATGGAATGGTATTGTGTAAGATTACCAGCACAATTAATTCTGCTTGTGCTGAAGTGCAGCGTGAGCCCATCTGCAGTCTGGGCTGCAGTTCTGTGTGTGCTTTAGAGTCCCACCAGTGCTAGCAGCTCTCAGGAGCTGGGTGTTGGTGTATGTGGCTCTGTGGCCTCTCCACACTGCTGGCCACTCTCTTTCTGTGTGCTGGTGGCTTCTCCTCTCTTCTGAGGTCTGTGCTGTGACAGTCATTTCAGACACTGCTTTGTGGCACCTGTGCACAAGCTCTGAAGTGCCTGGCTGAGCAGAGTCTGTGATCCCAGAACAGGCACTGCATGCAGTGGATCTGGGAGACATGAGGGGAAAGCTGACCAAAACTGAGATAAGGGAAGGACTTCCAAGAAGGAAGGTTAGTGGAGAGTGGAAGGATCTCTCCAAGGCAGGAAGGCAGCTCCCTGCTGCTGCACTGTGGGGAAAGGACACAGAAATTTGGGTGTCCCCTCGTGCTGTGTGGATGCTGGAAGGGGTGTGAGGTGCCTTAAGGGAAAATTTCCCAGGAGGAAGAGGAGACTCCCGGTGATGCAGACACCTTAGGAAAACACCCAGTTCCTCGTGGATAGCACCTCCAGCCTCTCTCCCCTGCTCCAAGCAGCGCTGTGCATCCCTGAGCTCTGAACACAGCTCTGGCACAAACCACCGTGGTTGGTGATGGGCGCTCAGCGCCAGCGCTGCTGCTGGGGGATTCGGGCAGGGCAGAGCCCGGGGCTGCTGCTCGGGGATTTGGGCAGGGCAGGGCCCGGGGCTGCTGCTCAGGGGGATCAGGCACAGAGCAGGGCAGAGCCTGGGGCTGCTGCTGGGGGATTCGGGCAGGGCAGAGCCTGGGGCTGCTGCTGGGGGATTCGGGCACAGAGCAGGGCAGAGCCTGGGGCTGCTGCTCGGGGGGATCGGGCACAGAGCAGGGCAGAGCCTGGGGCTGCTGCTCGGGGGGATCGGGCACAGAGCAGGGCAGAGCCTGGGGCTGCTGCTCGGGGGGATCGGGCACAGAGCAGGGCAGAGCCTGGGGCTGCTGCTCGGGGGGATCGGGCACAGAGCAGGGCAGAGCCTGGGGCTGCTGCTCGGGGGGATCGGGCACAGAGCAGGGCAGAGCCTGGGGCTGCTGCTCGGGGGGATCGGGCACAGAGCAGGGCAGAGCCTGGGGCTGCTGCTCGGGGGGATCGGGCACAGAGCAGGGCAGAGCCTGGGGCTGCTGCTGGGGGATTCAGGCACAGAGCAGGGCAGAGCCTGGGGCTGCTGCTCGGGGGGATCAGGCACAGAGCAGGGCAGAGCCTGGGGCTGCTGCTCGGGGGGATCAGGCACAGAGCAGGGCTCGGTGCTTTCATCTGCCCTGGCTGCAGCAGCAGCAGCGCCGTGGCCACATCCAAGGCACTGGGGGAGCCGGCGCCTCCAGACGAGTGTGTGGGGAGTTTCTGCTCTGCTCCCTTGCTCTCATGCAAATGATTTTTCACCTCTTTGGGCCATAATCTGCTGAGATCTCTGAAAGAGCTCTGATGTTCAGCTTTTAAAGATCTCCCAAAAATGGCATGGGCGGTTTGCTGCAAGTTTCTGAAGCACTGGTGCTTCCCCTGTGTGAGATGCCTCCAGTTAATTCTGTACAGAGATCCAGACAAGATAAAGAACCTATGAACTCTGAGGCTGGCTTACAATTTTTAGCCTTTTACTTTGGGGAAGATACCCAAGATTAAGTTAAATTGCTGTTCTAGCAGACTTCAGAAAACATTCATCAGACTGATGCATTTTAGCTAGTAATTTCTATATTTGTTACTTTGGAGTGAGGAAGAAAAATTCAGAGCTAATGCCATATGAGAGTAATTTCCCTTGACAACATACAACTCTAGCCTTATATGCATGTTGGACTTAAGAAAAAAGCTTTTATTTCTGAAATGTCACTGTATTATGAATGCGTTATTTCTTTACTCAAAAATAGATGAGGTTATGTATGTAAATATATAAATACATGTATTTGTTATGAGTCCAAGACAGAGTACATGTTTCAGTGGAACAGAACCACTTTAGCTGAATTGGCCTGATTCTTCAAAATAATTAGAAAAACTCCAAGCCCAAAAAACACAAAAAAACCAGTGAAATGCAAATTAAAAATCCTAAATTAGTTTAAGACAACTTTGCTAGGCTGCTCTGCTGTTTTTCTTTGCTTTAATATTAAAGTGCTGTGGTTCTTCCTACATGAGAGGAGTTATTCTAACCAGCATGTCCAAGGCTCAAGGATTCTCTGCCAGTTTAGCCTCAGGGACGCTGGTATGACAGCATGAGGAGGGGAAAAAAAAATGTGTGCCTCTTATCAGGAGATATCCAGGACTTTTACCTTCAGATGCATGTGCAAGCTTAAAACACAGAATGGTAGCAGCCAAGTTCCCATCCTGTTAACGTGAAGGGGGCAGTTTGTGGAGAGGAGAGTGAGTACATTGCTGTTAAGGATCCTTTTGGCAGGAAAAGGAAGGAAAGGGAAGATGAAGGGTCAATTAAGATCAATTCCTGTGAGACTTTGATGGCATGGTAGGCAGATTTGTTTAAATAAAATGAATGAGTAACTTTTAACCTAAAACTTGGTCTGAGCCAGATCAAGTCAGCTTTGTTTAATATTCAGTGAACTTTAAACCCAGTGCTTTTCCACTTGGAGCTTGGACTGGATGTTGAGCAGCAAGAAGAAATGGCCTTGTGCTAGAGGTGGGATCACATCCCCTCCCAGTGTGCAGCACTGTGGGATGTTGTGGCACTGGGTGAGACCACTGCTGTTGGATCACAGCTCCTGCTCCGAAGCAGTTAGGCATGGTGTCCCCCCAGAGTGTCCTGGGAGTCACCCCAGCAGCTGGCACCCACCACCAGCACATGGCACATCTCTGCATTTCTGCAGGCTCCTTGTCTGCACAGGGTGCATCCATTCCAGGCGTGACAAATGCCTGACTTCTGTGTCTGGGGAGAGTTCCCTTTATGAAGGAGGAAGTTTGGTGTCTTTGTGGCTGGGTGGCCAGGAGCTGTGTGTGCTTGTGAGCAGGAGTCCAGCCCTTGGCAGTAACATCCTCCTCCCGTTCTTCCGTGTATCATCCTTCCTCTCCTATCACATCCATCCCTCCAGCAAAGGGCTGGCTGGTTGTAGGAGAAGATGAGACCCTTTCATTGCTCTGGGAGGCTCAGAGAGCTTTTTTAAGTCTTACAGCCTCTTTGCTGACTGCAGAAACGTGTTGTACTAAAGGCAGTATGAGAGCCAACATTTAATGGAGGAAATACAAAAAACGTCTGGTGCCTCCTCTGTTGCTTTAGGGAGTAACTTCTGTTTTTGTTGGAATTATCTGTCTAGGGAGTAACTTCTGTTTTTGTTGGAATTATCTGTCTAGATCTCTCAAAGTCCTATGTACGTGAAATGTCTCAAATACCATAGGGCAGAAAGCTGCCTGCTTCAAGGAGTGGGGCTGTGGTTCAGATCCATGTTGGATCCATCCACTCATCATCTGCAAGCTCTGCTGCCAGGCTTGGTTCTGAAATGCTGACTGTAGGAAGTGAGTGATGTGTTTGGGGGCAGGAGCTGGGTACTGCTTGCCAGCCTTTACACCTGCTTTTCTCATGGTGAAAAAAGCAGGCTAAAAACACTGGGAGGAGGTGACAAAAGACATTAAAGGGGCCTTTATTGCCTTTTTGGCCTCTGAGAACCCCAGTAAGCTTTACAGGTGTTTCAAGGTTTTCCTCCCTTCAGCAGTTGTGTAGATTTGTTGTGTTTCGTGTCAGTTTGTGCCATGCCCATAGCAGCACTGATCCATCACTGGGATGCTGTCAGGGTGTGTAAGTGGGGAAGAAAAAGGGAATTCTTTGGCTGTGATATGTGTGGCACCATGAAGCTGCCAGATGGGTGGTGTGCTCTATTTGGGAGCTTGCAGCTGGAGGTGGTGCTAGGCTTTGCCAGCCCTCCATCCCACCAAAGAATGGGCATTGCACATCAGAGAGGCACCTCTTTGTTCCTGCAAAGTGTTCTCCATGCTGGATCCTGAAGCAGAGGACATCATCTTGGGTTTGGGTAGGAGGTACTGCTGAACCTGCTTTTCTTTCCCAAGCATCTGGGAGGATGCTGAGGGAGGAATAGCAAGGAAGTTTCAAATACAGGCTTTCTCAGAGAGGTTGCATTAGTGTTTTCTGTTCTTCTAAATACATACATGAAACTGTGAGGGTGGAGGAGTGTCTTAAGCTCTTCAAATATCTTTGAATATGTCTAGGCACCTAGTCTCGTGCTATACATTTATGATTTATAAAATTGAATTGTCTTTAGGCAAGGTTGCTTCCCTGACAATATTTATATGGGCTTATTGACAGTAGATATATTTGAAATGCTGATACAGGGGCATAGTATTCCCAGACAAATGTGTTTGAAAAACAGGGCAGTACTTGCTGTTACTGAAGTTCAGCCATGCCACGAGCTCCCTGTGTGCGTATGTGACTTGATGTGCTTTGGCAAAAGATACCTGACATCTGCTACTGCAGATATTCTGACTTTTGAGAACCTGGCTGCTGTTTCAACAACAAAGGATATCCAGGGTCTTGGGGTACATTGATTCCTGTGTGTCTGCTGCCTTGGCTGCTCTGCTGCAGCCTGACACTGAGCTCGGACCTGGGCTTTCTCAACATCTTCTGTTGAGTTTTACCTGGCTCTCCTCTGGTTATTTCACTCTCAGTGGAAAGGTGGTGTGTGCCAGATGTGGTATCAAGCTTTCCTATTGCTGGGGTTATGGAGACCAAAACCAAGTGGTTTTGATTTGTGGAAAAACATCTGATTATTGTAACACAGCTTTTTTTTTGTTTCCTTTCTTATCAGAGACAAAACAATTAACTCCAATTTTGAAGTTTCCATTTGTCCTCCATGCCTCAAGTTCCTGGCATAGAAAGGAACTACTTTGGGTTTTTCACTGGATAAATAATTGAACTGCTTGTTACATGATTGTTTTTCCAATTTCTGTTGTAGTTATTTCCTTTGCTGGGTTCTAGCAGGTGTCTTAGTTCCCATCAGGACCTGCCTTTTTTCAGCACCTGATACTTTTTGATAAACAGTCTTCACAGCTGTGTGTGTCTGCAGATTTCTTAGTGAAAACCAATTTATTTTATATATAATGGAGGAAGTGTTTTGCTTAACACAGAGTAGTCTGAGTGGGGTTTTCTGAAGTCAGTGGCCAGAACTGACACTTTGCTTCTTTCTTCCAGTGAAATAGGTGTGGTAGAACATTGCTGTTTGTTGTGCCAGCCATGGCAGCCCTAGCAGGGATGAACTTTGGACATGGAGAGTTTTGAGTATGTAGTGTACCAGTAAATCTTTTTATAGGGTATGTAGTGTACCAATAAATCTTAATAGCACTACTGGACTGAAAACCAGCATTGGTAGATCCAGACGTGTGCAGGTTTATTTCCCTTACTGAAAGACTGGGTCTTAGGTTAAATTGAATTAGAGTCTGCTTTGAGCAAGTTGTAAAGAGTTACTGCATTGTCCTTGAGACAGAAGGACGTTGTCCCCACCTCCAAGGCTGTGGCAGATGTATTATCCTGAAGGGCTGTGTCTCTGCAGCTGGCACACAGGGAATTTTATTGTCCTGGGGCACAGAACACCAATCACCTGTCTTGGTGCACAGCGATCTTTGCAGAGGTGTTAAAGTGCTCACCTGCCACATGCTGTTAATTGAAAATAAAGAAGGTCCCTGTTCTTTCTGTAGGATAAATGTCATAGAGGAACACATGCTTTGGGGGGGAATGATTTCAATGTGTAATGTTCCATGTAAAGTAAATAGCCACAAATGAGCAATTGAATCCTGGTCTTCAAAACTGGGTGGCGTAGGGGGATTTTTGCTCTTGGCTTCCGTGTGGGAATGGCTGTGATAAAGCTGAATAATGATTAAATCCTCACTTGTAAAGCCCTGACCCTGGGGCTCTGGGTATGGAAGAAAAAGCAGCATTTTCAGGAGTTGGTGCCATTCCTGCATGTACTTTTCTCCAACTGAAGGTGAACCTGGTAGTTTTAGAAAGGGAAAAGGTTTGTTCCTAAGAGGGGTCTCCAGGTGTCTTGCTGAGATGCCCATGGGCATGTTCCCATCAGGAAATGGCTTCTGTGCTGAGCTGCATGGGAGCTGCATGGTGGCCAGCTGGCAGGCTGCATGCAGAGCAGAGCTGCCCTGGGGCATGCAGACACCCCTGCAGAGGGGTCTCCTTCCTGTCCATTGCTTTAACAGGGAATGTGGGGTAGGAAGGGGGGTTTGTAAGGGAGGGGTGCTGGTCCCACCAGCTGAGGGTTGGTCCTGTTCTGGAGTTCATACACATGCTGTCCCTCTGGGTGAGTAACCCAACAAAGAGGATGCTAAGCATGGTCCACTACATCTACTCTTTATTTGGCTCAGTATATTTCATAACTGGAATCCATATTATGAGCCACTCAAAGCACCATCTATAGCAAGACTAAAATGTAAACCTTTAATTAGATGAAGTGCTGATAAATCTGATATCCTGGATTTATGTAGCATCCTGTGATTCAGAAAGCAGTTTAAATTTATAAATATTATTATTATTTAGAATATTTTCATGATAAAATTCAAATACATGTATATACCATGGTTAAAGTACTAGATCCATATAAAATACTTGCTACATAATTATTATATATAAAAAAGCTACTGCCTCTTAATGAGGGCTGAAAGGGAGGCAGAGTGCTGCTAGGCACAGCCACCCTCCAAAACCAACATGGCACGTAGAAAAGAGCAGGAATAAAGGGCTGACACAGTCAGAAATAAAGGCTTCTGACTTATATTAAATCCCAGTGTTTGTTGACATATAAAACCAAATGGAACACATGCTTAAACTTTCCCCCGAGCCTCCCCCCAGAATCTGCCTCTCCTGTTCTCCTGGGAAGATTTTTTTTCGGCTGTGACAGCAGCATATTTTCACTGGCACATGCAGAGATCTTTAATGCAGGCAGGACTAACAGATGATTCATTTCATTACAAGTGACCTGTATAGCTCCTCCATGTGTCACCTGAAATTTAACCATCTTTCTCGTGCAAAGTGCCTTTTTCCCCCCTCAAATCTCTAGGTAAAGTTTCTTCATTCTCCCCTTTCTGTTTTGTTCTGTTTGGTGGCATTGGAAACATCTAAATGTATGGCTCAACAGATGTTTTATTTTCACAGCACAGTGATATTTTGGAAAGAAACCAAGAATTGCTAGAAGCAAGCCTTCCCTGCTTATATATTCACAAAATCACGATACACACAGTTGAATTAACAAGCTGGGCTAAATAACATATCAGATCTGAAACTTGGCTCCAGAGGGACAGACCTTTACCCTGGAAAAAGTTTTATCACCTTTTATCTACTGTATCCAGCTTGTGGAAAGTGTAGCTTCTTAATTTGCAAAACAACATGAGCATAGTTTATTTATTACTGTGAAGGGGCTTGACAAATATTTTTTCCTCAGGACAGGAATGGGAGATTTTAGGAGCAGATACAGTTTTGAGGTTACTTTTTGAATCCAGTTTTTTCCTTATCTTAGGTTTCCTTGAGTAGGTTATTTTGAACAGAAGAATTCCTGTCCTACATTTCCATATCTTTGCTCTTTTCCACACACATGGGAACTCATTCACCCTCTGCTACCAGCCACTGCTCTTTTCAGTCATGCTTTATACAGGGTGTTGGGTGGAGGAAAGGGTTAGCATTGAGAATGTACATAAAAAAGAATAGAAAGGTGTAGTTAAGTATAAATTGTTCATATAGGGCAGCATAAAAACATTCAAAAATACACCAGCAAAAGTTGAGAACAAAGCTTTCCTAATTTCTCAGTAGGAATGGTATAATTGTGAGTGCAGATGGAAATGAATAAATGAAGGAAATCTGGAAAGAAATGTAAGTGCTCCGAGCTTAAATATGAAATAGTTATCATGTTATCTAAAAAAAAGATTGAGGAACAACTTGCTAAAGTAAAAAGCTTTTCTACATCCATCAGAGAGAAGGAAACTGCAGCTGAATGATGCTGATGTATGAACAGCAGGACCAAGGAGAGGTGTGATAGACCAAGTGGATGTGATTCCTGCATATCCTGTAATCCCCAGGGATTACATCTCTCAAGTCATCATTTAAATTAAATTAAAGGTGTTATTTGACATGGTTACATTTCAGAGGGACTCTGGTAGGATCCATTGCTTCAGACCAGTAAACATAATAAAAATAACACCTGTAGAATACGTAAGAACTAATGAAGAAGTCTCATAATTTTTTACAGAAGGGTCACATTTCAAATCTATCTGCGTATTTCCTCTTCTCTCATTTTCAGAAGGCTGTGAACATGGAGAAGGAGACCTCAAATTTTCAAGGTTTTGGTGAGATTGCTCACCAGGAGCCTCAGAAAAAGCCACTCTAAACTGTCCTGGGATGAGACAGGTGGGTTAGTGGCTTCCTGGCAGTAGGAAAGCAAGGGGTCGGGTTTCACAACATCACAGAAGTCCCTCAGGGATTTTCTGGCATCCCCACTTCTTCAATCCCGATAAACAGATCTGTAGAGGAGAGGAGGCAGGGCTGAGTTCTCAGCCTGCTGTCTTTGTCTCCAGAACCAGGGGAAACCCTGAACAGCTGCAGAGGGGCCTGGAGATCCTGGCTGCCTGGGCAGCGCGGGGCAAAGGAAGCTTCTGCTAGCAGGGTAAGGTGATGCTCTTTCAGATGTGTTTATCCCTGCTCTGCACCGGGGCAGCTTGCAAAATAACCTGAAGTCATTGCAGACTGCGTAGAGGTCAGGGCTCAGAAGTGGTCAGGAAGGGAAACGCAGGGAGGAAGTTTCACAAGGAGCACAAATCATCCCCATTGTTGTGTAGCCGCTGGACCGTGTGCGTGTGCAGCGGGGGTGGATGCTGTGCCTGCCTCCGGGGATGCCACGCCCTGGGAGCTTCACCGAGAGCGCCCGAAGGATGGAAAAGATGCTGTGCAGGGAGGAGGTGGAACAAGTGGGACAGAGCCTGGAAAAGCAGCGAGAGGAGGGAGTGTCCGTGCACTGTGTGCAACTGCAGAGTTCATTGCCTCGGGCTGTCCGGGAAATGTCAGTGGTTTCAACAACCAGTTAAACAAATGTGCAGAGGATGGGCACTGGTACAGCTGATGACACAACTTTTGGGAAGCTGTGTGTCTTTCCTGAAAGAAACACATTCATACCTCTGTCCAAATTTGTGTGGTTTGTCTGTGCCCCGGCTGTCAGGCACTGTAGGAGACAGGTAAGGGCTGTATGAGATGAGGATACTTGTTAACATTTTTAGGGTGAATCAGCTGTGGTATGTGGAAATCAGGATTGCTGGGTGTTGTCTGCTGTGGCATTGCGAGCTGCAGCTCCCTGGGCAGACAGTAATCTCTGGGACACCAGAGGACCAGGATTTTCACATCTTGCTGTACTTTGCTGGTGCAAACCTGAGACCAGTGAGATAACTGGACAATAAAGGTTAAGTATAAGATTGTGTGGGCAGACTGTAATTCCCTGAGAGTTTTGAAGATACCACATCCCTCACTTGTTCTCTGAACAGGATTAATTTACCTTTGGAGGTCTTGCTGTGTGGACTTAACCTGCCAGCCAGTGCTGTGCCCTACAACTGTGTCAGGTTCTGGGTTTCAAGGAGACAGCTATTTGTTGAAGTGCTTTTCTAGGTTTGGGGAGTTTTTTGTCCCTTCTTTCCCCATACTCATAGCTGACACCTTGTGTTTTGCATATGTGGCAAGCTTCCAACACCTTGGGAAAAGTACCTTTGTACTGACTACTGCCAGACAGAAGTGCACACAAGTGGCCACTTGTGGGCTATCCTGCTTTCCCAGGAAGAGCAGATGCTTTCCTTCTCCACAGGAGAGGTTTGGTGGCAGAGTGCCTGAGAAGCAGCCTATCTTAGGGCTCTGCTTATGCAAATAAAATAAAGTCCTATCATGTGAGGTAGTAATAATAATTAAGCTGAATTTCAAAGTATCCATGGGGAACAGAAGGTATCTTGAAATAATGTGGCTCTGCAAACATGCAGAGCTACTCTGCCTGCTTAAAAATCAAAGCAAACTAATTGTTCACATTGCAACAGTGTGTACAGTCAAAGGTGGGGATAATTTGTGCAGAAGGTAACTTTTCCAGGCATCTTTGAGTGGCTGGAAAGGTGGTGTTGTGACTTGCTGGGAATCCTGTGCTGTGCACCACCACAAGAAGTGTCCCAGCAGGAACTTGAACCTGCCTTCTAGATGATTCAAGTATGGGAAGCAAAAGCTGATGGTTACTGAGATGTGCCTGCTATCACCTCTACCTGGAAACCCCTCAGGAAATGTTTTTGAAGTCAAAAGCAGGGCAGAGTCCTGCAGGGCCTGGAGCAAAGAGCACTCTGGGCAGCTCCAACAGCCCTGAGGCTCTCTCCTCCCTGCACAGAAGGTCCTGGCTGAGTTTTCTGGAAGCCAGGTCCTTGCCTCTTGTACAGCCTGAATGAAGGGGGGCTGTATGGTCAGAGGGAGGTGTCTCAGAGTTGGGTATTAAGCTGCCACTGGAGAGCTCTGTTCTGGTGTTCCTCTGGACTGGGGAGGTGTTGCTGTGTGTGTGGTTTGCCAGCAGAGCCCTGGCAGGGTGGGGGCTGGATCAGCTCTGCTCTCCCCATCAGCAAGTGGCTTTGCAGTCAGCTGCCTTTCTGGGGTGCTTTTTGTTCCCTGTGGCCCTGGACAGACCCTGAGTGAGCTGTTCCTGTGGGTCCCAGCTGCAGAGGGGAGGGCAGGAGGCAGCAGGGGGTGTCTGAGAGACACAGGAGAGGAGCCACACACAGCATGGAGAACCTTACTCCTCACAAAACAGAGCACAGAGCTCTCCTGCATCCCCTCCTGGTGCCACACCTCTCCAGGCTGCTGTACCTCTCCTGGTGCAGAAAGACTTCAGTGTGCTCTTTTAGTACATTTGTACTTAAGGAAATGAAAATTTATACAGTCTGTCAAGGCAGAGAAAACAATTTCAATAAAAGCTGGAATTACTTGTGTTTCTTGAGTCTTTTTGTTGTTAAGAACTGGAGGTACAGCAATATTTGCTTTTTCATTGTGGAGTGCTCCATAAAAATAATTTTGTTCCTTAATAAAGTCAAAATACAAGTTGTCAGCATTGGGATGCTTTAATAATTTAGAATTTAATCCTTTAAAGGACAGCATTTGTAATTTAGCTCATGTGGCATTGTATGACTCAGACTTCCTGTAAAAGCAAGCTAGTTTCTTGATTTCTCAGCTAATACTGTCAAATCTCCCTTTCTCTTGCTGCATTTCCTTGGCAGAGTGAAACTGTAAAGTTTAAAACACATTTATCTATTTTGTGAAGACTGGTGGATTAAGATATGTTTTATAAAGCAGCTTTCCATACATCTTGTTCCAAAAAAGCAGGGAGTCTTCTCTGCAAGAGTGCCTGAATTACTCAAGGATGGGCAATAAGATATTTCCTTAGGAAAAGTTAGCTTTTTCTTTCTTTTCCCTTTTGTTGTGTTAAGCCCCAGCATCAGGTGATTTCCTTCACTGTGTTATGGGTGCATCCCGTGCTCTGGTGGGACCAGAGAGCAGCCAGCCTGTGAGCTAGCTAGCTGAGAGCAGATTTCAGACAAAGAAGGAAGATGCCCATTTTGAGTGGGCATTTAGGGATCTAAAACGCTTATGTGGTGTTAATGTGTTTGCTGCTGTCCTTCCAGGCCTTGGTGACAGCTTCTTTGGGACCACCAGGCTTATCTGAGGCCATACTTGCTCATTCCAGGTACTTCGAGGTTTTTCCTTAATAGCTTGTCTTTCTTCCTCTCTTTTTTTAACAGGTATTTCTTGAACTCTTCGGCACATCACAGAACTGTTGTGTTTTGGGATATCCTGCTTAAGCCCTCGGAGTAAAATCTGCCAACACACAAAAATGACTTGAGTTGGAGAGTTGCTGCTTTATCCACAGGTAGTGTTTGTAGCTCAGTAACCCCTCAGCAGCCCAGCACTGCAGTGTTTGATTTCAGCAGGGTGCTCAGTGAGGAAATTGCTACTTGTGCCCCTCTGGGAATGGCAGTGATCTGCATGTGTTTGTCTCCTGAGGACATCTGGAGTCTCCATACTGTTCCTATGCTTTTGGACACATCTGGAGCAGCCATGTAGGGAATTGAGCAGCTCCTGTCCTGTCTTCTGTGTTCCCATGTGCTGCTTGTGAGGTGTTTCTGCACCAGTGTGTGTTTTATACACCAGCCCCCCATAAATCAGCCTTGTCTGAGCTGCTTTTTGGGCAGTTCTCCTATTGGATTCCCCCTTTTATGACATGATGGGAGCTGGAGGTATCTGATGGTGTGAGGCAGTGCAAACGAGGACAGGCAGTGCTGTACAACAGTGTCTGCCTTGGCTTTCTCCAGAGGTAACTTACCTGGAGTAATGTTCATCCAAGTGCATTTATGAGCCCAAACATGCCCCAAAGCCTTACTGGGGCTTAAATGGCTTCCAGTAGGTGTTCAGTGAGGTTTGATGTTGAGAGTGCACTCAGCCCACTGCGGACTTGCAGCAATTCCCTGGAAAGTCACCAAACTACCAGGCTGGTGAAGCTCCTGGTGCTCATGAACTCAGAGCTTTTTTTTTTTTCCCTTTCCAGTTCTATGCTTTATAATGTCCTTCATTAGTGTTAGAGCTTGGGGTCAAGTAAAAACTCATTTCTGGAGGTGCATTTGTTGGCATTTGCATATTGACTGTCAGGGATGGGAGATGAAACAAAGCAATGTGGAGACTTACCTTGCTTGCTGGTATGAATCTGGCAGTGCTAATTTTGGCTGTCACTTGTGGAAGGGAGTAGAAAAAGGGTTTGAGTGGCAGTGGCCTCAGGTCACCATTAAATAGCATGGGATGGCTGATAGCCAGCTGAGGTCTCTGGTGTTTGAGGTGGTAAGCTTTGAAATGAGATCTTCAAACAGCCTGAAATTTTAGAATTACCCAAATGTTCTCTCTCCCCTCCCACTGCACACAGATCTCCATGACTTTACCTGTGCATGTGCCTGCAGCCCTGACTGAGCTGTTTCCTTTTCCAGGGCCAGCTTCCAGTGTCCCCTCTGGATGCACCGTGCACTATGGTTCACATCAATGTGTTCAAAAAGCTAACGTGTGTTCTTGTGCTGATACTGGTAGCACTGACAGTTTGCCTGTGGAGAGAAACAAGAAGAAGCTACTATGATCCTTTGAAGACCGGGAATGATGATTTGCAGGGACACAGGACTTCAGAGAAATGGAACAGGGTTAAATCACAAGGCCTTTTCCATGAAGCAGCCAGTGAACTGGGGCAGCTACCCAAAATGTGGCTTGGTACCCAAAACAAAGTCAAGGGCGGCACCTCTGAAACAGCTGAAAAGTCCAAGAAAGCAGTCCTTGGGAAGGTATGGGATAAGGACAGCTCCTCCAGAAACCTCATACCCAGGCTGCAGAAGGTCAGGAAGAACTACCTGGCCATGAACAAGTACAACGTGACTTACAACGGGAAGAGGCATGCTAAGCTCAGCCCAGAGGAGCTGCTGTGCCAGCTGCGGGCCAGGGTCAATGTGACCATGATCCAGAGGTGGGATGGTCCTTTTGGAACCTCTGAATGGCAGCAGTACCTGCCAGGGAAAAGCCTCAGTGAAACAGTGGGACACCTGGGTCGCTGTGCTGTCGTGTCCTCAGCAGGGTCCCTGAAATCATCTCGCTTGGGACAGGAGATAGGTTGGTATCCTTCTGTTGGTGTGATGTCAAATATCATTGTTTTATAACTTGGGCTGAGTAAAAGTAGTCTGCTATCATGCTCTTACTGATAAGTCTCTTGGGGTCAAAAGGTGTTTAAAACAAGTTGAAATGGCAAACTTCTTAAGTCAGTAAATATTTCAGCCTAGCTGGAGATGGGAGTAGCAGGTAGCTCTGTTCTAGCAAGTCCTTTTGATTTTCATGATCCCATTGGCATCACTAGAGGGTCACACAAGTACTGGATACCAGAGAGCAGTCTTGGTTCCTCAGGTGTTTGTTTCTTGAGAGGGTTTGGGATGGGTTGTGTAATGCTTATTGCACAGTCAGGAAAAAATCATACAGGAAGATATTTTCAGAGAAGTTAAAGAAAATGCTAAAGGTTGAGCTGTCTGTGTTGAGCAGGGAGCTGGGCACAGACAATGTTCAGAGGTCCCTTCCAGCCTCAGGGATTCTGTAATTCTTGCTTAAGGCTTTCCAAAAGTGGCACTACTTCATTCTGAGCCATAAGGAACCTGGCTGAATTTGAGTGGCCCAGGAGACCATCAGAAGTCGTTACAGGGATTTCTCTCTTTGGACAAAGTTAGGTGATGCTTTGCAGTCTTATCTGACCATATTTACCTGAAGTTAATGCATTAATTAATAAATGCCAAAGCTTTGGTCTTTTACTGTATATTATAAAGAAGCATATTTTGATGCCAAAGTGTTTTGTGTCTTTACAAATGCAGCATGTTGGGGAATCCAGCACTCCAGCTCAGGATTTTGTACCAGGCAAAAAATTCTCCAGAGCCTGCAGCTCCCTCAGCTTGCTTCATTATTTGATGTTTGGAGCTCAGTTAATGTTCGTGCTTTGCTAAAATGTAGCTTCACTGAAGGAGAAGTTTTGAAGTCTGGGAGATTTTTCCCATGTGGAAATTGTTAGCAGGCTTTGGTGTATTCACAAGTTGTTTGTTGGATCAGATCCCTTTGGCCTGCACTAAGCTGCAAGCAGCCTTCTTCTGAAACCAGGTAGATGGACAGATTTTAATCCATCAGTCATGGACAACTTTGGCAAAGCCTTCAGAGTCATAGTCCCTCATGGGAGACAGTGTTTAGTTCTGGTATGTGCTCAGAAGTTCTCCTCCAGACTCCTCTGTGTCCACACAGCAGGTGAGCAGGAGCTAGAGTGAGGTTGAGCACTTGGAAGTGTGTTGAAATGCTGCGAAAAATGCAATGAAGAACAGCATTGCCTCCTGGTACAAATTGCAGGTGGCAGTTGATGTTGCTGCCTCTTAGGAGCATTTGAAGAGAGATGGGTTAGGACTTGAGGAGCCAGTTCTTGCTTTTCCTTCCAGTACCAGTCTCAGGTTGTTTGGGTGCCCCTTGGAGCTCAGAGCTAAGGCCTGCACAGAAGTGACCCCCTGTGAGCAGCCCCCCAGCTCAGCTGGCTTGTACCCAGGGGTGTCTGTGTTAGGCTCCACCATTACTGCCTGTGCTTGTTCCTCTGGAAGGAGACCCTGGCAGGAGTGGGAGGTGATGTTCTGGAGTGTTGGAATGCAGTCCCTGCAGCTCTGCATTGGACATGGGAGCAGCCAAGTGGGATGGGCTGTGCTTTGGCTCGGGCACAGATGTCAGACAGGCAAAGCCCTTTCATTGTTCCCACAGCCACTGTCTGAGCCCTCCCCACACTGAAGCAGTGGTTTGTTCCAGATCACAAGGGATGGATGCTGGGGAGGTCACTGTGGTGTGCCCGAGGCAAATGCCATTAACCCCTGCTGGTGCCCCTGCCCTGTGGTTCTGGTCAGAGCTTCACAAACTTTCACCTTTCTGCTCATGCTTCTGCAGAGTTAACCCTGCTCATGCTTCTGCAGAGTTTGAGCACTTGCAGCTTGAGCTGGGCAGAGTGGGTATTAAGGATTCAGGAGCATTCAGCGTATTTGTGTTTTTTCCCACTTTTTTCCATGTAGGAAATGTTGTGGTGTTGTTGGAGGATGTTGTCGAAAAGGTACTAAATCTTAAAATGAAGTATTTGTGCAAATGAGCACAATGGATTGCTGAGTTATTATTCCATTAAATATTTGTTCTATGTAATCATGTTAAGATATCAGATGAGCAATTAGGTAAAGTAAGGGAGGCTGGCAGAGCAGCACAGGGTTGTTAACAACCACCTTTTACTGAGCTCTTGGTATTACTGAAAGTTGTAAATTGCCACTGAAAAATCTAATGTGAGAGATACTGAATATAGCACAACCACCTGGAGACAGCCCGCTACTCTCTCTGAGCAGTCACTAAACACCATTTAATGTGCAAACTTGGGGCATATTAGTGCTTGGTGTCTGGCTGAATTACAGATGGGGAAATCATAACCCTGTGTTGCATTAGTGCAAGCTAGGATGTGGAGCTAAGGGTCTGTAGTGGTAACCACAGAGCCACTTCTCAACATGGAGACACTTTTTTTCCAGATACATCACCTTTCATGGTTTTGGATGGTGCTTTGGAAGGGCTCTCGAGAAGCCCCACTTGTCTAGGAGAATAAAATAGCTTAGAAATCAGACTTTGCTGCCAGGGATTACTGATCCTCTAGCATTGCTTGTTAGAACATTCCCATTTTCAAGAAAATTATCTCAAAAAGACCCAGTTCTGGACCAGGTGGGTCCTTCTGCCCTGGAACTTGGCAATTCCCACAGGCCCTGACTGCAGGTGCTGTGTTGGAGTCATGTGGCCTCAGTGGGAATGCAGGAAAGATGGTCCTGTTTCTCTAACTCAGCCCTTCTGATCATAGAGAACATTTCCTCTCCAAATGCAGCCACAAGGCAGGGAGAAGCCATGGTGACAAGCACAGCTGCCCTGTGTGTCACACATCCTGACTGCAGGATGTTACAGTGGCCTGGCTGGCTGTGCCGAGGCAGAGGAGGGTGCTGGAGGAGTGCTGTGCTATCTGGAGAGATGATGCCAGCAGAGGAAAACGCAGTGAATCCCAAGGCATGTAAGGAGCTGTGTCTGTTGAAGGCACAGCAGTGGGTGTATTTCTGTGGGAGGCATGCTGGAAGGCTGAGGTCAGCTTGGCTTTCCTCTGTGGTTGATGTACATGTTTCTGGGGCTGGTCAACCTCCAGGCTGGAAGAGAAGATGCTGGCTTGCTCCTACTTCCTAATTTCTAAGTTTGCAGCCAGCCATATGGTAAATTAACTGTGTGTTGGTCTGTCTCCTGGTAAAGTTTGGAAGGAAAAAGAGGGAGAGCAAATGATAGGCTTGTGCTCTCAACCTGGCAGTAGGTTGTACTTTTAAAGAGTAGATTTTAAAATGTGTATCGATCATGAAGTTTGAGCCACACCTTCCTCCAAAGCCTCTGACTTGCTGCTCCTAGATGTTAGTTTGGAAGCCAGGGATTATCCAGACTGTAGTAGAAGTGCAGGTGAATGATGTCCCTTGTTTCTGGTATCACTCCAGCCCAGGTGCTGGCTCACAGGTTTCCCTCTGCTTGGCTTTCAGACAGCCACGATGCCGTCCTGCGATTCAATGGGGCTCCTGTCAGGGGCTTTCAAGATGACGTGGGGCAAAAGACAACAATTCGTCTTGTGAATTCCCAGGTAGGTCTGAGGAATCTGCACCAAGCAGGCCAAGCATGGCAGAGCTGTGTGGCTGCACTGTCTGGGAGCTGGGAAGAGCAGGGCTGTCCATCTGATTGCTCCAGCCCCTAGCACACACATCGCTGTGGGATGGGGGTGTCTCTCCTTGGAATGGGGACAGTTGGTATATCTGAGGTGACTGGAGTGACACTGACACACACTTGCAAACTTGCAGTAGTCTGCTTGTGGTTTACAAGCTAATTCGTGTTTTGTCTTTGCTCAAGGGCTCTGTGTAGGCACAGGAAAGCCAGCTCCATGCTGCTGCTGTGCCTTTGGAGTGAGAGGCAGGAACAGGCCACAGCTCAGCCAGTGCAGGTCAGCAAGGAGAGGTGTGCCAACAGATGACTTGTGCCTGCCCCAGAGATGGATGTGAAGAACAAGGGACGTTTATTTGGCTTTTAATAAAGGAATAGTGCTTCTTTACTGCCCAGCAATGCTGCAGACTGTAGATAACACATTAACCAGGGCTGCTGCATGGCTGAAGGCACTTGACAAAAGACCCACCTTTAAAGCTGTAGCCTGTTCACAGACAGGAGAGGAATGGACTCGGGTGGGTCCAGGACCTCATAGCAAAGCATGGAAAAAAGTGCCTTTAATACAGAGTTAAATCTTCCCTGCCTCTGAGAGCTCTTTGTAGGTATCGAGGTGTCCCTTTGCTGATTGCCTTTGGCCAGCTGTAGGCTGTGAAGCAAGCTCTCCAGGGTTGGAACCATGTGTCAGTGCGTTAGCAGAGTCAGCCTCTGCCACTTGTCCAGCAATAAAGTGAGGCCCTTGCTGTTGTAGGCACATCTCAGAGTTGTTTGCACCTTTTCTACATAGACCTGTTACCCTTCATGGTTGTCCTTTTTAGGGAGAGAAATCTTCAAGTGTAGACATGCAGAGAAAAGGAAATCACAGTAGGATGTGCTGGTTAGAGAATGGAGGAGGACAGTAAAATACCAAACAGGCCAGGAATCACTTGGTTAAAAGACCTGGTGCAGCATTGCAGCACTGAGTACAAGCATCTCCTCAGCCCCACAAGAGGAGGAGGAGGATGTTTAGGCACAGGAAGGCAGAGGAGCTGAGTGAGGGAGAGATGAGTGGCTGAAATGTAGCTTTTGTAATCCTGGACCAAAAAGGCAGTTTCTTTTCCTTACCTCAAAGCTAAGATTTGTAGGCCTGGAGTTTTCTCACTTGCCCCTGTGTGAGGAGTGCATGGATGCTGCTGTGTAGTGAGGTTTGAAGATGGTCAAAACAGCAAGGGGAGCTTGACCATCCTCTTCAAAGGCAAGAAGACATAGAGCTAATGTGTAACCAGTTGGCCTAGTTAATTTTGTGTGTCTTTTAATGGATATTCTTGCTTGTTGTGTGAATGCTGTTGCTACCTCTTTCTGCTCTTGGGTCACTCTTCACTTGCTGCCACTTCTGCAGCTGTTGCTTGCTGCTTCTTGATTCCCCTGCATTAAACCCCCAGTCAGAAGGGTGAGTTTGTCCTTTCTGAACCAGTCTGGTTTGAGCAGACAGATCTGACTGCTGACTTCTGTGCCCTGTTTGACATCTTTTTTTTCCTTTTTTTAATCTTTCCCGTCTCTGTATTTTTCTGATGTCACATAGGTGTTATCACTTAAGCAAACTTTCTCTGGAGGATGTGCTCATGGCCAAGCTTGCAGTGATAGGAAGAGAAAACATGTGCATGACCTAGGTGCTCTCAGTGTTATCTGCACAGGGAGGAGGGTAACTGTGGTTGTACCTTGTGATATGACTCTCCATGTGGATTCTCCTACTTTGGACCAAGTATAGTTACAGCCATGTAATTTTAATGCTTCTGTTCTCCCTGCAGATCAGCCTGTAGTCATGGGTGATGTTCCCTCTGAATGGGGGCACCAGCTTAGGAAAACTCAGTTACAGGGAGAACAATATTGCTGCAGTTTTTAGAGGCTAAAGTTAACCCAAAAGGCAGCATTGATCTGGCTGCTGACCAGGGAAGAAGATGCTTTCCATGTGTGCATGAGTCTCATCTGGGGTTTCTAAACTGAGCAGCTCTGACTGCAGTCCCTGTTAGCTTTAGGGACCATTGGATTGGAAGCCTGATTTTCTTACCTGATTTTATTTGCACTTTGAATGGTTCAGTGCTGTTCTAGTTCTTTAGTGTTGATCTAGTCTAATCATTTAAACCTTGTTAGTGGGGTGACCTGATCACATTCTCTTTTAGCTCACTGCAGGAGCTGTGCCTTATCTTGCCTTGTCCAGAGCTCTTACAGGCATCAGGTACTGGACAAGCTGTAATTTGTTCTTGTTCGGGGCTGGCTTTTCTTGTAACTGGGAAAAGGAATGGGTTTGGGGCTTTGCTGCTTTTATTTTGGCTCTTACTGGTGATCAATCCTCAGTCCACTGCCAAAGTGACGGAAATTGGATCTCCTGAATCTGATCTGTCAAAGATTATCTGTATTGAGTAATATCCCTTTGGCACACATGGCCAGTGGCCCTAAGTTTCCTAATAATTATTTTAAGATTTACTTTTCTGTAATTTGCTGGCCAGTCTCTAAGACATACATTGGGGCAGATGGTTTTAAAAGTAGAGGGGAGTATCTTGTACGTCTTTGTGTACAGAGAAAGATTAATGGATTGGTACTGATAAGAAGGCAAGAAATTTGGGACCTCCAGGTCTGAGGATATGCTTGTAGGTCCATAATCTTGGTAGTTGTTCTAAGTAGAGAATTTATTTAATATTGCCTCATTTATTTTCTCAGGCCTTGACTGGTTCATCAGTACTGCTGGTTTTTAATGGCATGTTTTCCTGCAGTCTGACACAAGGCATTGATTTGCCTTGGGAAAGCAGTCACATCTTGGGGGAACAAGAACTGAAGTCTGTGTGAGGGGAGTGCCAGTGTCATTCTGGGAATGCAGCTCCTTCCACAGAGCTGACCAAGGGCCAGGGCACCTCGTTCCTCCCAGCCCTTGTTTCCAGCTCTCCTGGGCTGGCTTCTTGCTGTCACAGAGAGCACTCTCTGCTTTGGCTGCCTTGCTGTTACTGGCACTCACAGTCTGCAGGGAGGAAGAGGAAGGAGATAGCACATCAGTGCAATGGAGGAAGGCTGTGGTGGGAAAGGAGAGCATGTTTAGATTACAGGACGTTGACTGCTGGTAGCAGGAAAGAGGGAAGTCATTGTGATATGGCCAATAAATGTACTAAGAGGGTAGGGGCTGTATTAACAAGATCTTGTTACACAGTGAACTGGCTAAAGAAGAAATTAGAAAACCAATAGATCAGTTAACTAATTAGGATCAAAAAACTGGGCAAGACAAGTCAGTCGTGTAGTAATTTAAATGAATTTTACTGCTTAGAAAGAATCAGTCACTATTAAACAACAAATGGACCCTGAAGGTAAATGGGGAGCTGGATTCCTTCAGCAGACAGGTTAAGTGACTGACAGCAGGCAGTGCCAGGAGCCAGCTCCAGTGTTTGGGAGGACATAGCAAACAGTGGCTGTGGAGGTGCTCCCCACCTGTTTTCTTGTCCCTTTGCTTTTATGCCTGTCACAGCTCCCTCAGGGTTTGTGTGCTTGTGCCAGCTCTCATGGCTATAGAAACAATGCAAGTAAAGTGCATGTGCTCCTTGCCATATCCCTGCCCCTTTGCAGTGCTCCATCCCACTGGTGCCAGCTGCTGTGCCCCTCCTTGCCTCTGGTGCCCACACCTGCAGCACTGCACACCCCAGCTGTCAGTGGCCTACATATTTTAGCTGCTGTAAGGAAATGAAACCAGGCAGTGCATGTGGCCAAGGCCTAATCCCATGGGGTTAAGAACAGATGTGAGGAAACTCTTTGCTTTTGGAATAATTCCCATCTGGGCTGGCTGCGGTGTCCTTGTGCACTGGTTATGGGGACAGCCATGCAGGCAGCCGACTGCTGAGGCAGCCAGGATGCTCAAGGACTAATTGACTAGCTCATAATTAGATCTGTGGAGAAAATCAGGACAAATGGAAGCTGATTTTTATGATTTGTGATTACAACATTTACAGGCTATGCCTGTACAGGTTATGGCTTTGGGTGGGGAGGACAGGAGAGTAATTGTTTGATTAGGATTGTTTTCTTTCTCCTGCAGACCTGGGTTACCCTTGGGTGTCCCAAGCGTGGTTATGTCCAGAGTATAGAGAACTCTGTTTGAAGCTTTTCTTCTCATTGCTGCTCTCAGGAGATTCAAACCTCCCTTGCCTGAGCTGTCCCCTCCTTGCTCTGCAGAGGCATGAGGCAGGATTGTCTGGGGATGCTGTAGTCTCTCATCCCTTGCACTGGTGGTCTCACAGCAGGCTGAGCACTGGCTGCCAGGGCTCCTGTTGCTGAGGAGAAACACCCACCTGCAGGCCTTTTTTGGGGTTAAATGAAAATTCTTGATAAAGCCAACAGTGTATTTGCATTAGGCTCTGCCTGGACTGTCCAGGTGACCACTGGCAGCAACTGGAATTCCCTCCTGCTTCTGGTATGGTAGAGATGGGATCCTCACACAGGCTGGGTCACCCTGCAGGTCCTGTCCTTAGTGTGTCTCTGCAGATGGAAAGCCCTGTAAAGCATGATGGCAGCTTTTCTAGTGACTCTCCACACAGCCCTTTGCTGCTAGGTAGGACTGGCTTGGGCATTGGAAGGGCACTGCAGGGGCTGTGTCCTTGCTGCATACAGTGGGCCATGCTCAGTGACCAGCAGTGGAGTGGCTCTGGCTGTTTTCAGGTGTGTTTTTTTGCTTGGCTGCCTGCTAATTCTGATAGCATACTGCTCATCATTGTATCTGTTGTTGTTTTCCAAGCTTGTAACTGTAGAAGAGCAGCAGTTCCTGAGGGAACCACTGTATAACACTGGAATCTTAATTGTCTGGGATCCAGCACCATATCATGCAGAAATTCATGAGGTAAGGCTGAGTTTTTTGTAAATAAAATCAGATTCGCATGCTTTGAAGTGTTTCTGTTAAACCACTTCCTCCTAATGGGGCAATCACTCATTTTGAGGCCAGTTCTGTTTGCCTTTTTGTTATTATGGATATATCTGTGTGTACTTCTGGGAGTATCCCATGCATGAATGCTCCTAAGAAAACATTGCCTGCCTCTGATCCCCGTGAAGGGCCTCAGGCCAAGGATAATGGCTCAGCACCTTTACTTTCCCATGGGCTGATGGCACAGGGAAGAGGTCACTGCTGGCTGCAGCAGTTGTCTCATTATAGGATGATTTCCTCTCTCTGACAGTTAATCTTAGATTTGGTGAGGGATGAGGCTTGGATATTTCAAGCACCAGTCAGCAGTGGGACAGACCTGATGCATTATGAATGGATTGGGAAACCCTCTGAAGATCTGTGTCGGGTTTCACGTGTGGGTGTGCAATCCCTCTAGCAATTCACTTTTGATTTTGAGCACAAAAGAGCGTTGTTTGATGTGTGATGAGCTCTGGAGGCTCGCAGTGAAAGCAGGTAGGAGTGAATAGTCCATTCTCAACTTTGATTTTAAGCTCTGGCTGTAACTGAAAGGTCTTTGCATTCCTTTTTTTGGCCTGCATTTCCTATTTTCTCACTGATGTTTATTTCTGTGCCTGGTCCCACAGCTCCAGGAGGCATAAGGGGCTATGGAGAGCATGTTTAAGAGTCAGTAAAACCAGGATGGGATATTTTTAGTGTAGGGAAAAAATCTCAAAATGACTCTAGAAAGATGTGAACCATTCCTACTTTTTTACTGAAAGAGGAAACGTAAGGATGCAAATCAACTCAGCCTTGTTTAGGAGGCTGAGCTGGGAACACTTGCCTGCTGAAGAGGATGCTTGGTATTGCCATGTGGAGAAGGATCTGGGTCTGGAACATTTAAGGCAGAGTTCTCAATATCATCTGCTCTTGGAGCATGCAGAATGAAATGTAAAAAGATGCTGATCCCATTCAATGGTCCTTCATTGAGATTTGGGGGTTCCCTGCTCTTTTTTCTGGGTCAGGTCACCACAGTGACCCAAGGGGACAATGAATGAAGATGTTTAGGGGAGTGAGGAGTGAGGGTGTGTAGCAGGATCTTCTCCAGCAGCAGCAGGTTCACTCATCCCTGTTTCCTGTTGATTACAGTAAAGTGAGCCAGAAATAAATAATCTGACCTTCTGTTTCTGTTTTGCAGTGGTACAGAAAACCAGATTACAACTTTTTTGAAAGCTATAAGGCTTATCGTAGAACTTATCCAGAGCAGCCCTTCTATATCCTGAATCCCAAAATGCAGTGGCAACTCTGGGATATTCTGCAGGAGAATTCCCTGGAGCATATTCAGCCTAATCCACCATCATCAGGAATGCTTGGTAAGATAATTGCCCTCTAAACTTCTGGTTCAGTTTGCAGGCAGGAACTCTCCAAGATGTCTTTTTTCAAAGACAACTACGAATTTATGGTGCTTATCAGAGTTGTTTTTACAGTGTTTGTCTTGTGCCAAAATGTAAGCTTCCTGTCTTCAGAGAGCAGCAGCTCAGTTGTATTAAATTAAGTGGTTTGCAGCACTCCTCTGAAACAGCAGTCTCAAACATGGCCCAGTTCCAGGTGGAAACAGGAGAACAGACTGCAACACTGGGAGGGTCTCTAGGATTTGTAGCTTCCAGTGCCAGAGCAGTTCCCACAGGGTGCAAGAGGAAGGATGTGTCCCCTGCAGGCTCAGATCTGGTCAGGCAAATAAATCTGATTACTGTAATGAATTCTAAGGGCGTGCCAGTTTCTTTTCCATATATTATTTATATATGAAATATATTTATGTGTGTATATATAAAGACTTTCTGGGAGTCTGTGGAAGGCCAGACTGAATAGCTGCCCTGAAAAAGGTCAGTGGCCTGCTCTCCTCAGCAAAGGAGCTCCTTTTTACATTCTGCTATGCAAAAGCTTTCCTGCTTAGTGGAGAGCAGCTCTCATGGCCAGCTGAATAAAAAGGAGTGAACCCCTGGGGAAGCTGCTATGAATTTGAAGTCACAGCATAGATGGAGAGTCTTGTTTGCCATGGACTGTCCAACTGCTGTGCTTCCTCCCTTTGTCTGCTCCCACCTCTGCTCCATCCCTGCTGGGGCAGAGGCTCTTTCTGTCTCTGTGTAAACAGAGTTGCTTCATGTTTTTGCCAGGCACAGCACCTATTAAATCATTGCTTGGAAATGTGTGGAGCAGCTGTGTCACAGCACAGTCACTTCAGTAGCAGAATTGTTAACTGGAGTTATGGGCTTGAAGACACACACGTCAGACACCAGTTCCTCCAGGGCTTAACTTTGGGCCAAGCTACCTTGCTTTTGGTTTTGTAACACAAGTCACCTTGCCAAATTCAAGGGCATAGATGAGTCCCAATTTCCAGCTCTGTGTTCCCTGGAATGCCTGGGTGTGATTAAAAATTTTCATTTGAAAATGTGGATGCAAACATGTTTAAAATATACTTTAGGTTCTCTTAATGTCTTATGGTTCCTCAGGTTGTGCATGGTCCCTGATGTCTCAGCTCCTGCATGAATTTTCTGTGATGTTACACATGGGTTCAGTGTCTCTGGTCCATTCATGCTATTTCTTGCACTTGGAGAAGTAGCAGTAACTGGCTTCCATCTGACCTGGCTGCGATGTCCCAGGCAGAGGAGACGCAGGAGGGCAGCACCGCTCTGCTCCTGGAGCTGCAGGGCAGAGGCTGCTCCGGCTCCCTGAGCAGCTCCCAGCATGTTCCCTGCCCTCACAAGAGGCAGCTGGGACAAACGCAGAGGTCTCATCCCTGCTGATCCAGGCAGGTTTGAGATGGGCTGTTTGCATCAGCTAATTGCAGTGCTCGCTTGGCAGACACCCAAGTTCCCATGAAGGTCACAGATAATGGAAGTACTCTTAAAAACTGTCCTTTTGGCATGGCTGTCAGTGTAAACAATCTGCTGAAATCACATTGATCATAGGCTTTGCAAGGGAGGGCTTCAGAAAAGAGCCAGACTTGTTTTCTGCCCCTCTGCTCTGAGCATTCATAAAGGAGCAGCTCCTTCCCCGTGGAGCTGCCAGCTCCCTGCTGGTGCCTGTCCCTCTGGAGCCGTGTGTGTGGTGTGACGGGGGCTGTCTGCCGCGTGTCCCTGCAGGCATCGTGCTCATGATGACGCTGTGTGACCAGGTGGACGTGTACGAGTTCCTCCCTTCCAAGCGGCAGACCGACATCTGCCACTATTACCAGAAGTTCCACGACCACGCCTGCACCATGGGCGCCTACCACCCGCTGCTGTTTGAGAAGAACCTGGTGAAGCACATGAACCAGGGCACGGATGAGGACATCTACACCCACGGGAAGGTCACCCTGCCTGGCTTCCGAAAAGCGCGCTGCTGACCGATTGGTTTTACCGCGTTCCGTTTTCCTCGACTTTCAAAGCACTTTTTAAATCAGGGTTGTCAGATTTGTTAGGTCTTAAGCACTGGTGGGTTTTGACAGCTCTTCCATGTCGCAGGGTTTGCTCTTAGGACTTTGTTGAGCATCTCTGAGCCGTGAGGCTCGCTGTGGTACAGCCACTGACCTGCACGAGTCACTGCAATACGTGCACTCCCGGTGGAGCCAGGCTCTTGCAGCTCGTGGATACCTCTGGCTTCATCTCAGCCGGTGACGGCCCAGGGGAGGCACAGGAGAGGCTTTCTGAGCAGAGATTGCACAAGTCAGGATCATCCAATGGACACATCTGGGTTTGCTTCAAAGGGGTTGTGACAGCCAAAGGCCTGGGCTGTTGGGAAACACGAAAAATCGTTTAAAATCTGTTCCCATAGTCAGGAGCTCTTCAGAGTAGGGCTGATTTACGGAAATGCTGTCAAGCTGTGTAATGATAAGCTAAACTTCTCGTCAAAATATTTGATTTTATAAACAATCTGTGAACTTCCTTCCAAATTGTAAGACTTCTGAAACCACTCAGGTGACATTTTTGGCAAAGGAAGAGGAAAGCAATTCATAATTCAGTGAATCTTGCAAGACTTTTTAATCTTTTTACCTTTTTTTTTAATAATTTAAAATAAATTTTAGTAATCATTTACTTTTCCAGTACAGTGCTGGGCTTGGTACAGAAGAACCCTTATTATCAGAAAGGTTTTGGGAAGACGCTCCAAGGCACAAATGGGAGAACTCACTGGAAGTCGGTGCCTTTTTCCACCTCTCTGCTGCTCTACCTTTGCAATTGTTAATAAATTACTTGCTGTACCCATTAACACAAACACCACAGAGCTGCTGCTAGACGAGTTCCAGCCATGTGCAAGCTGACAGAGGGGATCTCTTGACTGCTTTTCTGCATAGGTGGGGAGCAGGTTTGCCACTTCCATGCTTCCTGAGTGGTGGGGAGGGAGAGCATGCTCTGCTTCTCACGCTGAATCACAGGCAGAGCTGGGAAGGGCAGCTTCTTCCTGTGGCTGCACGGTGGGAGTGGTAGCTCTGCAATCCCAGAGTGTTGGTGAGAACACCTTCCCTGTCTTCTGTATTCATGTGTTTCATCAGGTCTGTAAAGAAAGCTTTCTCCTGTTTTGAATAAATCCTGTGAAGTCATTGGTCGTTTTGGTGAATGTCTCTGGTCCTGGGGATTTATCCCAGCCTTGCACCACTGCAGGCACAGCTGCTGCTCCAGCTCGGGGGCTGCCTTCCTGCACACCCATGTGGGATGGACTGGATCTGTCACTGTTTACAAATTACACACAGGTAAAAAGGTCCAGGTCTGGGCACCACATTCCCCTAGGACAAGAATGCAGGGAAGGCAGCTTGGAAAGCATTTCTTTTCATTGCCAGGGATGGAGGGAGCTTACAGAGGAAAAGCCATGGGAGAGCCACAGTAATCCTCTCCCCATCTCCACCCTACCTCTCTGTTCCTTGGATCAAGGAGGTATCTGCTACAGCAATTTGCCTTCTTACTATGTGTTTAGTTGAGATTCAAATAGCTCCTGACTCTTTTTCCTGGGCTGTTTCATCTGTTAATTATCCCAGCATTATTTTCCACTGACTCCCCCACTGTGGAGACCAGCCCAGCCCCCTTCCCTGGCTCAGACTGTGTGATGGATGGATGGGATGTGGCTTCTGGGAAGCCAGCACAGCCTGCCTGCTGCTCCCCTGGGCTCCCAAACCCACCTGCTCCCCTGCAGGGCTGCTCCAAGGGCACAAAATGTCAAACATTCCCCAGATCTCTCAGAACCCTCAGTTACTTGGGGCAATAGTCTTGCACTGAGCATGAAATTGCAAATGTTATGTTAGCAGTTTTAGCTACGTTGAATATGTGATTCATTTACAGTCAAAACAGACTTTTACAGGAATTATGACAGAGCTTAAAATAAGCCAGTCCTCTTTTTTTTCCTGTTTTTTTTCTGCCTAGATAGAAATCTAATATAAAGAGCAAGTGATGACAAATCTGGTATTTAGAAGAGCCAGGTGTAAGTTAGTGGGCAGTAATAGCTAGATTGTAACAAAAGTCTTGTCTTCCTGCAGTCTTTACCACTCCCAGGGTGAACAGCTTTCTGTCCATGTAGAAAGGGGGAAAGGGGCAACACTGCCCTTTCCAGTTAGCCACTGAAGGACTGAGTACTGGGAAGGATGATCTGTAATTACATGGGAAATATTTCCGGCTGGAACCTGTTTTTACCCCTCTTTGGCTTTGCATTTTTAGGGAGCCATGGACATGGATGGGAAGAGGTTATCTGGCCAGACCAGAGCCCAGAGGAGGGAAGTGCCACTGTCAGCAGTTCATGGCTGGACAAGGAACTATTTGGGGGATGCAGAAGGAATGACAGTATGTTACTGGCAGGGGAACACTGGACTTCATTGTCATTAAAGGTTTTCCTTTGTCTGGGCTGACAAAGCTGCCTGTGGGTTTTTGTGGTTTGCTTTCACTAAAGAAAAGGAGGAAAATGTCCCAGAAATTCAAACTGTATGCACCTGAGTCAACACACCTGTCCTAGGTGCCCCAAGAAGAATGGAGTGGGTGAGTGGGAACTAGACCTGACAGCACACCAGTAAATCAGTAGTGATGGTTAAAGAGATCCCTGCTGGCACTCCCTGAAAAGAAACACAGGCTGCCCCAGCCTTTGTTTCTGTGCATGCAGGCAGCTGAAGGGGGGGGTACAGGCAGGATTGCTCATCCTCCTCTGCTCTGTGAAGTCTGACGCTCTTGCCCAGAGCTGTGGGTGTTTGATTCCATTTGTGAATTGTATCAGCCTGGCAGGGAAACTTCAGCACTTGCATCAGGTGATGGTACAAGGCACAGTACGGGAGCATCACGATCCATTTTGGAGCAGATAATTGGTGTGCTTGGCTGTCCATGCCTTGGTTGCTATCCCTGTGCATTGATAGGAGAGGTGAAAGTTGTGGCTTGTGGGGTTACCTGGTGTCAGTGTGTTCAGCAAGGCATCACCTGCAGCTCCTGAGCTCCTGGGAAATGCTGGGAGCAAGCTGAGAGCCAGCTGGCTTTGTGCCTCACTCCAGGAGGAGCTGCAGAGCAGGACTCCTTTTTGAAGACACAACTAGCAGGGAAGAGGATGTGCTTATTTCTAAGCTTGGTTTTGGAAGTGCAGATGAAGGTGAGATTGTGTCTCTCAGCAAGCAGCTGCTTCTCCTTTTGACCTAAACTCAGTGAGCTGCTTAACACCCTCGTCTTGTGAAAGGTGTGGAAAATGTCTTCAACACTCAGGAACATTTCAGGGGGGTCTGGTGTCTCTTGGGATTGAGAATGCTCAGATCATGTCATGCACAACTTCCCTGCTGTTTTGGCAGTGGTGTGCAAGGCTTGTTCCAAGGGATTGTTCTAGAGGGTTGCAAGCAGCACCCTCAGTGTCTCCACGGAGAGGGGCCAGCCTTGGCACCTCCCATCCTTCACTCAAGTCCTGTGAAATTCTTCCCTCTGGAGGTAGGTGGCTCCTGCTGCTCCTTATCCCGTAGGATGTCACCCCTGCAGAGGTTTGTGTCTCCAAGTTTTGTAAGAGTTTGCATCTGTGTGTTCAATTGGTTACAGTTAGCTTGTAGCTTCATGTGTGATAAAGGCAGCAGTTAATTTAAATTGCATCTTTCCACAGCCACGTGGACATGAAGCTTAGTGCTCTACCACTAACTTGGGTTCAGGAGCAGTAACAGAAGACAAATTTAGGGAGAAAATTTAAGCAATGAGCACTTGAAAAAATAAAAACTCCTCAGTTCAAGATAAATTTTAGGAAGATACATGGATATTTGCAAAAGCAGAATGGAAGATGAGCAGGTAAAATCAGGCAGGAGAGATGGTTCGAAAAGGCGTTTTTTTAGTGCAATTTGTTCCAAATAAGTCTCTTAAAACCAGAGAAGGGCAGGAGCAGAGGGGGTGGACTGGAAGTGGTTTGGAGTGAATGACTTCTGGCAGTGTTGGATCTCTTGGAGCAGAAACAGACACTTCCAACCCCAGTGAGCTTGGCTTGCTCTTTCCATCCAGGTCTGAGTGTGCTGCTGGTTTTGGATGTCAGTGTGCATGGAAAGCTGTGCCTATGGGAACAAAACCAACTTGCAATGTCTTTATTTCCATTCCTGCAAATACCTTGCAGCGTTTTTCCTGCCTGGCCCTGGCATCCTTTACAAAAACAACAGCGAGGTGCTTCCATGGGCCAGCACTGGTTCTCACCTGTGACAAACAGAAAGGTCCTTGCAACAAGGGGATGAAATCAGCCAAACCTTTGCTAATCCTGCTCTAGGACAGCTCTGCTGTGTGTTATCACCTCTTGCAGCCCCTAGTAGTTCACACAGAGCTCTCCACAGGTGCTCACCTTGCACCACTCTGGTGATGCTGAAATGCCTTGGGCCATTTCAGATCTCTAAGCATAACTTGTCAAAATGGGGAATAGCTGAGTCTTTCTCTGATAGTTAAAGACAAATGGAATGCAGGGATGGTGGATGATGGAATTGGTACCAGCATTTGTAGCACTCATTTCATTTTCCAAAATAAAATAAAAATCACCAATATGTGTGGAAGTCAGCTGTTTCATTAAAAGCCAGTTTCAGGTATATCTAGCAGCATAAAAATAGGAAAACTGAACTGCATGCTCAGTGCTCAGTGTGTAGTTTGTATATTACCAAATCACTGTTATTTATGGTGCCTGAAGTGTTACATAAACACTAATTTTAACAAGTATACAGAGGGGGAACTTCCTCAGTTTTCTCCTGCTCAGCTGAGTGTTCTGCGCCCATTCAGAAATGCCAAAAAGCTGCATTACCACGTAAAGTACTTCCAAAAATTGGAAGCTGATCTTTAACTGGGATAAGTCACTGAGTATCCTACCATCCAGGAAACTCTAAATCATTTTCATGAGCTGAGAATCTGTCTCCCCTCTCAGTTGCCTGTTTTTTCCTTGGATATCTTCACAGACATTATCCTCCTTGATTCTTTCTTGGTTTACCAAAGATACATTAAAGGCACATATTTCTTAAGTAAATATATGGGAAGGGGCATGTGCCCTGGAATTTAGGGAGAAGGCTGAGCAAGTGGTTAAGGCTGGACTTGCAGAGCCTGGGACAAAATGCAGAGCAGTTTCTTGCTAGGGGAACAGAGTTTTATAGGGAATTCAGAAGGTGCTGTCTTGTCCCAGATGCCAGTTTAAGGCTGTTTGTATGGGATGTGTGAACTGAGACTGAAGCCAAAGAATTTAAGGGAAACAGCAAAGAAAAATTGTTTTGTTAGAACTGAGATGCTCAAAGCAGTTTTGACAAGAAATAACTTAAAATTGTTGAACTGTCATGCAGATAATTTGAGTCTGACCAGGCTAATTGTGACCCACAGGTTAGGTAAACTCTTATTTTTAATAGGAGTTCTAATTTGCATCAATAAGATATGCAGTCTCTTACATATTTCCTCAGATATTTGTTTTTCTTTCCTGCTTCCAGCTCTAGACCTTGTTTGTGTAGGGAGCTTGCTGAGTGACTGGGACAATGAGCTGGAGATGTGGCTTTGGCACGAGGTAATTGTGTGGGTAAGTTGTGTATCCTGGCAGCAGCCTGAGCTCCCTGTGTCCAGCTGGGCTCCAGAGGTGCCAGGTGTGTGGAGTGTTGGAAATGTCCCATCATTTCAAAATCACTGCAGCCTTGCTCAATCAGGTTTGAAAGCTAAGCTCCCTGAGGGAGCTGGAGCTGTCTTTGAGCTCACCTCACAGCTGAGCTGCTGCCTCTGAACTCTGCTGAGCTCATGTGGAGATCTGAGGTATCCCAGGGTGGACTCACTGCCTCCTTAAATTCTTTGGCTCTGGGTCATTCTGCCACCAGATGGAGGTGACACAGCTGCAGCTGGCAGTGGCTGCTTTGCATTCCACCATCTGACTGCCCATACTGGTGAGGGATGCAAAAAAAGAGCCGTAACATGGGGATGTTTTCATAAACTGAGCCCACACAGTCATTATTGGATTGAATTTTCACAGCTGGGACACTGGGCTGAGGTGGCTGGGGGTGCCCTGGGCAAACCTGTACTGCAGCAATGCCAACCTCTCACGAGTATGGAACTCAAACACTTTCCCTGGGCAATAAAACCATCTCCTCCCTGGATGTGTTCTACAAGGAAGGAAGGACATCTCTCCAGATCTCAGTTCTTGATATATGTGAAGCACACAAGGGCAGAATAAGTGAGTGGGAGTGGGCCTGGGGTACACAGGGACACCTGGGGCTGGAAGCTGGGCCTTGGTGAGGCTGTGCTGCTCCAGATTTCCTGGTGAAAGTTTCATCCAGCTCTGCATGCCTGGCCCTGGCCTCCTGACACCTTCCTGCCTGTAGACACCCAAACCTGTGCCCTGAAGGAATTCTGATTTGCTCTGGTTTAACTTTACACTTTCAGTTAATAAAGAAATATAATGATGGTGCTATAATGCAGCATTGTCATATCTGCCAGAGAATGGAAAAAATAGCAAATGAGTAGCCCTGGTGGTATGTGTGAACAAGGAAGTGGTGTGTCAAGAAATCAGCTATTTTTATCACTATTTGCCATAAAATGAACAGTGCAGGAAATAGTTTTAAGCTCAGTTAATTTTCAGTTCTCTTGAATAATTATTAATACTAAAACAAAGCTTGTGTTGCCCCCTGTTCTGTCCAGCCCTGTTAACCCAGGTGTGTCCATGGCCATGCTGGCACCCAGGGATTCCTGCTCCATGGAGGAGCTGTGTCCCCACTGCACCTTCCCTGCCCCAGAAAGTCTCCAAAGGGCTGGAAAGGGGCAGTGGTGGGTGTGGGCTTCTCCTTTATGAAACCTGTGTTCTTCTCCTTTCTGAAAGCCCTGTGTATACCTGTGGTCTAATCTTCCCTCTTCCCTATCCATCCATTCTTGGGAGCAGATGGTTTCTGTTGAGCTGTGCTTGATATTTCCATGGCCTCAGCATTACATGGATGCTTTCATTCACTAATCTACCAGTGTAAGCAGTAAAGCTCTTTGGAAAAGCTGATACACAGATTAAAAGCAGCTGAGCTACCCCATCACCTGAAGTCAGGCTTTGTTTTTTGCAAAGTGAAATTTGTCAGCACACTTAAATTCCCCACTGTGCCCAGCTGTCACTGGGGCAGGTTCTGGCAGGGGAACTGCTTAGAGAAAAAACAACAAATACAGAAAAGTTCAGCCTTGCAGTTTGCTGAAGCAGCTGAAGCTGAGCGTGTAATGCAGCAAGAAGCTCATTGAAGGTGAGCAGAGGGATGCAAGCATAAGGGAATTTTACAGGGCTAAGGAGGAGGTACCAGGGTTGTACAGCAAGTGTGTGTGGGAGCTGAGCACCAGGCTGCTTTCAGCACAAGGACACTCGAAGGGCAGAATTTTTGCATCTCTTGGTACAAACCATATGGAGGTGGATACAGCTGTTTTTGTGCCAAGTGTTTTGTTACAAAATCCTGTACTGCAAAGCTTAGCTTAATCCTTCCAAACTCCCCTAAGCCCTGGGGAACACCTGGGTATCTTGCTTGAGGTTTTTAGTTGTGATGAAGTTGCACTTCAAAGCTCTTGTATGGATCAGCAAATGCCAGAAACACTTTATATTTTCCTTTCAAGCAGGGCTGAACCTCCAGTGACTGCTCAGTGCAAGCCTGAGAATTTCAGTGCTTATGAAGACAAGTAGAGCCAGTGACATCTGTCTGACCTGGTCAAGTTAAAAATTTGCTCTCTGTTTATTTGCTAATGTGCCTTTTGCTTTGATTCATAAAGATTGTGATCTGGCAAAACTGAGTATTTCCAGGAACACAGCTCTTAAAAACAGCTCTTTGTTTGAAGTCAGAAGGTGATTATTCTACCAAGAGCAGCATTTGGCACTTGTTCACTTAAACAATAACAAAAACTTAGTAATCATCAGGGAAAGTAACCAGGAAATGGCATGTTGGGTGAGAATGGGAAGAGCTATGCAATCAGTGTCAGGAAATTCTTTTTAATAAACAAAACAAAAGCCCCAGACTGATCTGATCAGCAGCATATCTAATGGGCAAAGTACTCAACACGCACCTCACACTTGGCAGTCAGGAGTGTCCTGAGTCAGTGTGATTTTGCTGCATTATTAATATTTTAAGCTCCTTTACTGAAGCAAATTCACAGGCACCTTGCAATGCTACAGCAGCTTTGCATTTGCAAATGTGAACAAGTCCTTGCCTGGTGCAAAGCCTGGAGCATCTCCCCTTGGGTGGCTGATGTGAGGAGTCTGCAGGAAGGCTTTGTGCTGGAGTGCTGGGCTCCTCCTCACTTTGCCTGAGCTGTGCTGTTCTGTGGGATTTGAGTTGTTTGTGCACCCTTGGGACTCTGCTGCCTTTATTGCCATATGAGGGGGGTGTGTGTGTGTGCAGGCATCAGGGGAAGCAGCACAGAATGCAGAGTGAGGCTGGGGTGTTCTGAGCAAGAATGGAGTGAGGGGCATTCCTGGCTTTTCTGTTGAACCCAGTATTCAGGATTCCTAACAGTTTTGGTGATGGGGCACAGATTGGAATTTGTGTAGGGGAGACTTCAAAATGTGAGCAGGTGTAACCAGTGGGGGATCTTCACACTTCAGCTAAAGGCCATGTGTAAATGAAAATGAGTTTCTTTCACTCAACTGCTGTTTAATGAATTTTGCCTGCCTTAATTGAGTTCCCAAGGTCAGTGCTTCCAGTCCATTCAGGTTGTCACAGGTTGGTCAGTGCTCTCACTGCCACTCTTTGGCTGCTCAGTTTTGTAGTATTTGAGGTTTGTTAAAGCCACTAGGGTAGTCTAAACCCAGCTTTCTAATGTCTGCTGCCACAGCTGCTCCTCAGTTTCTCTCTCAAGGCTGCTAATCTGATTCTTTAAATACCTGGCTGGAAAGAAAGAACTCAGAAAAAAAGGCCTGAATATATAAAATGGGATAAAAATCACAACCCCCTCCCTCCACCTGCAGTAGATACATCCCACAGTAAAGTACACATTTAAAGTAAAACAGCCTTTGGTATGTGTTACAAAAACTCACACAATTGCAACTGTCTCATGGCAAAGCTAAAGAATTGAGTATTTAAATTAAGAGTCCCTTGAACTGTTTGAGGAAAAATACCAGGAGCCTCATAGTTTTCTCATCTGAAGCAATTTATCATCACCTCACAACAGCCATTGTCCATGTTTGGGAAATTTCCCGTCTCCAGTTCATTAGTTTTAAATTCTGAAGTGCTTCTGTCCCTGAATACCTTGAGGTTCATGGAAGCAGCCAAGGGGTGGGGGTGGGATTGCTGTGGTGGGTGAGCTGGACCATGGATGTGGGGAAAAATAACACGAGATGGATCCTTCCTTGTTCTCTTGGGGACTTGCAGAGGAGAAGGGAGTTCAGCTGGGAATGTGCTGCCTCCTGCCCCCAGCCCTTCTCTGCTGCCTCTGGGCAGGGGCTCCAGTGCCAGCAGGCTCTCAGGGCAGGACAGTTCTCTTCTCCATGGAGATACTCTGTTGTACAGGGTCAGGAGACTCATGTCCCTGTTTTCAATAAATTGGGGGAAAATTTATACCCTTCTAGCTCAACCATGTAACTATGTGCATGTGGCTTTTCCCCTCTTGCATGTTTTTTGGGTTTTTGTCTAATTACAATTTTCTGACATACTTCCTGGAAGCCAAAGTTATTAATATTTATCCTCCCAGGACTGAATGCCTCTGTTCAGCTCTGAGTCACCCTTCCAATTATAAATTAATTTATCCAGTATTGCTTTTTGCTGGGATGAGCAGCAATGAGCAGTGCAGCAGTCTTGGACTGAGATTTGCTGAAGGGAAGAAGTAACATGTGTGAGGTGTAACTCTGGGGCTCAGCCTCCTGAGAGGTGCAGTGAAACAGGCTCAGTGTTTGGTAAAGCAGTAGGGGGAGTGTGATTTACTCCAAGGAGTTTTACAGTGTGCAAGTGGGAAAAGCCCCTGCAGTGCAGGGGAGCTCCCCAGGGCTTCTCCCCTCACCTTCCCTCCCAGATCTTGGGGCACCAAATTTTAAATTAGCCTTGCCTTTCTCCCTGCTGCACTGTTCAGGGCAGGATGTGGAATGTTGAAAGCATCTTAGTACTCTAATTTGCAGACCAACAGCAACTTGCAAAAGAAGTGTTTGTTTAATTGGGTAGCTTAAGATCACTCTTCCCTGGTTTTGGAAAAAAATGCACAGACATAGCTGTTTGTTGTTCAAAACAGAAAAAGCTGTTTAAAGGATTCTTAAAAGATTTATGTGGTGGGAAATGATTAAAAAGATTTTAGCTTTCTTTTTGTTTCCACCACAATGAACTCTGCAGTGTCTGTAGCCCAAACCTGGGACTGACTGGTGAGAATCCCTGTTGGGATAGTGGGGATTCAGAGCCAGTCATCCTGAGCAAGACTGCAGGGAAATCATCTGCCTGCAATGTGGGCAAGGACATTTGCTTTGGGGTTGTCTGCCAAGACAGAACTGTCATGATCAGTGAGTTATCTGGAGGGCATCAGCATGAGAACCTGCTGTGCATTTGGGTCACCAGTGAAAAGGCAGGAGCTAAAATCCCTTTGGGATCACCTGAACTGCATGGAGGGCATCCCACTGCATGGCTGCACAGCACCCAAAGGCAGAACTGACCCCTGACCCAGGGAGTCATTAATGAGACCTGCTCATTAAAAGCCAGCTGTTTGGGAAGCTGCAGTGCCACCTGCCTGGATCTGATTCTGGAAATAAACCTCTGCCCTGACAGGTGGGGCAGCTCAGGACCCCAAGCTGGGGGTTTGGGGTTTGGGGTTCCTGCCTTGGGTTGCAGCGACTGGAGAAGCACAGCCTGGCCAAGCACCTTCATTTCTGTAATCCCCTCACTTGCCTGGTCACTTCCAGCAGCTCTAGATGGATTTCCACTGTCCCCATTGTCTTAATAATTTTATTTTTATCTGAAAGCAAATTCAGAGAAGTGCAACTAAAATAAACATGCCCTCTCTTTTCTTGGAAATGCAGATCCCTGTTTGTTAGGCATGCCTGTGACCTCCCAGGTTAATTGAGCAACTTTCTGATGCGTGGGGGTGAGCCTCTCCTCTGGTTTGGTGTCAGATGGAAAATTCAGGAGGGGGAGGCATTTCCTGCTGAGTGGGCCTTGGAAATGTGCAGGGATGAGCATAGGGCAGCTGTGTGGAACAAGTGCCCCTCTCCAGGAGCAGGGAATTGGTGATGTCACTGAGCTGGTTCCTGACAGCTCAGATCAGACCTAGGCAGGAGGCAGGGCTCCTGGTTCCCTCAGCAGTTTCAGACCCAGCTGAAGATGTTTTAGCACTGGAAAGCCTCTCTGATTGATCTCATTGATCTACCACTGTGTCATTGTGTGGTTTTAATGCAAGGTGGTAGGGGTTTATGGCAAATTATATTAAAATCCCCAACATGTGGAATTAGGATTGAATGAAACTCTTTCTGTTGCCAATCAATCTTCCTTTATTCCATAAACATATTTTTATCCTATCATCATCATTTTGGATTGAAGGGAACATTTTTGTTATTTACCATATTTATAAGTCAGTCATCTTGGTTTTTTCTTTTCTTTTCCTCTCCCTTATTTGTAAGATATGGTTTCCTCTTCCAAGATGAAAACCACCACTGATGTTGGGGTTCAGCAGTGGAAAACCCTGCAGTGACTGGAGAGTGCCCGCTGTTCCCTGGAGGGGTCACTTGGTCCTTGGCACCTCCTGAGCTGGGTGTGCTGGGGATTGTGGTGCTCTGCAGGGTCTGCTGGGGGAGCTGAGCCCGGCTTTGGGGAGCTGAGCCTGGCCTGGGGAGCTGAGCCCGGCCTGGGGAGCAGAGCCCAGCTTTGGAAGGCTCTCCGTGGAGTGCATGCACTGAGGTCACTCTTGGGCTTCCACGCAGAGTTTTTGTGATTTCTGTGCAGATCTCAGTGCTTTCCATGCTAATTTTAAGCCTGTAAGATGTTTCTCATGGGCTGTTTATAGACTGGCTGGCTCTTCCAAGGCCCAGAGGGCCTTTTTCTGTAGAGCAAACCTGAGAACTGCACTCAGGGAGACTGGCCAGCAACCCAAGGCTTTCATTGATTAAACTCAAATGCACAGCTCACTAAGAAGGGTGAAATCCTGCAGACTTGCTTGGGCTGACCACACTGATGGGAGGGAACTGCCCAAAAGATTTCAAATAAAGGCTTGTATCTGTATGGATGTGTGTGGGCCTGGGGTCAAGGAGATTTCAGTACCCCAGAGTCTGTACCTTTTGAAAACTAGGCTGCTGAAAGATCTTCTCCAGCTGCCACGCTCCTAAAAAGTTAGGCGAAGACCACATACATCCTCAGCAGGGACACCTTATTTTGGAGAGGGCAGTTTTCACACCTGGTTTTCTTCCTGGTTTCTGTTATGCTGAAAAGCTTGCAGCTTGACTGGATTCATTGCTTTGGAGCTTAAGGGGAGAGTTCAATCCCTCTTCTGCTCAGTAGTGCACATGTAGAGGTTTCTTTCTGAAGGACAACCCCTCTGTAGTGAGCATTAAGCATCAATGGGCAGAAATAAAGACAAAGAAACAAACACTCCTCTCTGAGGTTGTTATAGAAGGCCCTGTGCAATAATAACTGAAATTATTGGCTGCATTTGGGTTATATAGATGGACAAGACAGGATCTTTCCCCTGTGATTCCTCAAATTCCATTTTGATGGGCATGAATTGTTAAACCCAGGCTGTTCAACAAAGCAAAGGCAGGTAATTGGTCATATAGGGCTTGTATAAATCTGTTCCCAGTTCTTGTGAAGGAACAGGGTTGTGTGCACTTTGACTTTAATCATCTTTTATTTTCCATCTTCCTTTAAATAAATGCTGAAATTCCTTCTCCATTGTTCATCAGTTTGGGCTCTGTAACTGTGTCAGTTGCTAATTTAGAGCAAGTGGAATAGGATCCTCTCTATTCATTCCTCCCATGTCTCCTTTGAAAGGATGTTTTTATTCTTGGATCACAGCAACTTCTGCTGGAAGTATTTGTGGCTGGCACTTAGAGCATTTTTACTACATTTAGATCATAAGGGTGAAACTTGCATGAACCCTCATCAGTGGAGCTTTTTTCAGCATCTTTGCCTTCAAAAAGCACTCCAGGCTTTTAAATCTCATCCTTGGGAGGTTCATTAAGTGTGAGCAGCAGGCTTTGAGGTATTTGATGAAAACCTGCCTGAGGTGTGTGAGGGTGGCTGCTGTGGGACTGCAGGCAATGAGGAATATGTTCTGCTAGCAGCACCAAATGTGGCATGGCAAATGTGCTGCCATTGGGATGTACCAAAAGGCCTTCTGTGAGCTTGTTAAGGTCTTTGGCTTTGTTTCCATTTTTGGCTTTGTTTCCATCTTTGATTATAGCTGTGGCTCAGAGTGCTGCAGGTGTGCAGCCAGACCACGCTGTCTTGTGGCCATCAACAAATTAGTGCTGGTGCTGATGCCTTGGTGTGGCTCCCTAGAACAGAGGCTGGACAAAGTTAAGAGAATAAAGTGGGTGTTTATTAAAGGCCTTCCATAGATACACCTTGGGCAGTCAGAGCCTCCCTGAGGCTACACCCAAGGTGGACGATGGTCAGGAGTTTTTCAGACAATTATAAGTTTGGTCCATTTCCATATCAGGGATTAATGCTCCAATTAGAGCTCCAGGTAATGCAGTCATTTACCCCCAGTTTGCTCCTCCCCCACTCCCTTTTGCTTATACTTTTGTGCCCTGAGGCTTTGAGGCGTCCTTGTGCTTCAGGTCCAGAGAAATTGTTTTGTCTGACCAAAATGTGAAGGCAGTAGCTAACACTGTGTATGGAGCTTGGGGTTATACCCTAAAGCAGTACAGGATCTGAGGAATATAAATCTAAAATCCTAAGTCATCAGTGCCTCATAACAACTCTTGTGGGTGTGGGGCAGCCCTGTGGCAGGAGGCTCCTTCCCACCCCAGGATGGTGTCAGGGGTGGGATGTGCTGTGCCCAGGCCAGGGCAGAGCTGTGGGAAGGAGCTCTGTGCTCTCAGACATCCTCCCTTCTGCTTCCAGACCCTTCCAACCCTGCCCCCAGACTGTTGCTGCAGCCCTGCCTGTGCTGAGTGACTGAACCCAATCCCTGCAGTGGTGTTCAGCTCATGGGCAGCAGGGGGAAGGGATGGCAGCAGCTTTCTGTGCCTTGGACATGTCTGAGCTGTGGTGCATTTTGCAGATTAAAGAGTGAATGGTCAGGGCCAGACTGTGGTCAGCAGGGACTGACCCAGTGTCTGCCATTTGGAGGACTTTTGGCTGTGTGAGGATGTGGAAAGTTGACCTGAATTAACATTTAAAAAACACCAGATCCTTTATATCGATTAAACTCTCCTGTGGACTTAGATTTCAAATAGTGTTGCTTTACTATCAGGTACTTCAGATTAATTATATCTGAGAGTAGAGTAAGCACCACTAACTCAGAATCAAAGCAACTTAATGCAGATCAACCAATTAACTTTAAATCCATACCCGTAAGTTAATTCCAGTGGATTTCCCTGTGTTCCTGTGCAGGTAGGTCCAGGGTCCCAGTGCTCTCCAGAGTGGTTCTTCTCTCCCAAGGAGATGTAGGTTTTAAGTAAAGAAATTTGATGGCCTAAAATTGCCTCATCATTCCTTTTTCCCTCCTTGGAAACAGCCTCTCTCTCTGCTGAGGATCAAACATTGTAACGTTACAATTAATGCCACCATTGTAATTAAGAACTGCCTGGAAGATCCTCTCTGCTCCACTTCTAATTGGAAAATCTCGTGGAAGGACCTGGAAAAGCTCTCAGTCTCTACCATCTCAGTGACAGTCCCAACACTGCTGCTAAAATGGTCCTTTTATCTTTAAATCACAACTGATAACTTACACTTTTTGCAAGAGTTGGGTTCACACTTAGCTGAGTGTTGCCTTCCAGCCTTCTGGCAAAGTAAAACTAGGAACATTCTAAAGTAAAATTACATGCAAGTACATGTATGATGATCTAGAGCTGGAGAATTTGATGCTGCCTCCTCTCTCCTCCTAAGAAAAGTGCTGAAGGACCTTGTGCAAGGAAACCTGTGGGGGGAAATGAGAGGTGCTCTGCAAAAGTTGTTCACAGACTTCAACTTCAACTGGCCCTACCAGCAGGACCTGCTGGTGCTCAGTGAAAACAAGAAAATCAAGGAATCAGGAAAAGGAAAGAGGCTGCCTGGTGTAGTCTCTCTACTTGGGTTGCCAAAACATCGTGGACGTGATGCACGATCCTTTCTGGGTTGCTTAAGGTACCATTTAACGTGTCATTCTGCTGTCATTTGTTCATCTGCTCTTGAACTTGCTTATGGCTTGATGGGAGAACCCAATGAACATAAAACGTTTTCTGGGGGCTGGATGTTATTTCAGTGTCAGCAGTGTGACCCAAGAGCACCACTTTTTTGGGCAATATTCTCTAAGGCTTAGGGGAGGAAAAAGCCCTCTAGCCCATGAGAAGAGAAAATCAGTCACTATAGCAACTGCAGTGAATGTTAATCACACTGAGTTTAGTTCTCCCCTGGTACTGAGCTATGTAAAAATAATGTGTGTGTCAGCTTCCTACCTTTGTGTTGTCCTGGCCACAAACCTGACACAAACTCTGCAGGGTAACTCCAGAATGAGTGCTGGCTGTCCCCTCTAGCCGTGGCCAGTAACCCCAGATTCCCTTGGGATTTTGCTTCCTGCATCTCCAGTAGGTGTTCCCCCTTCTCCTGTAGGGCTTGTGCCTGTTCTACTTTTAATCTGGGCCTTTTAAAGCTAAGCTGGTATTTATGTTTGATTAAAGGTCAGGCAGAGGGTGACTGAGAACTGATTTGCTTAAAACTAAGTTTCAGACTGTGGGCCTGAATATCTCTTACAGTGGTGAGAAAACTCCATTGCCTGAGGAGACTTTTCCTCAGGCAGCGTTTCTTCCTGGGGCCAACACAATCCAGACATGAAAGGGAAGAGTTCCTGAAGGGTTTTTCTCTAACCAGCACAGGGGTCTGTGCCTCTGGGAGTGACACCTGATGTGTCCCAAGGGACACTGCAGGCTCCCTCCACCCTGTGAGTGCTGTGCTTGTGCTGTAATCATCCCTTGCTACTCCTGCCCCATGCCAAAAGGGAGAGCTCTAAAGGAAATGGAGCTGCTTGGAACTGTTTAATGTTCATTTCCTTTCTGGTATCTGTTTTACTTGACTCTAAACCCAGTTCTTGGATTTTCATCTGAAAACTCTGCAAAGTCTCTCGTGGGATATCCTAGGGGTTCACTAGGGGTTGGGTCTGCATACAGTGAAATGCCTACCTTCAAAGCCAAATAGCTTTTCCTTATCACAGAAAAAAAGGATGCAAAGTAGTGCAAGGGGTGAACTTCGGGTATTTAACTAATTTTTCATATATTGAAGGTGCTGAAAAACAGGTAAGGGAAGGCTTGACTGCTTGCTGAACACCCCCTGATACTGCTGGTTACGCAGCTGCAGTGCTTTGATTTAAAAAAAAATCCAGGTAAATGATTATGGAGTGATCATCTCTTTTAATGACAGCCATTGCAGACAGCAAATCTACCTGCTGAAATGAAATTATAAACTGCTCATAAATCTCAGAAAATACTTAGCTGTACACTCATTGAAAAAAATGGGAGCTGTACCTCCTTTTCAAGGAGGAGAATTTTGCTCTCACTTTGGAAGTGTAAATTGAAATCTGGGGATTTTTGTGTTGTTTTGCTTGTGCTGGTGTGTGTGTGTGTGGCCTTTTCTGTATGTTTTTCATAAAATTGGTATCACCTAGATGATATTATCCAGGAAATTGGCCAGAGTATCCCAAATAAATTGTTGGGCAGCACAAGTCAAGTGCAGTTGCTGTCTCTTTGGTGCCAAATTTGAGAATTGTGTGAGGGCTGTGGTAGTGAGCTGTTCAGGAGGTAAGGCTGGTGAGGTACCACAGGAGACTATTTTTATTTACAGCTACAACATCCTGCATGTTTCCACGCTGGGCAGTTACAAGCTGCTCTCAGTTGTTGTTTGCAGTGGGTTACAGGGTTAATGGAACAGAAACCAACAATTTGTGTTGAAAACATACATTTTTATCACAAACCATGAACTATTTAACACCTCAGAGACATCTACCCAGATTTGTATGCTCTAAGACAAAACAGATCCTTGCATGTACAAAAACCACCAGTCACAGAGCTGCAATATTATTATTAATGTGGAAATTCATACTGGAATTTAACAATCCACCTAGAGACAACACAAATACCAAGGGAAAAGGTGAACTGAAAATTTCCTGGTGTGCATTCTAATATGAAAATAACAAACTACTCTTTAAAAATATGTGCTTGGGAATAAATAATTGATTAGTATTGCTTAGCAGTAAGTGCATCTATTGCTTTGATTTCATCCACTAATATAACCTCAGTAAAAGCCTCAATTAATGGCTTCTGCTTCTGTATTTTAAAACATATGGAGTTATTTAGGTTATTAGTACAATCGTGGTTTAGGGATAAAAAAAGAAATAGGTTGTGAAATAATGTTGTGACTACAAGGAAGCTTTTGTTAATATTGCAAAGGAAAAATAAACCCACATCCCTGGAAGAAAAAGACAGCTTTGGTCATCTGAAAAATCAAAAATATCCTTTTGGAAGAGGTACCCTGGTAGTGATATGCACAGTGTTCACTCACACAGACCCCTGTGCTGGCTGATATGTGGTAATTAAAGCACTGTGGTACAAGTTTTTGACAGCTGTGTTGGCAGGGCTGTGGATTTGCTTCTGTGTGAAGCTCCTCTGAAAGAAAGCATTTCCATTTGAAAAGTAATTCCCCACAGAATGGTGCTATTTCATGTTTTCTTTCCAATCTGGAAAGAAAATATTGTCTAAATATTGAGATTGTGCTCAGGGTTAATGAAGGAGAAGGTTGTTACCTATTTGTTTGTTGGTCTGTCTATAATTCTTCCTCCAGCTGCACTTCTGAGGCTTTCCAAGGCTTTGTGTTTAGAGGAGACACCACCTGTCCCTTCCTCCCCAAAGATGGAGCAGGAGGAAGGTCCTGTGGAAGGTCCCCACCCAACTCTCCTGCTGGGGTCATGGGGCAGCTCTGGGTAAAACCACTCTGTTACCCCTCCATTCCCACCCTGTTCCCACTCCATTCCCTCTCTGTTCTCTCTCTGTTCCCACTCTGTTCCCACTCTGTTCCCACTCTGTTCCCACTCTGTTCCCACTCTGTTCCCACTCTGTTCCCACTCTGTTCCCACTCTGTTCCCACTCTGTTCCCACTCTGTTCCCACTCCGTTCCCTCTCTGTTCCCCCTCCATTCCCTCTCTTCCCTCTCTGTTCCCTCTCTGTTCCCCCTCCATTCCCACTCTGTTCCCACTCTGTTCCCACCTGTTCCCTCTCCTGGCAGTGCTGCAGGGTTTCCCTGAGGCACTGCACTGCTCACAGCCTGCCCTGGCTGCCCAAGCTCCACAGATGCCCTGGTTCCACACTTCTGGACAGGGCTGGAATCACTCCTGTTTTCTCCTCATGCTCACCAACTGGCAGATTTCCAGGGACAGGGACTGAGCCCAGCTGAGTGCTGTGCATTCAGAGTTGCTTCTTTACTGTTGTGTGGAAGTTATTTTTTGGTGCAATAACTTTGTAAGCTGATAATTAAAAAGAAAACTCCCTAAAATACTTATTTTCATAAGCTTCAGCTGCAATTTGTTTGAAACGTAACCAATACACTCACTTTAAATTTTAGTAGAGTGTCACTTTGTAAGTGCATAGTTCATCATAATCTATTCAGGTACTGAAAAGCAATGTGAGGCTTTTTGGAGGAGCATGATCCAAAGCAGGGAGGAAGGGACCATCTGCAGGCTGGTCCTTCCCTCCTGGAGAGCCTGCTGGCCTCCTCTCTTCACGTGCAGCTTGTGTCTTGGAGCTGTCCCACAGCACCAGGCTCTGGATCTCTGTTCTGGGGTGGGTGGGCCTGGGTGGGCTTTGGCAGAAGCTCTTTAGAACCTGGGGTTTGTTGTTGCTGTTTTAACCTGGGCAGGGAGCTCCTGGTGGATTTGTTGCACGTCAGGAGCGCCACAAAGCACCTGTAAAACTGTCACACAAAGAGAGCAGCACGTTAGCAGGAGGTTAATTCACCTCTGGCTTTATAGCACAGGCTTTATCTCATGATCTTTGTGTTAATTGGGTTCCTGGGACAGCTCTGGAACAACATGGGTATGATAATATTTTGTACTGGAGGTTGAAATGTTTTGTAGAAAAAAATATGTCATTGTGTCAAGAGACCTTGACCTCAGCATGGGTAATACAGAGGGGAGAGAGCCATAAGCAAAATTCTGGGACAGGTTACAGGCCTGAAACACTTGTCCTGTGTTTTTATTGATTACAAATATGACTGACTTTGTGGCAGTGCAGAGGATAGAAGGGATTAATGCTCTCCAGCCTGCTTTCAGGGCTGCAGATCCTGTCTCCTGACTGAGCTGATGAAAACACTGCTGTGGCACAGGGATTTTGGGGAGCTGACAATCACTCCTGCTGGCCTGAAGTCAGCTTATAGATATATCCCATTGCTAAAAGTGTGCTATGGATTGGACTAATTGAATTACCAATGAAACTGATGCTGGCTGGTTTGGTTTGTGTTTGACCAGGGAAAAGATGAAAACTTGGTTTAAGCTCTCACAAGGGGTTGGTTCAATATCTATAACTGGAGGGATTTTTTCAGTTGTGTGGCAAAACATTCTGTGAATCTGAGTGTAGAGGGAATGTGCTAAGCATGAAGGTAAGGGAACTGCCTGTAGCTGGAAAAATAGGGGTTTTATGTGGTGTGGATTGTGTGCATGGCCTCCCTAAAGCTGCAGGGTCAAATGCTGATGACTGATCTCTCTACATTAAACAGTCCAAAACAACTTTACTGGTAATTCTTTGTACAAGACAGCTGCTAGCAACAACCTCTGACACCTCTTGTTACCAACAGCCACGTGAAAAATCAGCAGCAGCCTGGCTTGCTGGGGAAAATGGCTTTTTAAAAGTTGTACACAATTTTTGCCTCAGCTGAGATTCCTTTTTTTCAGTGAGAAACTGCATTTTCTCAGGACTGAACACTTACTTTCTAATAATCATTAATTTTTCATCAGTGTCTCACCACTGAGTATTGAAATATTAAGCAGCTTCAAAACCTGTGGGGAGTACTGAATATTTTCTAGTTTTTGCTTTTCCCCCTTCCCACCTGGTCAAGCTCACATGGCTCTTCCTTTCTGCAGCTGTTTAATCCCCAGTAAATTTCTGTTCCAGCTGGAGAGTCTCTTCAATCTGTTTAACCTTCACCTAGTCCTTGCCTGGATGCATTTCCTCCATGTGAATATTATTTTGTCTGGCCTGTTCTCAGATTTTATCCAGCCTGATTAGAGATTTCTGAGCATTTATCAAAGTAGGGGGAGGGCCTGGACATAGAATTGTTTTAGCAATAGCACAGAATTACAGGGCAATGTCAGCTGTGTGAGTTGTCAAGGCATCTCCTGTAGATTTCCACAGCCTCAGGAATGCTGTTGGTGTTGAATGTGTTTTTCTGGATGACCAAGACCTCCTGCTTTCCCCTGCCTGGCACTTCAGGGTGGCTGCAGCATCCTCTGGTCTGAGGTTCTCTCCTGAGTGCAGAGAAGCCCAGATTTCTGACTTCTTATTCTGCACTGAGTATGGAACCCTGAGCACTGATTGCTGCTAAAATACCAACTGAGCAATGGAAAACAAGTGGAATTTAAGAAAAATCCCAAACCAAAAACAACACAAAAAACCCTCCACAAACAAAAGAAAGCATGTTTGGAGCACTGGAAGTAAAAGTTTATGGTGAACTTCAAGAGTCTGACATGGATAAACCCAGTTTAGTTTGTGTCTAGCTGCTGCCTTTCAGCAAGCTGTTTAGTGAAATATTAATTTAGAATTGTCTGTAGAAAACTCCCCTGCACAGTCTGTGTCCTTTGGAGTGCTCTTTCCAGCCCATGCACACGAAGATCAGCCTGTGATTCCTGAACTTCCCCTCTGGATTTAAGCAGGGCTGGATGTGTTTGAGTCAGAGTTACCCTTTGTGTGTTGTGTGCTTGGGGCTTTTCCCCTGCTAGGGGATGGCAGCAGCTCTCCAGTGTTCCAAGTGGTTCCATGAGAGAGTTCATTCCAAAGTTAGTAACAAAGGAGAAGGGAAAGAAGTGCTCCTATCCCAGGGAAGGTGTCAGGGAATTCTGTAGAAAGGGACTGCAGCCCCTGAGCTGTTTGTGGCAGTGAGTGGAGCTGATGGATGCTGTGGAGATGATGGATGGTGTCATGGAAACTTTCACTCCCTGGGAATTTCTCATGTCCCACTAAAAACACCCACAGCTAATTTAAACCAGACTTAAATCAATTTTTTGCCATCATCATTTGTTTTCAAGAGAGAGTGAGCAATTTACTGTCTGTGCTTCCTAACAGCTTCCAAAAATCATTTCAAGTGCAGGATTTGCTGGACTCAGAGACACAAATGATCCACCTGCTATAATTCCAGCAGTGCAAAGCTCAATAAAATGTGCCTGAGCACATGGGCTGGTGGAGCTGGACCTGGCTGAGGACTGGGAGAGCTCTGATGCTCTCTGTTTTCCTCCATCTCTGCTCATCTTCACTTTTATTCTCTGTCCCTGTGCAAGGGGCTACCCTAGCTCCTGCCTGCTGTGTGCTCCCAGGGAGATCCTCACTGCTCAAGGCTCCCATCTTAGGAGAACAGAGCAGGACCAGAGTGCCTGAAGGCTTTGAGGGGGGTTAAAAGAATAAATCAGGCGTGGGAGAGCTGGTGGTGTGAAGAGGAGGAGTTACTGTGGGCAGTGTGCTGTGCTGGGGCTCGGGGTGGGGCAGCAAGAGCTCACATCCTCACAAGGCTTCACATATCTGGGTCACCTCAGACAGTTTCTGGTGCTTTCACTCTTGCCAGAACATGGATTTCTTCTCTTTTTGGCAAATTGTGCAATGGAAAGGAAGGACCTATCATTTGCCATATGCACATGTGTGGGGTTGGTTGCCCAGCTTCCAAAAGCATAGATTTGTCAAATAGATTTGCTCCTTGGAGCCCCTTTCCAGAGCTTCCCTCTCATGGATTTGAGTGATGTCACTGATGCTCTCTTTACCTCCCCTCCCTGTTCTTTCACTCCTTGCATACATTGGATCCAAATGAAGGAAGGAGAGCATTTCACTGACCTGTTTGTTCAGGAATACGTAGATGATGGGGTTGTAGACGGTGCTGCTCTTGGCAAGGATGGCTGGGATGATGCTGGCTGCAGGGGTGATGAGCCCAGGCTGCCCAAAGGTGGCAGTGAGTGCCACAGCTGCATAGGGCAGCCAGCAGAGGAGGAAGCACACCACCATCACCACCACCATCACCAGGACACGCTGCTCCCGCCGCCGGCCCGGCCCCCGGGGGATGCTGCTCACCTTGGGGGGACAGAGGCACAGGTAAGGCACCAGCACTGCTGGGGACAGAGAGGGGCCCTGGCAGCTCCTGGGGTGGCTGCACTGAGGGCAGGGCTGGCAGTGTCACCTGAACCCTCCTGCCTGGAGAGAACCGGCGTGGGCAGGGCTGGTGTGGGGTGCACTCAGTGTCCCTGACTGTGGGGCAGTGATGCCTTTTGGGCTGCCTAAAAACAGAGGCCAGATAGATTCAAGGAAATTAAAAGCATTTGTATTTATTGAAGGGCTTTCAGGTACATTTAGGGCAGACAAAGCCCACCCAGGGGCTACACCCAAAAATGGACCAGGGCTCACAGGTTTTCACATTTTATAATTTTGGTTCATTTGCATATTGGGGGTTCATCTTGCAATTGCAGCTTCAGGTAATGAAGTAATTTACCCCAAGTTTGCTTCCCCCAGCTCACTTTTGCTTACATCTCTTGGGGCCTGAGGCAGTGAGGTGTCCTTGATTTCCAGGCCTGGAGAGGAGTTGCTGTGTCTGACCAAAATGGGGAAGCAGCAGCTAACACTGTATGTGCAGTTTAGAGTTATAAACTAAAGAATTGCAGGGTTACAAATACATGAAAAATATACAAGCTAAAATCCTAAGGCATCAGTGGGACCAGCAAAAGTGCTCTTCATCTACAACAGCCTTCTGCAGCTTACCCAAATCCCAGATTTTAAGGGGAGTACCCTGGGCAGGAGGCAAGGAGGAGGAATGTGTCCTGGTGTGAGCAGAGGACAGCAGCTCCCAGTGCTCCAGAACCACTGCCTGAGTCCTGCCAGGAGAGATCCCCCAGCAAGGATGAAATGCCCTGTACCCACAGGCACTGGGGCTTGAGAGAACTTCCTTCTCTGAATCCATGGCAAAAGGCAGCATTTGAATTAAAGTGATTTACAGCAGGCTCCTCCTCTGGGCTTCGGGCTCACACACTTGACTGTAAATCACTCTGCATATAAACACTGCTGGCCTGTGCCTGCCCTTGTTTCCTAGTTCTCAGTGTTCTCAAAACCAGACCTTTCAGTGACTGCCTGCACTGACAAGTGCTGCAGCAAGCACGAGGAGCTCATTATTACAAGCAGTTTCATGGGGAACCCATTGGGATGTATTTGAGTGTTAGAAGTCACCTTGAGACTAATTAAAAAACCTAACCAAAACTGTTCAAAAAATAGAACATATCTGTAATTGCCTGCTGAGGGAACTCAAATACCAAGTACTTTATAAATATCTTGTTAATGTGCAAATGAAATCTTTTATGACACTTGTCTGTGATTTAAAAGGAAATAAAGTGGTATTTGCCACTGGGCAAATAAAGTTGTTAATCAAAATATTTCCATTAGTGAGAAGTGAATATTTCACTCAGAGCCACCCACAGGCATCAGTAGCTCAGATTTATTCACAGACATCTCAGACAGAAAGCTCACATTTATCTTCTTACATGGTTTCTCATGGAGCTGATAAGAATTTTGTAGTGCACATTCCCTGTGTGTGGATTTTTTGAGAGCCTGGCACACCATGGTATAAAACTTCACTCAGGCTGTGTGATAAAATCCAAACAGCTGGATTGGGGATGGAGATGAGAGGGGCTGCATTTTGCACCATGTGCCCTTGGTTTCTGAGGCTCCTGACAGGAGGCACTGAAAGGCATCAGCTGCCAGGGTTCTGTATCCCCACATAGATCCCAGGTTTTGTGCCTCCCTGAGCTCCTCCTGTCCAACCCCCTATGCCAGGAAACACCTGGGGCAGGTGGTGGGTGATGGCTTGCATGTGGAGCACCTCAAGGAAAACCAAAAGCTCCTTTTGGTTCCATCAATTTCAGAAAAGGAAACCCAGCAACCTCTTCCTTCAGATGAGGTCAGAGAGGACAAATGTTTTACTGATGTCTTGTAGATGGAAATCAGGCTGGTGTGAGGCTGGGCATGGGAGGAGGACTCTGGAGGGATTTCCCATTTAATAAAAAATAATTAAAATCCCCTTGAGCAGGGCTGGGGTCACAGGAGCTGTGTAATGCTCACTCTCCACACCTCTGCAAGTCCTGCTGCAGTGGAGCATGGAGCTGCAAGGGAGGAACAGCTGCTTTTGGCCACTGGCTTCAACCTAAAGCTGCTGCATGTTGCACCTGGGCAATGCTCCCTTCTCAGGTAAACTCTACCAGGTATCACTCTCTGCTTTTGAAGTGTTTTATCCTTTCCTAAAAAAAAAAGAGAAGAGCTTTGCAGTTTTCAAACTGCTGATGCCAGGGAATGGTTTCATGGGTAAGCAAGGAAAGGTTTCAATTTCTTTGCCAGCAGCAGGAAATTATTATTTTCATCCTATGGGGTCAGAAAGTTTGAATATCCTTCCACTTCTGTAACTCTCCTTGAAGCATTTTTGCTTTCAAAGCTACAAGGTTCCCCTGGTCAGTCAAGGAAACCTTAGATATTCATATCTGGCACACAGAAAAGTTCTGCAAAAGTAACCAAACCCAGCAACCTTGAAGTGTTGCTGCACCCCATCAGCAGATGGTGACTTGGCTTTGCCATGGAGCTGTGGGCTGTGCCTGGCCTCAGATCCCCCTCTGGAGGTGGACAAAGCAAAGAGCTCTGTAAAAAAGGTGCTGATGTATGCTGCTGTGGGTTTTTAGTTTAATTTTGTCTTGATAACTTCCAGGAAAGCTACAAGCACAAGTCTGACCCATGCCTTTGGTTTCTGACCCATGGAGGCTGGAAAAGTCAGTTCAGGCTGTTCCTGCCTCAGGGGTAGCAGCAGCAATGCCACTGCAGGAGTTCAGCACTGGGGTGCCCTGGCTGTGCAATAACCTGCTGTACACTTTGCTTCTGGTTTGGTCAAAATTCTAAACTTAAATTCTGCTGTGCAAGAAATTTTAAAATCTCACTATTTTTTTCAGTAAGTTTTTGTAAAGAAAACAGCCATGAAAAATGTGCTTTTATAGCCTTCGTATTTTCTTCACTGGAAATTGTGTCTCTGTTTCTTCTAAAATGATCTTTTCAGTTTCCTAGAATTTATTTTGCCTCTGTATCACAGCTTCTGTATGTTGAATGAGTGGCTCAGTGTACTGAGTTAACAGGACTGAGGAGCTGGAAGCCCTGGCCCCATCTTGCTCTTACAATGTTTTTTTAATCTCACTTCCCATGGGTGTTGATTTTTTTTCCTGGCTAAGTTTCTTTGTGTTTTCTCCTGCAGAGAAGCACCTCGAGATGGTGAGTCAGCCAGCAGAAGTGATTAATTTGCCTTTTTAAAAATTTCACTGACCATAATTGGGATTGTACACAGCCATCCTCCAGTGTGGGAGCAGAAATGCTCACCAACAGTGTTTGTGTGGTGTGGCATGGGATGTCACAGGCACAGGGGTGTGGAGGAGTGTCTAATGCAACAATCAGGACAGGTTTAAACAGAGGTCACTGTTTATCCCTGGTTGATATTGCTGACACTGTGCTGAAAGGACAGAATCACCACTTTACTAGGAAAGTAAAACACATGTTTTCAGCACTGGGTATGGGAATTGCTCAGGCACATCCAGGCCTGGAGAGCACAGCTGAGCCCCTGAGGTTCAGCCATGAAGCTCCCACAGTGCAGAGCTCCTGAATCTCCAGGGTTATCTGAGATCTCAGCTGAGTGACTGACTATGCTTGCTCTTGTCTTTTTGTGAAACCACCCTACTGTTCAGAGTCTGGAGAACTGACAGCAACACTCATGGGAACTAAGAGGATGGTCCTTGAGAAACATCAGGATAAGGGAGATAAAGTAAAAAAAAACTCAACCAAACACTGCCAGCCAAGCACTGTGAGCAGAGCAGAGCCAAAAGGGGCAGCACAGGCACCCTGGGCTGTGGCAGCAGCTGAGCACCTGCAGGCATCACTGCCTGTCCATCAGAACCAGCCCAAGAGCTGTGAAATCAGATATACCCAGTTCTGCTCTGCCCTGGAGAATTCATGGCTGGGGTTCTTTGAATATGTACTGAGGAAGCAGGCTGTAAGCTAATGGAGATGCAGTCAAACTGCACTGAAGGTCAATCTGATTCCTTCTGAAGAGGATGTGAGAATTCCTGGTGGTCCCTGCCCATCAGCATATGCTCTGCTTCCGAGAATTGATAAATGTAGGTAGCTAAATTGGCTGCTTCAGGGAGAACCCTCAGCCCTTTGGGGTTGGGGTTAGATGATCTTTAATGTCCCTTCAAACCAAACAAAACCCATTCTATGGTTCTATGATTACTGAGAATTTCCTTGAGGTTCTGAAACAGTGGGTAGTCATTCAGTGCTGGTTTGACAATACTTCATGATCTGTCCTAATACTAATTAAAAATAGTTTGCTTGGAGAGGAAATAAATGCCTGATGCTCTCATACAGAAATGTTGCAAGAACAAGTTAGATTTGATTTTTAAGGAAGTTTTTTCTATCCCTCCTAAGATTCAAACTCTTGAATTATGCTTAAAACCTTCCAAGTAGAGTCATAAAAGCTATAAACTCTGCATTCACAGTGAAGCACTGGCTTTCTCAGCAGTCCCATCCATTCAGTGCCTTGCCATGAAAAGGAGAGTGGAGAAAGCAAGTTGCCAACTCTGTTCCACGTCTGTTTTAATGTTGTCTGTGAGAGGAGAGCTCTGCTCCTGACAGAGCTGGGGTTTTTACCCCAGAGAACAATGAGGAAACAGCCTTGAGCTCAGCAGAGTGGTCTGCAGCACAGCACAGGGACACAGGGGGAAAAGAGCAAAGCTGGAGACTCAAAATGACATGAGGCAAAAAGCAGCTTCACTGCTGGTTTGTCCCCTGGAAATTCTGCCTCCCAGATTTCCAGAGTGCTGATCCCCTGCAACAAGTCTGGTAAACTGACACATCATGAGGCTTTATCACTGATGACAAAAGCCTAAACTCCTTTGTGAGTGAAAGACAAACCTTTTGTAGTGCCCTTTGTGCAACACCAGCTAAGCCCTGTCCCCACTGGTTGGGCCCCAGGTTTTTCCTGTATGAAAGAGGACAATTAGAAGCCTCTCTGATTTAAATATATATCTATATATATATATCTGCATGGTTTAGGGGGGATTGGGGATGTGAGGTGGGGGTGATTTATAAAAGATGTGAGATGGAGAGGGTTTCTCAGTCCTCTGAAAGTCCCAGAAAATGCAGCACCTTTTTCTGCAGGGGCAGCAGAGCTTCCTGCTCTGCCTTGGCTGAAGCTGGGGGGCTCTGCCAGCCCCAGCTGCACCCCCAGCAAAGCTGAGCTGGCAGGGGACAGGGGAGATGGAAACTGATTTAAACAGTGGGCTGTAGTTTCAAGGGCAACAACCCACAACTATTCTCAAGGCTGGGAATCCTTCCTCAGGATTTCCAGGGCAGAAGCAAGCCTGTCTGTGGGCTGTGGAGAGCCTTGCACCTTCCTTCCACAACCACAGCATTCCTGACTCCTGGTTTCTTGCCTGGGACTAAGTGTATTTTTATGGAACACCTTATGCACGGGAAGGAATAAAACATCTGTTAGGAACTGCTTTTGCCTCCAACTGCTGAATAATTTCAACCAGAATTCCATCCTTCTTTTGCAGGAGAGGTGCTGGGCTGAGGGAGCTGAGCCTCCAGTTTGGTGCTCTGCTTTCCTGCTTGAGGTTCCTGGGCTCCCCTGCACTGCCCTGCCCACTCCTGGCCCAAGCAGAGACTCCAGGGCAGAGATGTCTGGGAGCTGTGGGAGCTGCCCCCTCTCTTCTCAGGGCCTCTGGGGAGGCAGAGGAATCCTCAGCCACAAAGTACATTTGTATCAATGTTTCTGGTCCAACATTTCCTTCCCCCCTGCCTTTTTCCTGTGCTGTTTTACCTTTTTCTCCCTCAGTTACTGACATACAGTTGGGGTTGCCCTGAGCATCTCCTTGCTTTTGGAACACTGTGGGAAACTCCACCTCAATTGGCTGTGCTAGGGAAGGGAACCAGATGACAAATGTGACCATTCATGATGTACACAATGTGCTCCAAATGCCACTGATGCTCGTGCCTCAGCTTCATTAACCTAAATAGGGGTGTGTTCCTGTACCTGCAGGAGTTGGGTTTGCACCAAAATATCCCAAGTTTGCCTGTTCATACAAAGAGAACACCCACAAGTTTGGTGGGTCCAAACAAAACTTCTGCCCCTTGGGCTGTGCTCCTGGTGCTGCCCTGGTGAAGATTTACCTCTGCAAATCATCTTTTCTTTTCCTGTAAATGAAGCCTGTGGAAAATCTCCCATGGTAAGTGAGTTAACAAGAATGGTACTGTGGAAATTTGGCCAAAAGCACTTAAAGCTGGCTATAAGCAGAGGGAGGTAGTCTCAGGCTGGCAGGGGATCACACAGCCCCTGCAGGGACCATCCACTACTGCTGGCTCTCTGGAAGCTGCTGTTTCCAGCATTAACACAGACCTCTGCCAAGGCCCATAGGGAGGTGAGTGCAGAGAGAGAAGAAATCCATTTCCAGCTGCTGTGCTGATGCCTTTCACCTCTGCTGTGCTGATGCCTTTCACCTCTGCTGTGCTGATGCCTTTCACCTCTGCAGCAGTAATTTTTCTCATTTCTGGGAGGGCTTGGAAGGTGCTAGAGGAGTCAGTGAGGGCCTTGTGGTGTGCAAGGGAGGAGCTCTCTGGCTCAGATATCCTTTGAAGTGCTGGCAGCATCCTCTCACATCCAGCTCTGTCCTCTCAAGGGTGAACCACATGATTTAAGATCAAAATTTAAATCTCACTTGCTGTTATAAACATAAAGGGCTGTAAGGAGAGGTCCTGTAATCACTGAAAGGGGATTAATTTTTAACTTCAAACACCAGAACATCAAAATAATTTCTCCTGGCTGTTGTTTGCCAAGGCTGGAGCAGTGAGTGTGGGCAGGAGTCTGGGCTGAAAGTGTGGCCTCATCCTCCTGAGCTCTCTGACACAGCCAGGGTGCTGCCAGGCCTGGGGCTGCCTGTGCAGGGATGTCCTTTGGAGTTAGGGATCTGCACAGCCCATCTGTCAGTCAGAATGGTTATTAGAACACCTCAGCACCACTGATGTTCACACTGGTTTGGCTCCCCTCCTTCTGCACCTTGCACTGATTCTTTAATCAGAAATGACTGTGGTGAGAGCATGTTCTTCCCACTGAGAGTGGAAGTCTGTTGGGACCCTGCAAACTGAGAATTTCAAGCTTTCTGTGCTAACAGGCAGTGACCCTCAAGCAAGCACCACATTTGACCTAGGGCTCTGGAACAGGCTTCCAAAATTGAGTGATAGCACTGGGGTTGTGGGTGGGGAGTTTGAATAGAATTGTGTAATCTCCCTTGGTGGAAAACTTAGGATTTAAGGTTTTAGTATATAGTAATGCATATAAAGAAGGATGGAAGATTTAGGGTGTTGGCTAGGTTCTTCTTCACCTTCTTCATGACTTTGGGTGTTTTTTTCTAACTGGGTGAAAAGGTCCACATTGCAAACCTTGGGTGGCCAGTTATTGGGTTAAAAGTATAAATAACATAGGTGCCATCTTGTTTTTGGGTAATTAGTGCTCAAAAGGCCATGGAAAGAGTTAGAGCCATTTTCTACCTTGTTGGCTGGAACTCACAACGCCTGAGATTGTGCTATAGATGAGAATTAATAAACAATGGAGTCTGAACAAGAGAAAACTGACTCTCCTGTGCTTTAATCCCAGCTCCAACACAAGAAAAGAAGAAAACAAAACCCCAGAAGTCTTCTCAAGTGTTGTCTGTGCACACAGCAGAGCACCAGGGAGAGCCAGGGCAGGAGGGCAGGGGAGCTGAGCCTGCAGGACACGGCTGCTCCCTGCTGCCCTGAGGGAGAGAGCTCTGCAAGGCTCTGCTTCCCTCACTGCCTGTGCTCAGACACTGCCCAGCCTTGGAAGCACCTGTGGAAAAATATCTGTGCTACAGGAGGGGAAAAAAAATAACAGCTGCTTTGTTTTCAGCTAGAAAAATCCATAATGTGTTCATCAGGTGGGTGAGTGCTGTTGGACAAGTCAGGCTGTGGCACACCCAGCACCACTTGGAGAAGCTGAGGACAGGCAGTGCCCCTCTGTGAGCAAATTCTCCAGGGAATCTCAGAATCCCAAAGAGGGGGAAGTGTTGCTCATTGTTCCAGAGGCAGAACCTGGACTCTGGCCCACCTTGCACTTGTGCTTGCTATTCATGTGATGCCTTAGGATTTTATATTTTTCATATATTTGTAATCCTGCAATTCTTTAGTGTAGAGCTAATTAACCATACACAGTGTTAGCTGCTGCTTTCCCATTTTAATCAGACAAAACAATTCCTCTCCAGGCCTGGGAATTGAGGATACCCTCACTGCCTCAGGCCTGAGAGATGGAAACAAAAGCAAGTTGTGGAGAGCAAACTTGGGATAAATGACTTCATTACCTGAAGCTGTAATTGCAAGATGAACCCCAAATATGCAAATGACCCAAACTTATAGAAAACCCATGACCTGTCATCCATTTTTGGGTGTAACCCCTGGGTGGGCTTTGTCTGTAAATGTACCTGGAGGCCCTTCAATAACTATAACAGCTTTTTATTCCCTTAATTCTGTCTGGCCCCTGTTTCTGGGCAGTCCAAAAGGCGTCACACAAAGGTTTGTTCCCCTGCACAGAGGAAGGAGCCTCCCTGCAGCCCTGGGGGGATCCTGCAGCAGGGACCAGCCACGAGCATCCCGAATGGGCAGAGCTCCTGCTACCGTCCGAGCGGGGAAATACAGAAACATCCCCGCGCAGCGCTGGGACTCAACCCAGCTGAAGCCAGGAAAGCCAATTCCTGGCTTATCCTGTGTGTGGGTGGATTGATCCAAGGGGATTTCCCTCTTCCATCACTGTCCTGCACGGTTTCTACGGCTCTTCTGGGCTCAGCTGCCTCCAGACTGATTTTCTCTTCCCTGAGGTGTTCCAGTGCTTAGGCTGTCCTGATTCCTGCCTTTGGGAATGTTTCAGTCTCACATGCACAGTCCAGCCTCACTTTATCATGGCTATTGATACTGCCCAGATGAATGCTGAGAGCAGTGCAATCACCCTTTCCCCTTGCTGCCAGTGGAATTGATGGAGAACAGTGCTGTTCTCCCCAGTTTCTCCTGCCTGTGCTGTTCTCCCCAGTTTCTCCTGCCCATGCTGTTCAAAGCGATTTCCCCAGCATTAGAAACTGCTGGACTTGCTAACTGACATAATGAAATTAACATGTAACACATCAAATACCTCCTCACTGCCCTTTTTTCTTTTCCATAACACGAGGGACGAGGGGGCAGAGGGCTGGTGGAACCTGCCAAGGTGTTGGCTTTTCCTGCCTTGCCTGTACTCACTGCTCGAGTTAGATTTACCCTGATATGACTCCACCAGGGCAGGAGTCTCTGCAGAAAAGCAGAATATTGAGCCTTGTTTGGTCTGCTTGGATGAACACTGGTCAATAATTGGAAGGCAGGCCCTCAGATTCATTTGTCAAGGAGATAATAGAAGAGTGGGTGTCTATGAATGAAAGGGGAAAAATACCCCAACCACAGTGTAACACTGACAGAAAAGCTGGAATTGATTACATTTGCATTGTGACAAGTCATGTGAGAGACTCAGCCAAGCTTGTCAATGACTCTAACTAATGACTTTCTAACCCCTGTGCTCACAAAATGATTTATCTGTTTCCAGCAAGCATTTTTAAGGTGACATGTGCTGACTATAGCTGTTCCAAACCTGGCAGAATGGCTGTCTCCTGCAGGATTCAGGAAGTTTGTCTGTGTTGCTTTCAGTGAGCTGGCTATTTCCAGCCAGAATCTGGGATGCAGATCATGTTTGGCCAGGTGGATTGCTCAGGCCTTTACTGGGAACCTTTACACACCACACCTGGGGCTGTGCCAAGTGCTGAAATGCAGGAAGGGGCAGGGAAAGCCCTTCATTCATCCTGAGCTCAGGGAGAACCCAGTGCTGCCCACCAAGTACTGGAACTTGAAGAAGAATTCTCAACTAGAAGAAATTCCAAACTACTGTTTCTTGGCAGCCCATTAGTTGTTTGCATTGCCAAAGCTGTCTTTGGGAGTGCTCAGGCACTGCTCCTGCTGCCTGCAGGGCTTTGCAGGAGTTACAGACAGGACCAAGCTTTCCAAACCAGCCAGGCTCTGGATGAGGATGACTCCAACCTCTCTCAGTGCCCAGCTGCACATCCCAGAGGGTTTGCCCTGCCCTGGGACAGGTTACCCTGCCAGCCCCTGCCCCTGCTCTGGCTGCCAGGCCCTCTGAGGGCAGATTTGCTGTTCTGCTTCTCTCAGCTTGCTCAGCCTGGCTGCCTCCCAGGCTCTGCTTCACTTCTGGCACTTCCAAACCTTCACAAACTCTGTCATTCTCCCGAAGTGGTCTGAGCTGTGGCATGGAGCATGGATGCTGTGAGCTCCTCTGGAGCTGCACACTCAGCTGTAGGGGCAGCTTCACTGGGCTCTGCACAAAACCAGGGCATCCCAAAGCATCCCTGCTCTCTGCAGCAAACCCCAGCTGGCAGATTTCTGCCTTTCAGGAATGGGACTGGGCATGGGGGGGCACAGCCACCCCCTGGGGCACTGTGGGGAAGCCAAGGAAGAAGAGATGAGCCCCCTCACCCAGCTGCCTTCCAGGGCACACCTGCATGGTGCTCTGGCTTCCCCAGGAAAGCAGAAGCCTTCTTTCTGCCTGGGCCCTGCACAGTCCCTCACAGGAGAGCTATGGAACCTGTACCAAAGCAGAAAGCCTTCTCAGAAATGAGATAATTAAGACTAAAGCTCAGTGTGATTGGAATCCTAGATAGCCCTCATTTTCTACTGGTTGTTTTCAGAATTCAAATTCATTGTTGACAGTGTGCTGTAATACATCCCAGCTCCTGTGGTATTCATTTTAAATGGCTCAGAGCAAACCCTTCCCTCTGGCCATTCCCTGCCAGCCTCAAACAAGACATGGGAGGAAAAACAGATCTGCTCTTAGTGGTGACAATTTCCTTCAAGTTTAAGGAATTGTTGAATCATTGTTGAAGCAATGCAGTGGGAATGGGAGCCTGGACAGATTTCCTGGAGTTTCAGCATCCCTGTATATCTTGTTATGACAATCAGGTCAGAAACCAGAGCATGAAAATACAAATGTCAAGCGAAAGGATACAATTTTTCATGCCTGGCTGAAAGCAAACCCCCTGATCTCCAGCACAGTTTTACTCCTGTAAGTGCTGCAGATAATCTCAGTCACAGGCAGATATTTGTGGCAGGAGCTGAAAGCACCATTAAAGGCTTACAGAGTGTTGCCTATAATTTAGGATCCACTAAAAGCACAAATGTCTGTTGTTCAATTCCTTAAATATTAAGCTGGCATGTGGAGCTTATTTTGTTCATATTTTTTCTCTCTCTGTCTCTTACACACACCAGGGATTCTGCTGCTTCTGCACCTTGCTGCCCTGGGGGACCTCGGGCAGCAGCACAAGCAGCTGGGAGCAGCCTGGGTCAGGAAGCACGGCACAGGGGGTGGGAAGCAGGAGAGAGGCTCTGAGGCTTCTGCCCCTGCACCTCCCCTCCCTCCTGGCTTCCCCAATGAGCCCAAGTGCATCCACAGGACCATCCAGTTTGACTTTCCCTCCTTGTGGAAAATCCCTCTTCCTGAAAGGATAATTTATAACCAGACAGAAAAATGTTCCTATTATTTTCCCATCTATGGGGGTTTCTGCAGGATCACAGAGCATGAGAAAGCTCCTGACCTTTAGAGTTGCCACCCATCTGACAGGGAGGGTAACAGCCCCTGCCACCACCCTGTCCCTCTTCCATGCCACTGTGGTCCTGGTGGATCAGCTCACTGAAGGGATCCCATTGCTCACTGCATTCACAGAGAGCTCTGCCAGATCTGCTGAGCTCTGCTGCTGCCTGAACTGCTGCTGTAACTCTACCTGGGTAATGTCTGCAGCTGTCCTGAAGACAGACAACTCTCCTGAGCCCAACTGTAACACCTTATGTGATGGCTGCATCAGTGGGAATCACTGCATCAGTATTTAATGTAAGACTTTACACCTTCAGTGCTGCAGCAGCAGAAATAAATGTTCTGTTGGCACTGGAGAGGGCAGAGCCAGGAGAGCTTGTCCAGGCTGTGGGGATCACTCTGACACACCAGCACAACCTTCCACCAAGGCTTGCTTGCTGTTTCTTGCCCTTGGAGGAACTTTGGAGAGGAAGAACCTCACTTGCAAGCAGGACCTGCCCCAGCTGCTCTGAGTACCTTGCAACAAGCAGCACCTCTAAAACAGCATTTTTAGCTTTAAAAGATGGAAAAATCACTGAAGTCTTATGAAATGCAGCCCTTGCCTGCACTCAGGAGACTGGTCCATGGTGGAGCAGGACAAGCAGCTGTTCCCAGCAAAGAGTGACCAGAGAGGGCTAAGCTGGCTTTTGTGGGGAATGAGAGGTATTTGTAACAAGACAATGGGCTGGGGGGGTGTATGAGGATTAATTTAAACATCTCCACTGATTTGCTTTTGCCCAAAGTCCCTGAGCAATAAGCTTAAATTAAATGTTTACATCTGCAAATGTGGCTCACACAGTTTAATTCCCTCTTACCCTTCAGGTGCTCGCTGCAGGAGGTGAGCCCAAGCCAGGTCTGGTAACACTGATGGAGCTGGAGCCCAGTCTGGGGTGGGCTCCCAGGGTGCAGGGACACAGTGTGGAGGTGTTTAGGGGGTGAATGATCCCTTTGTGCTGGCAGAGTCCTTGCCTGTCCCCAGGGAGGGGCTGCCACTCTCACCAGTCCCTCCCAGCATCTCCGTGCCACGAGCAGCCAGTGCTGGTCCATCACTCCTGGCACTTGTGGCTAAAGGCACATGTTCTCCACAAAGGAGGAAAAACCTCTGCACTGGCATTTCCAGTGCTTGAAGGTGTTTGGTACCAAATGTTCCACTGGGGTAGCAATATTTAAAGCTAACTTTCCTTATCTTGGCAAAAAAGCTCACGGACATTTATGGACTGGCTTTGCTTTGTGTCCAGGGCTGTCTGCTTCACGTCACAGGTCTGTCCCACAGTTTGTATTTGTAAGGTTACATCTTCCTGCCTTGCCTGATCCCACCAGCAGCTCAGTTGTATGTGACTGTTTTCTTAGCAGCCTTTCCTTCAGGGTTCACTTTTCTGCTTTCAAAAGAGAAGTCAGAAATCACAGCTCCCACACTCTCCACTGACCATGCAGTGCTGATAATGCTCACCTCTCCATAGCATTCCTGCAGACTTAAATCCTAGGACCAATCTCACCAAGGTAGGTAAATATTTCTTAGTTTTAATTAGGGGCAATTTGAAGTATCAAGAGTGCTCTGGCACTCTTTCCTCATCTGTGATGCTGTCAGGGATCTCTGATGCCTTAGGATTTTAGCTTTTATATTTTTCAAATCCTGTACTGCTTTAGGGTATTACTCTAAAACTCCATAGCCTGTCAGCTACAGTTTTATTCAGAGAAAACAATTCCTCTAGGCTGAAATTCAAGGACTCCTCACTGTCTCAGGCACTGAAAAGTATAAACAAAAGTGAATTGGGGGGAGCAAACTGGGGGTAAATTACTTCATTACCTGAAGCTGTAATTGGAGCATTAACCCCTGGTAAGCAAATGGACCAAACTTAAAATTGTCTGAAAAACTCCATTGTCCACCTTGGGTGTAGCCTCTGGGAGGCTCTGACTGCCCAAGGTGTATCTATTGAAGGCCTGTAATAAACACCCACTTTATTCTCTTAACTTTGTCCAGCCTCTGTTCTATGGAGCCACCCCAAGGCATGACTCCAGCTGTACACACCTGAGTATGACTTTTACAGATTGGAGCCTGTCCCCAGGACAGTCACAGGGATGGCAGCACATCTGGCAACAGAGGAGTTCTAAAGGTGGAAAATGGTGACCCTCAGCTCCTGCCTGGTTTGGGGTCACAGTCTAAAGGCAGCTGAGGCATTAACTTACCTGTCTGACAGCACAGAGCAGCTTCCCATAGGAATAGACAATGATGGCAAAAGGGATTACGAGGCAAAAGACGAAAAGACAGACGATGTAGGAGGCGTTGTTGGCATCCTTGGAATGCCAGTTCACAGAGCAGGTTATCCCTGGCCCTTCTGGTGCATAGCTGCTCCAGCCAAAAAGCGGGGGAGCAGTCCAGAGCAGGGAGTATGTCCAGGACAGGATGATGGCTGTCCATGTTTTCCTGTAGTTGGTGGTGTCAGGCTCTGCTGTTCTCGTCATGGTGCAGCAGCGCTCGTACGAAAGCACAGCCAGGGAGATGAGTGAGATGATGCCTGCATCAAACCAGATACTGGGGTCAGCAAAGAGTGAATGAATGGAGGCTTTGCTCTGTTTTCCAAAAAAAATATTTCAAGCTGTGGGTGAGGCTGATGGCACTGGCTTTGGAAACAAGGTGGGCAAGGACTGGGACTGGGTGTCCCCCTAAGAGCAAGAGGTGCTGAGAGCCTGACCCCACTCACCAAAAGCTGGGGCAGTTTAAATGTGTCCAGCCAAAGCCAGGCAGTTATAAATGTTGATCAGTAATTAAGCACCTCTGTTTGAATGGATACATGTGTGTGTGTGTGTGTGTGTGTGTGTGTGTGTGTGTGTGACCTGCAGAAAAATCCCGGCCTCTCCATCAGGTTTGGTTCTTGCTGCACCTGTAAAATTCAAGAATAATATCCAGATTTGCCCAAAGTGTGGGGCTGATCTGGTGCTCCTCTGCCAGCTCTGAAGTGCAGCCTTCTGAGCCCTTCTTGGGGAAGTGCAACCCCACAGGGTTTTCATAAGGATTTCATGCTCTGCTTGATGAAGAGCTGTAGATTAAACCCATTCCCTGAAGCCCCCAGTGCCAGCAAATGCCCTGGTGTGCCCCCTCAGGGGGGCAGGCAGCTTGTGAGCCTTTGCAGAGACAGCTGTGTGTCTCCAGCAATTGGGGTACTGCCAGCAGACACCAATGGGAAATAAAACCACCAGCAGCAAATCAAAAGCTTCTTTTGCATGCAGAAATGCTGGAGGGGAGGTAATTGCTAAAGCTGGTATAAGAGTTTGCAATTTCCCCCCACACACCTCCCAGGCTGCATTGTGGAAGCCATGCTGGCAGGTACAAGGGGATGTTGCTGGATGCTGGCACACTCCTGCCAAGCTTTCCTTACCAAGTAAAGGTTTTACATGCACAAATTTGGCTTGTTACCCCATATAACTTCATGAGGGAAAGAGATGGCAGCAAACATCCAAACTGCAGCTGCTGCATATCTCTCTCTAGAGCGTGCATAAGCAGTGTCAGTGCCTGCTAAGGGGCTGTGTGAAGCCTGGATGCCAGGCTCAGCTGTGTTCCTGGGGGTGTTCAGGTCTGTACTGATGGGCTGAGGGATGCTCTGCTGGCACAGCCTCTGCTCCATGTGAATGCTGGGCTGGGGGAGAGCCCCACCGGTGTGTGCCAGTGTCTGCAGTGGTACAGCAGCCTGGGAGAGATTGTCAGCGCTGGGGAGCTTGAAAACACGAGCTGTTGTTATGTATAACATGGTATCTATTGTAGCTGCTGTGCCCACACCCCCTCGCTGCCTGCACTGCCCCGGAGCTCTCTCCCCCTCTGTGCCCGGCCGGCAGGCGAGCACAGGGTGGGGAAAGGGACACAGGGCTGCTCTTTCCTGCCGGCCTGTCCTGCCCATGCCGCCCACCCCCGCTCGGGGGCAGGGCTGGAAGCACCGGCACCGCAGGGAATCGCGGCTGGAAGGCTCCGAGCTGCCCGTGGCGCTCAGGGGACAGCGGTGGGCCTGGCAGTGCTGCGGTAGTAATTGACTTCCAGGAGCTTAAAGGTCTTTCCTAACCTAAGCGAGGCCGATTCTGTGCTCCGTTTTCATCCCTTAAAGTGTGTAAAACTCTTCCTCAGCCTCTGGAAACACGCTGTGGAGCCTGAATGAGGACTTGCACTTAACACTGCCTGGGGGCTTCTGAGCTTTTCCCAGCAAAACAACCACAGAAGCTGGGAAAGTTTCACGCCAGCCCCGTGCTCTTGGAGTGCCGGGTGTCCCGAGTGTCCCGGGTGTCCCGAGTGTCCCGGGTGTCCCGCGTGTCCCGAGTGTCCCGAGTGTCCCGGGTGTCCCGAGTGTCCCGGGTGTCCTCGCTGCCGACACAGCCCCG
>WEIU01006486.1:52993-67229 GCA_013389925.1 Aegithalos caudatus | reverse complement strand
CAGTCAGGGTCAGGCATTATTGTTGAGTGTCCCGAGCCATTCATCTCAGGAAGTTTTTCAGGTTGGTTGTGTCATTTTTTTTCTATGTAATACGTGCTGGCTATTTCCAGCCACCTTCTTATCCTTTGGATGTTTAGAAATGCTTTGTAAGGCTGATTGCTCCAACACCTCCCAAGGAGATGGTGTGAGGCAGATTGGCCTGTGTTTTAATGGATTCTTGGTCTTGCCCTTCCTGAGAGTAATAGTGACATTTGCTTTCCTCCAGTCCTTAGGAACCTCCCCCATTGCCACAACATTTTGTTGATTGTCAAGAGTGTTCTTGGAATGATATCAGCCAGATCCCTGAGCACTCATGGGTACATCCCCATCAAGACTCACAAACTAGTGTGTGTCAAATTTCTTAGAATGTTTCTTCAAATGTTTCCTGCTAGTTTTCTGCCAAAGGTCCTACTTTTGCCAGAATTTGGCATGGATTTTAGGGACCTCAGACTACTGAAGGCAAGTCTTTCAAGATAGAGACAAAGAAGTCAGTGAGTACTTTGTGTTTTTTCATGGTGAGATGGCTGCCTCACCAAGGCTGTACACTTCTTAGCAAAAGAGAAACAGTTGCACCAAATACTACATATCCTATTTTATCTGAAAGCATCAAAAAATACACATTTTATTCTCAGCATTTTAGCATAGAATTTTTATTCACAAATTATATTGAAACACTTTGTTGTTTCATTGTACAACCATTACACAGGCTGCTAAATCTGGTTCTACCAGAATGCAAACTTGATTCTGAAGTGTCAGTATTAAATATTAAATTTGTAAGGCAGAATTTTCAAGCAGCTTTTGAGTTGAAAGGGAAAACATCACAGAATCAATATGTTCTTGGCAGTATGAATTGTTCTTAAGAGGTGTGACATATTTATGCTGGACTTGAGAGCAGAACTTCAATAGCATGCAGATGCATTTAGGCTTGTACAGGTGTCTTCTTTTGACTCTGATTGCTCAGTAGGACCTGGGCAGCTCTGCTACACTGCTTGGCTCAGAGCACTAGAGGGCACTTGTGTAGCTCTTGAAGGAACAGGGCTCCTGAAAGGCTTCATACAACAAAATATTTCTTATCATGCCAGTTCAGGAATTATGCAGATTCTTTAGGATACAGCAGCCCATATGCTGCTCTCCTTTTTATTGCATATACGTGCATGCTTCTCATATACGTATGTGCTTCTCTGACTCTTCCCACTATAAGCTCTGTCTTACAGAACAGCTGCCTCACCTTTATGCCTTGGTGCAAGAATGAGGCTGCTTAGTACCCAGGTGCAACTTCTGTGAGCTCAATCAGTGTTTATTGAAGTGGTGCAGACGCATCCCTCTGTTGCAGTTCATTCTAACCACATTTTGAATGCTGGTTACTGCAAAGTAAATAGTCCATCTGTTTCTCTTTACCAGATCAACCACAAATACCCAGAGCGACGGCTACTGGTAGCAGAATCCTGTGGAGCTCTAGCACCTTACCTTCCAGTAAGTATTAATAGACTCCAAAAACTTACTAGGAAAAGCAAGGTAAAAATCTCATGCATAATGTAACCATCCTTTATGATTTTAGCATTACTATGTGTGGATGTTATGCATAGACAATCCCATTGTCTTCTACTTTATATCACACATGAGATTCACTAAGTTGCTTGAAGAAGGAGATAGTTTGTTATGAAGAAATACAGGTTAATCTACCTATAAAATGTTTCTAAAAACAATATGAATACTCATTTCAGTAAAAATGAGGTAAAGAAAAAAAAATTAGGACCAATTAAGGAAACAGTCTATGAAAAAAGAATTGGCACTCAACTAGCATTCTTCAGACACTGTGGAACGTTACATCAAAAGTGCTGCCAGTTAGAAGAAGTGAAATTACATCAGTGGTTAACTAGAATTTGAAGCTTTAGAGAAAGGGTGGGAGGAGGAAACCTAAATTAAAACCCAATTTAGCAATGCAGTGATTACTCAGTTTTAAGTCTAGGCCTATAGTCATTTTACTGCTGTTACTTGTTTTTGGTTCCATACAAATGAAAGGAACTTAGTTCTGTGCTTAATAGGACAAAAGTCTCTCTAATGAAGCTACTGACATATTCATTCATCTTCTGTTGTGAAAATTGAACATGTAATATTCATAAAGGAATTTATGGTTGGAGGAAGGGGTTTTGTTTGTGAGCACTAATAGAAGTGGAAACTTTTTGTAATAATTGATACAAAAGCACATTTCTTGTTTCATTGGATTTAACAAACATGTTTCTCATTTACAAACAGAAAGAAATTCGTAGTTCATTAGTACTTTCCATGCTGCAACAAATGCTAATGGAAGATAAGGCAGATCTGGTACGAGAAGCTGTGATCAAAAGCCTTGGCATCATTATGGGCTATATTGATGATCCAGATAAATATCAACAGGTATCATTTGGTTTGAGTTCTGTATATATAAAATGTTTTCTATAGCTATTTCATGAATATTGAAGGGGGCTGGTATAATAATAAGGGGTTGTTTAAATTCCTGCATTTTTTATTAATTCTTTCCAGATACTTCTAAAAATTGATTATTTATATGAATGTTGATTTTACTATATCACCAAGACAAAACAGAAAAACTACAAATATCATTAGAATTTCAGGTGTAAGCCTTGGAAGCTGCTCTAATAGTTCATAATTTGCCTTGAAGAACATACCACTTCATTGCCCACCTGATATTATTAGCCAGTTTGATATCATCACTTACTAACACAGATTTGTTCACTACAACAAAGCCTACCTGTAGTTCAGCTTAATGCTGCCCAGTAATGTTTCAGATAAGTAAAAGTAATGAACCTTCCTCTTTGAGTTTTTGAAGGCAGAGTGGTAAAATGTGTATGTCAATCTTTGGGAAATAATTGCATTCTTTACTGTCTTTTACCAGGGTTTTGAACTGCTGCTTTCAGCTTTAGGAGACCCTTCAGAACGTGTGGTTAGTGCAACACATCAGGTATTTTTACCTGCTTATGCTGCTTGGACAACAGAACTGGGAAATTTACAGTTCCATCTTATACCTACACTGCTTAATAAAATCGAAAAATTGCTCAGGGTATGTACTTAGCTGTTTCTATATTGGAGAATTTTCTCTGTGTTCTTTACTTGTACTTTGGAAGAAGGAAAAAAAACAAGGAAAAAACCAAACCTTCCCCAAACTAAACATAGTCTTCTTTAATACTGTTTTGTTTTACAGCCTAATAGTATTTGCCCCATGTTTAAATTGTGTAGATTTTTAGTAAACTGCAATTTTTATTAAAAAAGCAAGAAAAGTAGATTTGAATGGTTTATTTAGGTCATTTCCAGTTATTATCCAATTTGCACATTTCATTTGATAAATACCTCAGAAGCTCTGAAAAAATTGTGTGCCTCATAACTGTCTAACACTGAAAGAAGATGCTTGTTTCAGAGTACAGGTGACTTGTATTCAGTTTAGATGCCTTGGTTTATGAGGCAAAGGGTCCACGTTCCCAAAATGTGCTGAAAAATCTTCTTTCAAAATATCAGTTCATCAGCATGAACTGCTAAATGTCAAAGACTGTATTGCCTGAATCTTTTGAGTAGAGGTGACTTAAAAGTGATGAAATATGCTTGCTTATGATTAGGCTAAATTGCTTTATGATTTAGTGTGTCTGGATAGAAGCTCATCACAGATGTGTTGATGCCTTGCCAGGGAATAAATGCCTAAGGAACAGATCATCCAAACTGAAAACTTCCGAATTAATGTCCTGTTTATTTCAGGAAGGAGAACATGGCTTGGATGAGCATAAACTCCACATGTATCTGTCTGCCCTGCAGTCGTTGATTCCTTCGCTGTTTGCACTGGTGCTACAGAATGCACCTTTTACAAGCAAGGCTAAACTTCAGGGAGAAGTACCACAAATAGAAGGTAAATGATTAATTTCTGCTATGTGGATTTTTTTCATATCAGTCTGCCTTAGCAAATTCTTAAGTAATGCTTCCCTTTTTCATCCCTTTCTATGCTTGAGATACCTGATTATCACCAAAAAAAATCTCATCTGTTTTTCTCTATTTCTTGTAAGAAGCTGTTAGAAAGCAAAGCAATTTTTACTTGTACTTCCTAAAGGTTTCTAAAGAACTGATTTCCATTAATAGGCAATAATAGCTCAGGAAGGCTGGCCTCAGTTTCAGTGAATTCTTACGAATTTATGGAGTGGGAAAAACACAGAATAATGCAGTGGCAGCACCATCTGTTATCTATCTGTGTAATATCCTAGAAGACCGTCCCATCCCTGGCAGTGTTCAAGGACAGGTTGGGTGGAGCCTCAAGCAACCTGGTCTAGTGGAAGATGTCCCTGCCCATGGTAGTAGGGTTGGAACTAAGTGATGTTTAAGGTGCTTTCCAAGCCAAACCATTCTGTGACTGAATGGCCTCATGGTGAAGTTGTTTTTAGTTCAGCAATCCTAGCCTATGGAGTGGTTTCTACTGTTGAAAATACTTTTAAAAGATATTATTGTTAACACCTGCCACATGCTGATAATAGTGCTATGTGTGAAGATGCAAAGAAAGAGTAATAAGAATTTGGAAAGTAGCTAGTGGTACGTTACTATCTGATACTCTTTGGAAAATGTTAAAGGTGCCATGGTAAGGGTCATTTAGCTGACTTAAGTAATTTGAAGATGAGCACTTTTTCACTGAGTGTTTACTACCTAAATAAGGAATTCAACAGTTTCAAGTTCTCAGTCTTTTCCAGGCTGAACAAGCACAGCTCTTTCAGCCTTTCAGCCTTTCTGAACAGGAAAGGTGCTCCATCTTTATTCGTGTTTTTGTAGCTCTCCTTGGGACTTGCTCCAACAGGTCCATGTCTTTCCTGTGCTGGGGACCCTACAGCTGGATGCAGCCCTCCAGGTGGGGTTTCATGAGAGAGAAGCAGAGGGGTACAATCACCTTCCTCACCTTGCTGGCCATGCTGTTTTGGATGCAGCCCAGGATAATGTTGGTTTTCTGGTCTGAGAGCAAATATTGCTGGGTCATGTCCAGTTTTATCCCTCACCAGCACCCCTAAGGCTGCTCTCAATCCCTTCATGTCCCTCAGCCCGGTATTGGTACCGAGCATTGCCCTGATCCAGGTGTAGCACCTTGCACTTGGCCTTGTGTTGAGCCTTATGAGGTTCCCATGGGCCCATTTCTCAAGCTTATCCAGATCCCTCCCTCAGTCTTGGCATGCCATCCCTTAGGTGTGTCACTGCACCACTAGCTTGGTGTCACCTGCAAACTTGCCCAAGGTGCACTCGACTTTGTCTGTGTCATTAGTGAAGATAGTGAACACTACTAGTCCCAGTGTGGACCCTTGAGAGGCTCAGCTAATCTCTGATGTCCATCTGAACATTAAGGCATTGACCCTTATCCTCCAGATGTGAGCATCCAGTCAATTCCTCATTCACAGAAAAGCTGATCCATCAAATTCATATTTCTCCGGTTTAGAGAGGATGTTTTGGGAAACTGTCAGAGACCTTACAGCAGTCCAGATAGGTGATATCTGCAGCTCTTCCCTGTTCACAGATGTAGTCACTCGATCATAGAGGGCCACTAGGTTGGTCTGGCAGGGTTTGACCTTGTTCAAGCTGTGCTGGCAATAATAATAATCTCCCTGTATTTTCTCTTTTTAACTGAGCGTTACATAATCTCTTCATAGATGATTTTAACTCACTGCTTTTTAAAAAGCAATTGGACAACCTTATAGAGAAGGCACTTAGTGAGTTTCCCAGTTCCTTAGCTGTTGTTTCTGACATCACCTCGATGGTGTTTTCATCTTCTCTCATTCATGGCTGCCTGTTCCCTGCTGGTACAGTCACTAGGTTTCCCCGACCCGTGTCGCCTCTTCAGGACGTGTCCGTCATCATTGGAAGCCGCGAACAACTGGCGGTGTTGTTGCAGCTATACGACCATCAGCTAGAACATGAGGGCACCACAGGCTGGGAGACTCTGCTATGGGTAGTCAATCAGCTGTGAGTTCATTTGGGTCCTGGGATACCTCATTTTAAAATGTCTCAAAGTTAATAGCTCTTAAGCGTGGTCATGTTTAATGATTACTGAATATAAGCTAAGAATGATTGTATTTGAAAATTACTAAAGAGGAAAACTTTTAATTTATTTTAGGAGTTTTAATTTTCATGCTGAATTGCCTTTAATTTTATTCAGAAAATATCAAGTCTGGCAGAACATGTAGGTAACTATTTGCTCTGAAAACTTGTTTGTTTTATTTTTGCATTGGTATAGTTAATTCTCTTTTGAAGTAAAGATTGATGTATTCTGACTATCTCGTGATAGCAACAGATGCTTGAAAATATGGGTCAGACTTTTCTAGCAGATAAACTCTTGCTTTCTTCACGGGTCAGGAATTGTAAAGAACATTTAGCTAATTTTATTAGAACCTGTAGTGCTTTATGTGTGCATGTATTTATTAATATAAGCAGTAAATCTATATAGCTGTAAAGGGATAAAAGCAAAAAATCAGAGTAGTGTTTAATATCCTTTTGTGTCCTGATTTTTAGGCTACCACAGCTTATAGAAATAGTTGGCAAGATCAATGTAGCATCAACTGCCTGTGTCCATGAGTTCTCTAAATTTTTCTGGAGACTTTGTAGGACATTTGGGAAAATTTTTACAAACACTAAGGTAAGAGACAGTGCCTTAAATAGTCTACACAAAGAGTACCTTGATAATATATATTCTCTATATTTACAGTATGTCAGAACACCCAGATTTTGTGACATTTATATTTTTGTGTCACACTGATGCTTTTCCATAAGTACATTTAAACCTGCTATTTTTAGAGCCCTGTTTGTGTCCTTTTATGATTTTGGTTGTTTTGGAATGGGTGTCTTATCTTGCCCAACCAGGGACAATTTTTTTTTTAATATATTCTTTTTATTTCCTTTGTGAATGACAGAGTAGGAGAGATTGTCCTAATTCTGGTTATTTAACCACTTTCTCTCTTCGACAGCATGCTGTTCACTCTTTGTGGGGTACAGAAGTACTCCAGCTTTACTTAATTAAAAAATTTGAAGTTGATGCCTTCCCAGCCTGAAAAGTTTTCCGCAGGTGGTATCTAAACATTTTTATCAAGGAATTACATAATTCTTCTCAATAAAATAACTTCTGAATATAATTTTAAAATACTTCAGGGAAATTGTCAAACATGAGAGGATTACCTAAAGATAAACTCTGTTAGCAGTACATGCTTCCTCCAGAGGGGGGATTGTTGTTTTGTTTGGGGAGATTTTTTTTGCTTTGTTTTGCAATTGTTTTAATTTTCCTAAGTTAATTGACACTGGTAACAGGTTTTCTTACATGGGATTCATTATCCTTTGCATAGGTAAAACCACAGTTCCAGGAAATCTTAAGACTGTCTGAGGAAAATATAGGTGAGTAGCTTTTTACTGAAATAAATTAATCTTAACTGCAACAGAAAAAAATTTCAATCTCTTGTTCAAATAACATTTTCAGGCTGCAGGTCTCAATTTTGTTATCTTTGTGAAATGTTGAAAAATCTAGTCTTAATTTGAATGAAACACTCTGAAGTGGTAGATTGTGGGTAAGGTGAAGAAAAATATCAAATCCAAATACTCCTTGAATATTATTTAAGCACATTTGTGTATATATGCATATAAATTGTTCATGTACATCAAAAAGGGTTTAAATCTATAGTATTTAAATACACACATGTAAGTCTACTTCATATAATGTGTATGTTCTGTGCTCATATGTATGGATAAAACCTCAATTCTTCACTGTGTTTCATTAGATTCCACAGCAGGTAATGGAGTGCTAACAAAAGCCACAGTTCCCATCTATGCAACAGGGGTCCTTACATGTTATATTCAGGTAGGTTTGTGTTTCTCTTTCTTTGTTAAATGTATAATACTGTGCAAAAGTTGTTTTTAAAAAAATACATAAGCATTACTGTGATCTCTGAAAACTTACTACTCTTGTGCATTGAAGATAGGTAGATGAATGGGCAGTTGTACATACATTTACAAGCAGAGTTTTCTCTTCAGGTGGTGATGATCATGTGTTACCATGTCCCTCTATCAAAACTATTAATGTTATTCCTAAAATTGTTTCTTGGTCATTTAACTATGAATTTTGCAAACATCGTGGTACAAAACTTACGGAAACAGATAAATTGCCATATGAAGCCTAGTTGGAGTCTTAAAGTTTTAATGTTACCTAGTACTAAAACAAACACACTATAAATATTACCTAATTCTCCAGCAATGAGCAGTCAAGTTCTAGTATATACATATCTTACAGGAAAAAATATTTTCTTCATAATCTTATGAAGTTTTAGTGGATTATGATTTACAAACTTTCAGGAGTCATAAATGTACTTAAGTACTGTTCTCAAAAGTTTCTTTAGTAAAGAATTTATGCATGAGTATGTGCTTAGTTGATGAAACACAATCTCTCCATGTGTTTGCTTTGAAAGGCTCGTTCTTTAACTACATTTTTTAAGTTCCTAAGAAAATTGTTAAATGCTTAATCTCGTTTGTTCTTTTCCATAGTTTGTCTTCTCTGCCATCACAACCTCACCAATCCTTCCAGCACATTCCCTTTAATCCCTTCCCTTCTTTCAGGAAGAAGACCGCAAGCTGTTAGTTGGATTCCTAGAAGATGTAATGACCATGCTTTCATTGTCTCATGCTCCTCTTGATAGCCTGAAAGCTTCCTTTGTGGAACTAGGGTAAAGAATATACCTTGGGGTTGAATACATCTAAATACATTAGAAGCTCTTATTAAAAGCTGCTAATCTATTTGTAATTTTAAATAACTGGGATGCTTTGGGTAAATAAAGAGTATGCTTGCTTTTTTTCTCTTGTGTAAATGTAAACTTCTAGGTTAAAAATGTTAACAGTAAAAAAAAAAATAATCTGAAGTGTAAAAGAGGAGCACCAAACCCAAAAATAAAATTTCCACAGAAATAACTCATTGAGAATATAATGAAAATTAATTTTGTATTTACCATACTATTGTCATTTGTTCTAGATATGTATTTGCATTCAATATAATAATTCATTGAAAATTATGTTCTTAAAGTTGATCTCGGGTTTCTTTTAATTAACTTTAAAAAGGAACATATTTTCTAGACTGCACATTGTTTGAGTCTTCCAGAACGAGATAAATATTTTGTATCCTGAAAGGATAAATGCTGGAGTTTTAGATCCGTTGAACAAGGAATTCTTAAGATTACATTTTTAGGTAAAGAACATATCCAGGGCGTGGGAGTATTTTTGTTTGATCAATTGCCCAACTGTTTTCTTCTAGTGCAAACCCAGCTTATCATGAGCTACTGTTAACTGTTTTGTGGTATGGAGTTGTCCATACTTCTGCTCTCGTTCGATGTACAGCTGCTAGAATGTTTGAGGTAAGTGTTCTCCAAACTGTTTTTCACTTTTTTAAAACTAGAGTTTATTTTTTTAAGAACAGGGATCTATCAGACAATGTTGCTACATTCTTAATAATTACAAACAAATAAGCTGTGTACTGTGTGATGGAGCAGGAGGTCGTTGTTCAGTTGTTTCTGTATCTGCTCTCTGTTCAACAGCACACCTTTCTATAGGTCTGTAGTTAAACATAGGCATCTGAGTTTTAACTTCTGCTTTTGCTATTCAACACATCATCAGTAGTCTAATACACAACTTAGCGTTTGCAGTAGGTCTTGTGTATGGTCATACAATGCACTTGCATTGTAATTCAAACTAGTTTTCTTTCTACCAGATATGGTGGTGAAGACACACATGCAACCAATTTTCTATTTTTTAAAATATTAAAAGAATTTTAAAAGAATTTACAGTTTTTTTACTTGCCTCACAATGACAGCTGCATTTTTCCCTTACCATCTATACATTTTGGTCAGAATAAAGACTAAAACATCTAGTAAGTTTGCTTTTATTTTCACATCATGCCTTTGTTTCATCAAATATTAATTTAAAAAGACATATGCAAAAACTCTGGGACATACTCCACAGGCTGAACAAAGAGAAAACTTTTTTGTCTTTTGCATGTTAGAAACACATATTTCTAATCACCATTACTTTTTCCTTCTTTTTGTGTATTTCTTCCATATTTCTCGTTTGGATACCTTTTGAGGGGCCCTCTAGCAGAACCTGATAGTTTGTTTCCATTTGCAAAAGCAAATCTTAAGTCTGCCTCAGAAAGAAGAGCACTTAACATATCGACCAGCTTTCTTTAGTGATAACTCTGCAGGTCAGAGCAGAGAGAGCAGTAAACAACCACAACTAGCTCCATCCTGAGACTTTGGTTGAAAACATCTAACAATGTCCTTTTTTTCTGGGTTTTGGTGTTGTTGGGGTTTTTTGTGGGTTGTTTCTTTCTTGTTTTCTCCTTCTTTTAAAAAGGAAATGGCAATTTTTGGACATCTTTAAAATCTATTTGCATCTTTTCCCTCTCACAAAAGCATTTTTTAACTCCTATTTGTAATAATAAGCTTTTTTCCCCTAATAAACATTAGCCAAACATATGAAAGACCTGTTATAACAGGCTGTTGTCTTGGCTGCAGCTTTTTTCCAAATTCAGCTGCATGTTTATTATTTTTCGGCAGTCTTGACATGCTATTTTATATCTTGTTTCTTAGTATATTTCAATTCTTACCCAAGCCTATGAAGCTTTCTTTTAAATGCTTTTCTTATTTGAAAATAGTAGCATATTGCTATTTCCTGGATAGCCATGGCATACATATTTATACATGGTGTTATGTAAAGTTGGGAAGTCACCTGTGCAAAGAGGTACTAATAGTTGGGTTTGCTAGTGGAAGATTCCATCACTCAAGCAACTTCTGTAACCTCGGAGGCTGCTTGAATGGCAAAGGCCAGTGATTAAATAATAGGATGAAGAGTATGTGACCTGCAGGAAAGCTGTATGAGAACAGTGAAAATTCTGAGCAGCACAGGGTCTGCAGGCCTGACTGCTTTACCAAACCTTTACAGTCTGTTAAGGGTTGGAAGGACACAGAAGTGATGTGGGGCCGTTCCACTCCTTTGGGGAAGGAAAGCTTTGTGCTACCACTTTTAAGCTGTAATTTGTGTAAGTAATGATCTAGAGGAATCAAAAAAAGACAACAATTTACATTGTCTGTCTCACTCTAACCTTACATGCTGCTACACGGCTTTGCCCATCCAGCTGTTTTGGTGCTTCTGTATTAATGTTTTTAGTCAGCAGCTTCCCATTTGATTGTTGATGCAAACAGATTTGATTGCTCTGATTTGAACGTGAAGCATGTAGTTAAGTTATACATAACTTTTGCTGGTTTGTTTGGGTTCAGGGCTAGAGACATCTTCAGAATGACACTTGTATTATAAAATATGCTTTATTTTCTGTATGATGGAATGCATCTGTTCACTGTGCTTTACCATACTTAGAAATGTGGCAGACCAGACAGGAATGAAGCTGAGATCACTCTAAATTATTTGCTAATTATACAAATCCCAAGCATTTGGGTTGTTTTTGTTTTTTTTTTTCAAAGCACTGTGTAACTGCTAGGCTTTTCTCTAGATGAACATTAGTAAAGAAAACTCAAGTCCCTGTTTGTCCAAGATTGAAAATTATAAGCATTCTCTATTTTAATAAATGTGAAAATTAGTAAAGCTATGTACGAGAGTAAAACCATCATAAACAAACCATGAGCTATGTTCTTAACAGCTGTTTGAAGAGTAGCCCATGAACTCAACAGATTGGCACTTGGAGTTGTTGCCAATGTAAATAATTGTGAAATGTATTAAGGTTAAAATGTTGTAGTTGAACTGACATCCTAATGCTTTCTGAAGAACAAGTATAGGATGTTGCAACTTTCCTACTCCAGGTGCTTTGCAGCAATTGTGTCCTATGTTCCTACTCAGCTTCTCCCCTTTCTTCTCCAGTAAATGTCTGTGAGGCCACACTGTTCCATGTCTGTGCATGCACACACATACATGCACACACAAGTGTTGCTTAATAGGAACAACTGCTTTATATAGAAGCTTCTGAAAAGTCAGATTCCTTCCAATCTTTCACAACTTACTTTGGTTTAAATTCAGAGCTGGTAAAGCAGGAATGCTCTAACAAATAGAATGTAAAATGTTCTCTAGTTCAAGGTTGTAAATACTGCCTTATGTAGTGGCAGCTATTGCTTTTCCCAGAGAAAGCTTATAATTTAAATTGTGTTCATTACGCAATATGAATAATCAGAATATAGCTAAATATTAGAAGACATTTCATATTCCTCATATAAATGTAATAAGATTTTTATATTTATCTCCTAAAACCAGCAAATACATGCAGACTTCCTTAAATGAGACACAAAATGGAAATATCTAATCTTTCCTCTTTTTATTAATGAAGACAAAACCCACCATTTTGTTGATTATAAAGAAGTTTGCAACTTGGTTTGAAAATTAGTAGGTTTTCACATGAAGAAAACATTTAAAGGGCATGGGCAACGTATGCAGCAAATGCTTGTGTATAACTACGTAGGTAATGTAAAAAAATCCCCTGGGAACATGTGGATTCAAACAACTTTGTTAAGTTCATGGATAATGAATTTTACTGTGATTTCAAGCTTTTAACGTTTGGGATGTACTGCAACAAATATCTCTTCCTTAGTTTGCAAAAAGACTTGAGGAAATACATTTCATGGATAGTTCAAGGATTCTCTGTTTTCTACCTGCACAGACCATGCTTACTGCTTGGATGGTTGTTAAATATCCACAAGTCCTGAATGACTTTCAGGAAAACATTTTGGCATCTGGGAAGGTGCTGTTTGTCCCATTGTACAAGGTGTGAGAGGTGTCACTCAGTGTGAGGAAATCTACATACATTTGGCCTAGTCAACACTTCTGTGTTGCATGTGATAGCCACCTACTATGGTAAATAGTGTTGTGTTGAGTTAGAAACAGCATTTACATGGAATTGTCAAATTCAAATTGACATCGCTTTAGTCCTCTATTATACATAACTTTATTTATAATTATAATTATAATAGTATCTGAAATAAAACATGCAGTTACATGCTAAAGGTTTGAGCTCAAGTTTTACAATATCTGAAATTAAAGAAAACATCGCATCATTGAATTTGTCACGTTTGTGCTGATTGCCAGACCACTTTAGCTTTCTTCACACCTTTGCATTTATGAAGCTCTAGTGTAGCAGTATTTGCTTAGCTTCTAATTTTGGTTTGCTTTTTGTGTTTTTTTTCTTCCTCTCTCTTGGTTGTGCCGTTCTTCTTCCCATGATACTGTACTCGCTCTTTCCATGCATCACCTGTGATACCCCCCTGCTCCGACCATTCAGCTGTTGGTGAAGGGGGTACATGAAACTCTGGTAGCTCAGAGAGTTGTTCCTGCTCTCATTACTCTCTCCAGTGACCCTGAAATGTAAGTTCCCTGACTCTTATATAACTAGCATCTTTCTTAATACTTAGAAAGAAATAACCATCAGTTATGTCTCTTAATCTAGCTGAACAAAAATTGAATTACTTTCAAAGGAAAGTAACCTTTAAGTCACTTATTTCTAAATAAAAAGGTTTATTGCAACATCTGGAATTAAACTGTATAAAGATGCTGAATAAACTTTAAATAGAAAACCTAAATCCATGTAATTTAATTTTTGTTTTCTATATTTAATCATGTTCTCAATTTTCAAATTTGCTTACATAATTTCTAGCAGAAAGCTGGATACTACTATTCTGTAATGCTGTCAGCTTTGCTACTGCAAAATTAAGTATCATCTGAATTAATGAAATACAAAGTAATTTTTGCTGCATCTCATTTCTGATAGACAACTGTGGCACTTCATTTCCTGGACACTCTGATGTGGTATTTCTTTCAAGTTAAGGAGGGATGCTTTGCTAATCTCATTAACAACTTGTTACTAACAGATGCTGCAGCATGAATAGAGTCATAGTGGCTTTAATGTCTTGTGTGGGTGACTAAACCAAGAACAACCCCAAGAGTCTGCCTGCCCATCCTCAGTCACAGCTAACCCAGTTCTGAAAGTTTACCAAAGCGTTTTTTATTGCATGTTGACTGGTTTACAGCTGACTCTTCGAGGCATGAGTGAAGCATTAGTTGACAAGCGGGTTGCTCCGGCCCTTGTTACCTTGTCCAGTGATCCTGAATTGTGAGTTTCAGACTGAGACCTTGAGTTAATCCTGTCCTTTTCCTGGTCTGCTTT
>WEIU01006486.1:0-52951 GCA_013389925.1 Aegithalos caudatus | reverse complement strand
TTTTTTTTTTGTCATTGCTAGAAACTAATGTAACTTAAAAGTACTAATTTTAAAGTTTTTATTTAAGTAATTTTGTTCTTGGTGTTGAATACATCTTAAAGACCCTATTCTTCCATTGTAGTTCAGTAAGGATTGCTACAATCCCTGCTTTTGGGACCATCATGGAAACTGTTACGCAGAGAGAGGTAAGACACCTGTTGTCACCTGTGTTTTTGTAGCACAAGAAGTGGATGATTTTTTTAATAAATCCAGAATAAAATAAAGGGCAACTCATAAATTTTTTTTTTTTTTTTAATATTCTCTTCCAAAGTGCTTTCCTGTTTTGCAATGGCCTTTTTTTTTTCTTCCTAAACAAACCAACCCTTATAACTAATAAAAACATTTCCTTCTAAATCTCAACCAAACATAAACAACCAGAGACAGATAAGTAGAGGGGAGGCCTGTGCTAGAAGATGGGAAATCCCATGCTCAAAATGTTTTTTTAAAACCTTCTCCAGTACAGTTGTGAAATCTAACTCCATTATTTCCAAATTAAATAGTTCTATTTTAAAATGGTGATTAAAAACATCCACATATTGTACTATTGTATATTGTACTATTTTAGATGCTTTAGGGTATTCTGCTTGGCTCCCAAGTACTTCAGAAGAGCACAAGACTCTTGTTCCCCTTGGTGTCCAAGATGGCACTGAAAGACACAATGACATGAGGAAAGTATTCCTTGAAGATAATGTAGAGATGCAATGCCTCCTCATTTTTAAATGATGATACCATGGTAATAGATAAGAATTTTGAAGACAGTCAGGATTCTGCTGTAAGCAGTAGAAAACTGGATTTTGTTTCATGTAACAACTGTGCAATCGAATTTCTTCTGTAAGTCTTTGCAGCTTTTTGCAGAGCTTGCATTCTTCCCGTAATTTCAGCATACTCTAAAAGAATGTGTTTGAGGAAATATGAGTAATGTGAGTCAAGTCAGTGATGACTCACACATACTTGGAAGATGGAAAAGTTAGAATTTTGTAGCTTGGAATGCATGCCTATAATCAGTTGGGAAGAATATTGTTTTGTTACCACACAGAAATTACTGTATCCATTGCACTAATTATAATAAGCTTTAGAGTACAGAGGTGATAGTACCTTCCAAAATGTATCATAAAATGTTATTTTTTCAACTTTGAATCCAAATTAAATACCTATCTCTTCTTTTTTTGTTGTTGTTTTTTAGCCTTTAATTGAAGAAATATTTTTAGTTCCACTGATTTTATTATAGTTATTTTTGCATCTCTGTCCTCTGCAAAAAAAATTTCAGCCTATTAATTGAGATACATTACAAAAATGCCATTAATGGATTTCTAATTAATCTGGAGAACTCTGTAGATATTAATAGTAAGAGGGAAACTGTAATAACAGATGAAAAAAGGGAGCATCAGACTCAAGGAAACCTCAGGGGCAAAGATCAGATATATGGGAACACCTGTCTGTTCTTAAAAGATATATCAGATTAAAACCCTAGTAACAGTCTTCAAAACATAGAGGTGCATTGAAGAGTTTGAAACATCCTGTTAGAAAAAAATCTGTAAATTAGAAGGAAGTCCAAGATCTGTCATCTAAAATACAGCAGATTGTAAACATACTCTGAAGTAATCATAACGATTCCTAGCATCTTTATTCTTTTGTGTTCTTTCTATTTCTCTGGGAATATTTAAGCTTCTGGAGAGAGTGAAAATGCAGCTGGCATCTTTCCTGGAGGACCCTCAGTATCAAGACCAACATTCTTTACATACAGAAATCATAAAAACATTTGGAAGAGTTGGACCTAATGCTGAGCCTAGATTTAGAGATGAATGTAAGTTGCATCCATTGGAAGATGCAGTCTTCCTGTCTCTGTCCAAAAGCCAATACATGTGCTGGTTACATTGATGGGATTTTTCTTTTTTGTTTTTTTCTGTAAACTCTTATTCTTTCAAAGGTTCTCCAAGGTACCTTTTTATTTTAGGTGGCACTACCACAAATTTTTATTTCAAGTTTGAGTCAATCCATTAAATTTGCAAGGGCAAGGCCATCAAAAACAACTGTTTGCAATTCTGATTCCATGCTGATGTTTCAGGTACCTGCAGTTGCCTGTTTAATGCCAGACAAATCTATGGAAAGCTGTTTCAAATACTCACCCCTGTATTTACTTTTCCAGTTGTTATTCCACACTTGCACAAGTTAGCCTTGGTCAACAACCAGCAGTCTGTTGATTCGAAGAGACTGGATATTGCTACCCACCTGTTTGAGTCCTACAGTGCTCTCTCCTGTTGTTGTATCCTTTTCTCTGGGGAAGTTTGGCTGTTCTCTGGTGGTGAGAGAAGCTTAATATTAGAAAAATAACTAAGTTTGTCTTTGAATCTGTGATGTAAAACATGATCCACTCAGCATAAGGGAGAGGTTTTCAGAGATGGTGAATATCACGGATTTGTTGGACACCAGGTGCCCACCAAGCCACTCTCCTTCCCCTCCTCAGCAGGATGACTGAGGGTGGGGGAGAAAATCAGATGGAGGAAAAACTCATGTGTCAAAATAAAGGCAGTTTAATAAAGCATAAGCTATGCACAGAAGCAAAGCAAGACAGAGGATTTATTCTCTACTTTCCATTAGCAAGCAATGTCCAGCTATTTCCTGAGAAGCAGGGCTTCAGCACGTGTAGCAGTCACTCCAGAAGACAAACATCAAAATAACAAATGGTGTCCTGCCCCACCACCAGCACTTTCTCTTAGTTTTATATCTGAATATGGTATGGAACATCCCTTTGGTCAGTTTGGGTCAGCTGTCCAGGCTGTGTGCCCTTCCTCAGCCTCTGATGGGGGGGGGAATGTTGAGAGACAGCGCTGCTCAGCAGTAGCCTAAGCACTGGTGTGCTACCAACACCTTTCTAGGTACTAATGCGAAGCACAGCACTGAGGGCTGCTGTGCAGAAAATGAACTCCAGCTCAGCCAAGACCCTTACAGTGGATCTGGTAGATACTTTAAATAACAAAGCTACAAAACCAAAACTCTTCATCTTAACCAATAAATCAAGAAAAAAAATCTTAAAATAATTGTATGGATGTATGAAATACTTAATGTTAAATATGTTTTAAGATCTTTTTTCCTTCTTATTAGTCATGAAGTGTCAAATGCTGCTCTGTTTTCTTAGTTTTGCTGCTGCCCTTGTGTTCCATAGAACAACATTATCAGAAGACAGGAAAAAAAAAGTATAATTTCAAAAAGCAGTCCTTATAATACCTTAACAACCTGGGCTTTAGTTATTTCAGAGGATTTAATGGTCAACCACTTTTTACCAGGACTGAAGTGTTTACGAACTGACATGGAACATCTCTCCCCAGAGCATGAGGTGAGCAGCTCTGTTTACTGAATATGAGATTGTAGGTGGCAGAAGTTGAAATGTGATGGCATTTAAAACCAGAAGTTAAAGAGGACTGCTCATAAGTGGTTTCAAAACATGGCGTTGAGGAGGTTGGTTTTTTTTTGGGTTTTTTTGTTTTGTTTCGTTTTGTTTTTTAATAAAGACTAGGTCACATGATTTAAAAAACAGTAAAATCTTGTAAAATGTGTTTCTAAGCTGAGGCCCTCTGCAGACAAATACTCAACTGTCAAAAAACCATTTAGAAACACAGATCTTCCTAGATTGAAGAAAAAGGAAATGTTTTTGCCATATTGATGTTAATCAAACCAAGGATGCGCTAAAATCAATGGCTATAATAAATCCATGGAAATGCAGATAAAAATTGGTGGAATGCAGGAAAGAAACTATTAAGGATTAGGGAAGTAGAGTCCTAAAATACCTGGGGTACACTTCATATCTGGAGCACTGTGTCCAGTTCTGGGCTCCCCAGTACAAAAGCATGGACTTAGTGCAAGGCTGGAGGAGAAAATGAGGGAGCTGGGACTGTTCAGCCTGGAGAAGAGAAGGCTTGGGTGAATTTTATCAGTACCTGAAGAGAGGGTCCAAAGAGGACAGAGCTAGGCTCTTCTCAGTGCTCAGTGACAAGACCAGGGACCATGGGCAGAACTGGGAATTTTTTTAGTTGTGAAAATGACTGAGCAGTAGCCCACTTTGTCCAAAGAGGTTGTGGAGGACAAATGCTTGGATACTCAAAAGCCAACTCGACATGTTATTCCTCGGCATTTGCTTCAGGTGGCCCTGCTTGAGCAGGGGGTTGGACCAGATGATCCTCCAGGGGTCCCTTCCAACCTCAACCACTGTGTGATTCTGTGAATTTGTAAAGAGCAGATTAAAAGAAGCAGACAGGACAATATGGACTGAACAAGAGCTTCTCTGGTAGGAGGAGCTTACAGAAAGCAGCAAAAAAATTAGCAGAAGAAGCCATCTTGAGCAACTTGAAAATCTTGGTCCTATGCACTTTTTTGGTAAGTACTTGAAGAGGATGAATACTAACAGAGAACGAAACAAAGACTTGTTAAGTTAGTAGCGAAAATAAAGGAGATGTTTTGTTGCATGTTGAGGAAAATCTTAACAAGATGGACATTTCAAGAGATCAAGAAAAAGATTTAATCAGAATGGAGGAAAGAGTACTGTTTTAGTCTTTGAAGGTTAATACTGCTCTTTCATGAATTACTTTGTACATGAGAAAATTAATTTATTTTCCTTCTGTTTGCAAAAGTGACTGAATTGAGATGACTGTTCTCTCTGGGAGTCTAAGTTCTTATATTCAGTAACAAAGTTCCTTCTTTTTTCCATCTAAAAACCTATAGTATCAATGTTTTATTTTCTCTGTATTATTATTGGAGGAACTGTTCAACGTGAAAGGAAAGAATCTGAGTTCAGAACGCTGAGTCAGAAGGAAAAGTAGTGACCTGAGCAAAGGCAACAGAATTGTGCTTCCTTAGCACAGGCAGTACTGGAGGTGTGGCAATGATAGATATTCTTTGTTCAGAGAGAGGTGGAAGATGGACTGGGAGGTCTTAAGCATCTATCTGAAAGCTGCAGTAGACAAAATTTCATTTTCTTTCACCAGTGGGATAACTGATGAATTCTGCTACTTCATTTTGTAATTAATGTAACTTCTAAGGTTTACAGACATAGTTCAAAAGATACCCTGAATTAGAATAAGGGGTTTGATTGAGTTTGAATCTTGTAGTCAGAGAAGGAACTGAGGACTGGAATAGGATAAAAAAATCAGTAAGTAAAGACAGCTCTCAATCCTCCATTACAACATTCTGCATTACTGTTCTTAAGGGACTTCAGGCATGATGCCAAGTGCTTTGTCTTTTTAGCCAGAGAACAATATAAAATTTAAAATATTTACTCTTGCTCCAGTGGGTTAGAAAATTCACTACAGGATTTACCATTTTTATCCCTTTTATTGTAGAAATAGATATCTAGTGCTTGATCAGCTTCCCACTTCAATAGGATGTTTGTAGGCATCATGGTAGAAGCTTCTGAGGCCCACTGAGTTCTAGTGTCTGTCTTGGAAGCCTTCAATCTGGAAATCATGTTTTCTGAAATGAATGCCTTTTACTGTCTCAAACAATTAGACATTTGCATGAAGAGAATTAAGCCTTTTTTCATTATTTTGGCCACTGTGGTGTTAGTCACGATTCAAATGGCATATCACTTGAAAAATACACATTTTCTAAATCACAGTGCCTTAGCGCTAATGGCTTTAATGTCAGCACAGAGTTTATGCTCATCTTGGAAGGGTAACATTGTGGAATTGGCTTGTGTGGTCCTGTCTGGCAGCATTTACCACTCATAACTCATACTTGTTTTCCTTTCTTTCATATAAATGAAAGTGCAAGTTGGGCATTTTGGTGACACCTTCTCATCTTTAAGGGAAACATTTTACCTTGTACAGACATTCAGATATTTTACCAGCATCTCTAGTTAATGTCAGGTCCCCTCTTCCTCATTTTCCACTTGCCTTCTATGGGTTTTCAAAGTAAGTGGATTTGAGTTGCATGATAGTGAGTCAGTACTTGGTAAAAATATTTAGTCCATATACTGCAGTATTGTTTATAAGACTTCAGCATGTTAAGTCTCTTAAGTGTCTCTAAATATAGAGTTAGTGCTCTAAAATATTTCTCTTTAAGGAGATGTGATTTCATAATCAGTCCTATGACCAAACAAAGAGAACCGAAGGGAATAGGTCTGAGCAGTATGTGCAAAGCCATAATGTAGAAATTTAGAAATTAATTTGCAGAAGATACAAGAATTGCTCCACCTCATCACAAATCACACAACCTTGCCAGAAAGAGCTGTACAATGGGTAGAAAATCCATCCTGTTATTGAAATGATCCTGGATCCTTGATGAATTATTCTCCCCTTTGATCAAGACTTCATTTTGTTGATATTTGGAACATCTGGATTCAGATGTACAAAAATGTAGGAAATCTCCAGAGAAGAGGTAGAAATGCTAAGCAACAAAAATTATGGTGGCCATGCTCTAGAAATTTTAGGGTTTTTTTGATACAGAACAAAAAGCTTGTTTTTTTCACTAGAATTCTGAGTGCATTGCTCTTGTATCTCTGTACTCTTGAGCATTAAATATTTGTATAACATTTTATGCAAATGGCGGACAGCAAATTTAGCAGGAAGAGTTGTAGTCAACACTCAAGGGTGTATAACACCTGCTACCTGAGATGTTTCAAATGTTGAAGTAGTACTTTTGGAGAAAGAGGAAGCAGTGGCACAGATTCGCAGACCAGGCCACATCTTATCAATGTAATTCATGGTTGTGCTGCAGACTAGATAGAAACCAGGATTTTAATTTATACAAATACATTTTAAAATAGTTACCACTTGGTAGTAACCATTAGTGACTGATCTGTATTTTAGAGATTGCAAATAGTTTTTTTCCGTTGTCCTATATATTCAGGCTTGGTAAGACAGTACTGATTTTAAGTTTAGCATCTCAAAAAAGTATTTGGCTTTCTTTTGGGCTGTGGCAGAGGAAGTTTCAATTTATGCAGTGTGTATATATGTATGTATATATTTATAGTTTCATACTTTGCATTTTAACTGTTTTGCCTAAGTGTTTCAAAACACTTTTGTTTTAATCTGTTAAAACAGTACTGTTGTGAACAGGGCAAGGAGTCATCTGTCTGTCCCATAAATTAACTGTATGATTTTTTTTTTTAAGCTTGCTATTGGGAATCATTCCTTTATTTTTGGATAAGTGTAAAAATGTCAGTGTGGAGGTATTTTCAGTCTTAAATACTCTGCAGAAACCTTTAACACTGTAATTGCTTAAATAAAGGACAAAAAGCCATGAGTCACAGGAACTCTGGAAGACAGGTGGAATGATACCAATTTGATTTTAGTACTTCCTTCCATTAAGGTGTTGTCTTAGAGTGCCATCACACTTTCTTTCCTTGCTTTTTCTGTCATGCATAATGTTCATGAAGATACTGTGTGTCACAGATGTTTGTTTTAGCTCTGCTTTTAAAAGTCTGGGGGGAAAGGAGGGAGTCCTGAACTTCTGTAACTATTTGGAAAACATTTTCTTCTTTAAGTTAATTTGAATATTTTTGTTGTTTCTAACCACAAGGCATTATCAGATAACTGGAACTCAAAGGCACTTAAAAACAACACAGGGAAATGTTTTAAACAGTTCTACTAATGTCAGAATTATTTGCAGAGTAGATTTCATAAGAAGTGTTAATGTAAAAGGAAAAAAATGTCAAATGTCATGTATCTCTCTTCCTTATGTGACCTTAGGTTATTTTGAGCTCCATGATAAAAGAATGTGAACAGAAAGTGGAAAACAAGACCGTCCAAGAACCGCAAGGGTGAGACTTCTTCCACTTCCCTTTTTCTATGTGCCTCCAGAGTAGTGTTCTGCAGAGTGCATTCCATAATGGTGTCTGTTGCAGCAGCCTTCTTGTTAGAGGGTAGAAATAAGCCAAGACACAGACTGTCTATCACAGCATGAAAAGGATCCTGGTTTATTCCCCTTTACAGCTCAGCCAGCTATTCGCTGACTCTGGCAGCAGCAAGCTCCTACTGTAGGTTTCCCTTGCAGCCTCTGACTGCTGGTTATTTCCTGCTAAACTATGGCTGCATGTATTCAGACTTTGAATGCAGGCTTTTACCCAGCAAGACTGTGACTGCAGGTTCCAACAACAGGGTGTAACTGCAGACCCAGACCTCACAGCAGTGATTCTCTTTCCCCAGGATCCTTCTGCATGATCCTCTTGTTTCCTCTTCCTCAAGGTTCCTCCACCTTCGTCATCCCCTCACCACCTAACCAACTCCCTTTTATCACACTTATCTTTATTAGATGTAGCTGTGACTCATCAGGGGCTGTATTGGTTAATTAATAGAACTGTTACTTACCTCGTTGAGGTCACCTATATTCCCTTCTCCTACAGGTGTCCAGGGTTTATGACCTGAAATCCTGCACTGACATACGCTGTATTTGAAAACAGATTTTAGAAGCTTTAATACAGTGGTTATTTCTGTCTCTAGTGTAAAACAAGGGACAACAATTTTTTTTTGTAGGAATTATGTTCTTTGTTCTTAATTTTTTATTCATTTAAAGCAGTATTTAAATTTTTGTCCTGAATCTGAGAAATCGGGGAGTACCTGGCAAAGCACTTAGAACAGTGTCTGTACCAGACACTCTGCCACCCATGGGAGTGGCAACCTGTACGCTGAGGGAATTGTTCTGGTCCTGGGAATGGCTTGCTTCAGGCTGCTGTCATGGTTTGCACATGACCAGTGCACAGAACGGTTTCTCCAGTGTTTCCACTGACCCCTGTGTGAGGGTGCTGGTTAGGAAGTAGGCTGACTTTGGGAAAACACCCTTTCCACAAACAGTAAGCCCAGCTCTCCAGGGAGGCAGCAGACACACCGTACATGTGCATCCATTTGCTTCACATGCAGAGATGGTATCATATGTGTGCACTCCTGATAACAAAAGTAGCCAACAGACCCACATTGGACGTGGAAATTTGGAATGCTCAGTGTCATTATGATGAGTTAGTTGTATGTGCTCTGTCACCTGCTTATTGCCTGGAATGGCATGCCAGCAGGTAAATTCTTGTGGATTATTATATAACTTAATAAATCCTTAGCAGTGTTGCCAGGAAGTATGTGGGAAGGTATCTGAAAAATCTGTTCTCAATCCCAATGCTTTGTCATGAGAATTGAGACAATTGCTGAAGCTTGTTCATACCATGCTTCCTTATCTTAACAAACTGATAGAATTAACTTCTTGAAAGAGCTCACCCATAGTCCTGGAAGCAACTGATAGTTTGAGAATGACTAAAATAAGGTGTACAAGAACTGAACAGAAGAAATGTGAAGCAGAAAAAGGGTCAGTCTCTCACGCACCAAGTAAAATACTTCAGGCTTTACTACTAATAAATATGTTGAAATCAGTCAGCCCTATCAAACCGTTGCAGAAACAGATAAATGCAAACCTCATACAACATCTAGTGTATTTTCTTTAATAATGCAGCTGCTGAAAACTAAGATATGAAAAGGTTAGGTCTTTGCAATCTGTTCCTTTGTTCTTTAATTAGCCTTCCCCTTTCTTATTCAACATCAGGCTATGGTTGCAGTCTTGCACTGTACAAAATTAACAAGAAATATTTTACTACTGAAGAAATGACCTTTTCATATACGTAAATATCTCTGTTTTCTGGCTAAGCACTTCTAATTTCAGTTCCTAATTTCAATGACAAATACATATTTGACGAAGGATTTAAATGTGACTGGGATATAAATTACTGGGGTTTGTTAACAGCATGGGAATGCATGCACAGAAATCAAAATGAGTGTTCTTGTCTTTTCCCCTTGCTCTTAGAAAAAGTTGCTCAAATAATACAGGATCCAAGAAATAGGTTTTTTTCAGAAGATTAAACTTTGCATTTTAAAATATTGGATAGTCACTTTTGTTAAACATTTTCTTTATCAATTATAAGGTATTTCAGTCATGGGTAACAACTTAGGTTACAAATGGATTGCTATAAAATGCCCATCAGGAACAACTGTTTTGGCCTAGAGCTTCCACATAAAACAGGTAGAACTCTGCGTAGCATCTGATTCATCTAGAAACCAGGAAAAATTTGGTGTTTACACATTTTTGTTTGTGGGTTGGGTTTTGGTTTGGTTTTTAAATAGTGAATAAATGCAAGGACTTTTCTGTTGGATTGATTGTTTCAAACAAGGTATACTATTGCTTTGTTGGGTTCTTTGATTACTTTTTAAGGATGTGAGATTGAAATTATTTGGTTTTGTATTAATTTTTGCTATGTTTAAGTATTCAGTTTGAATAGTAATGGAAGTAGTTTGGAGGCATATTTAAGCTTTAAAGTTTGCAGGATGCTGTGGATTATGTTTCTATTTACAGTAACATGGTATTAGAAAACATGAACTTCTAGAGTCTGCGCTTGTTACTTTTTAATTTTTGACGTCAGATGGCTGATATCCCGCAAACTGTTTCAAGAACCAATGGAACATGTTGTTTTCCTCAGTCTTATTCAGGATCATTAGTCTAATGGAAACACAGTTTGTTTAAAACTACAAGTTTGTCACCAGTTGCTAGGCTTTCTTCTCTGAAGTGAGCAGTTTTATTTTCTTAATGCTGGAATGTACGGTATTTCCCAAATAAGTTTTCATAGCTGCACACAATTCTAGGATACCTCACAGTCTGAGCTAGCTTCTTGTCCTTAACTAGATAACTGATAGTGAGTATAAACTGTTACTTACATAATTTATATGCCCTTGCTTTATCATGAAATCAAAGGAAATTGCATAGGGCATCCATCTTACTGTAGCAGTAATTTCCCTGCTGAGTTGTTTCAGCTGGAAATATGTGATCATTAGTTGACTGGAGATGTTTAATCAAGCCAGAGATGTCTGGCTATATGATTGTGCCTGAAATAAATATTTTACTTTAAAAGTTTATAATTAAACTATTTCCAAATCCACGGTACAGCTTTAGTGAGAAGCTTCCCTTTTATTTTTAAGGTACTTTAAAAAGAGCCAGAAATCCTTATCACTATGGACTTTTTTTTTTTTTTTTTTTTTTTTTGTGGTGTGAAATGGGAGAAAGTACTGGGTATATCCCTTCTACTTTTGAAGAAATCATTCAAGTTCTGTTGAAACAACTCAGAGTTAACTTCAGTTTAATCTCCTTGATGCAAGTGTGTCTAACAGAACTGTTTATAACTTTTCAAACTGAAAAGTCAGTTCCTGGAATCTGGCCTTTGCCAGTAAGACAGATTTTGTGGTCTTAGCTATAATTTTGAAATGCAGAGTCCACACTGAGTTCACAAGGGAGAATTTATTTGGTAATGTTTTCTAAAATTGTCCTTGTCCAATGTTGAAGAACACTTGCCATTTTGACTACAAGTGTAGGAAGTATAGAATATTTGTTAATATTCCTGCTATGTACATTTGCTCTGTTTTGAGACAGATGACTCCTACTGTGCTAAACAGTTATATATATCTGAAGTTGAGCTCACTGGTATGTTGTTAATTAAAAAAATAAAATTGTTAATTTCACATAATAGGGATAATTTCTCAACATATTAGCTTAGCATCCTGTAGCTTCAGCATTGATTGGTTGCTCCTTCCAGTCCAGTTTGTGGGAAACCTATGAACTCTCCATTGTCCTGTCTAGTATGGGTCAAGTAGGAACATCCAAGCACAGGTAATAGGAGCCACATTCACAACAACCAGAAGGAGAAGCTCCTTACCTGGTGAGAGGCTGACCCAGTAGGACTCAGGGTGGGGTTTGCAAGAAATTATAAGGAGTTCAAAGGAAAGCTGATCAAGTAATATAAAATAAAAATAAAGATTTATTGAAAGTTATAGGTTGACAATCCTGACCAATTTTTAACTCTGCTCAGGTGGAAGTAGTTGGAAAATAAGGAGTTGAAAATTAAGGAGGGAGGTTACTGTTTTGTACTTACTTGGCTTTTGCTCATCTCTACACGTCTGCTAATGTCATTGTTGGAGGCAGGTTACTTGGGTTAGAAAGGTCTGTGTCTGAACTTACACTAAATAAACATAAGGATTGCCATTTCTGGTGAGAAGACAAAGCCAGTCTTTCATCAGAGTTATTTGTCACTATTCACATAGCAATTCCCCAATAGGTAGCAAATGCTAATATGGTGACATCCAAAGATACTAAAACTTAGCACAAAAATACCATTTTCACAGGCACTGTGAGCACATTATAATAAATTTAACAGTGTATATGTGGACTAGGTAGTGATGGGTTTTCCATTCTTCTTCATAGACTGGTCTTTTTTGTTGAAACCTCTGACTCACAATTTAACTGCTTAATAAATAACAATATAATGCACTTTTTAATTTGTGCCTTATGCCACCAAATGTTTTCCTTTCCTAGCTCAATGTCAATTGCAGCGAGCCTGGTGAGTGAAGATACAAAGACCAAGTTTTTGAACAAAATGGGCCAGCTGACTACATCAGGTGCAATGTTGGCTAATGTGTTCCAGAGAAAGAAGTAAGGTGGGAAAAGGAACTCCCAGCTAACACTAAGGTGGACCTCACAGAGACTGGTTCCTGTACTTGAAGTACTTGCCTTTTAATTTCTTCTGTCTTATGTTCTTGTAGTATAATTTTATTCTAACCTCCAAAGATATTTGCACTGCTTTTGAATATCGCTGTGTATCTGTTAATTTTGGGTTAACTGTGGTTGATATAAAACTGAAATCATAGTCTGTACCAAGTCCCTGTTCTGTGTTCTTGTCTTTCCAGCATAATTTTTTTTATATAGTGGAAGGTTTTGGTTTTTTTTTATTTTCTGACAGGATATCAGCAAATATCTGTATTATACATGGAGCTATTCTGACGGTACTTAAAATAATGTAAATTTGAAGTCATTGTCATGAAGTAATAAAAGTGAAGATTACTTATGTATTTAAATTATGAGAGAGTAATGTAGATTTTTTAATTATGTTTCTAAAAAGAAGAGGAAGAGCCCACCAGCATTTGTCTGTGCTTCTAGGGTTGTTTTTGTAAGTATTGTGCATCTCGAATCCAGAGGAATTGCAGTATCTAATGTATGAGACTGCTTGCACTGCATCAGTCTGCAGGGAATGCTCATGTTTCAGATGCTTTATGCTGACATTGTAAATGCTGTACAAAGTCCTTCAGATAAAATTCTCACACCTATGTGGTTTTTTGAGGGATTTTTTTTCTTTTGTTGGGGTTTTTGTTTTATTTTAAAGCACTTTACAGGTCTACACATCCACAGGTACATCCATTAAGTAAAGGAAAAACATGATAAATTAATAAATGTTAATAAATGTGTAAGCTACTACGCAGGGTCCCTAGTTCAGTTCTGCAGGCAGAGGAAACCTTATGCAGGGGAGAGACAGCTTTCATCTTGCACTTGGTGTGCAATTCTGTGGACTGTGAAAACTAAAGATATTTTGTTGTTTAGATTGAATTTCAGTTCCTATTTAATTCTGGAGTGTTTGGAATTACTTTGAGTTTGATGTGCAGTTTCTTTAAAACATTAAGTAGACTGCCTACATACTTTTTGAAAATTACATTACAGGGGGCATATTCAACTACCAAATATTTTTGTTAGCAAGGAGGCATTAACAACTAAATTCTTCTTACGCAGCACTTTTTTCCCCCCTCTTGATGTCAATGTAAGCTTCTGAAAGTAAACTCAAGTGCATGCATGAACTGGTATGAGGTAGCAAAATACAAAAGCTCAGGCGTTCTCTGACACGGTACCATTTGGCTGGAAGTATGGACATCTTTGAGGACCGGGAATGAAGTATTCCCTCCTGAATCAGAATATGGATGGAATAACAGGTCAGGTATGACCCTTAGGTGGAGATAATGGAGATAACTTGAGGCTTCTGACTGCTTCCTGTGTGTGCCTGTTGGCTCTGCATGGGCTGTTCCTGCCACGTTTGTGTTGTGACAGGGCCTGCTGCTCACGTGCGCACCGTTGGTCCCCTCGCCCTGCACTGATGGAACATTTTTCTGGAGGTTTCAGACAGCTCCATGCCTTCGTGTCGCTTGTTACCATGAAAGTATGCTTTTAGCAGGCTGACTGTGAAATGGAGACATTCCTGAGGAATGGGAAGTGGTGACGTTCCTCTCTGTTGTTCTGTTGTCAATAAAAAGTTTTGTATACATGCCTTGTCTTGTTACTTCTGCTCTTCTCTGAAAAAGACAGTCACATCAGCAGAGCTGTTACAGGCGAGATGCCTAATCCACAGGAATTGTTTAGCCTTAACTCTTTTTACGTAGCTGGTGCTAGACTGAACTTGCTCAGTTTCATATCTGTGTGCTTGGTTCCTAGACCTGTGGCTTTAGTACCATTTTCATGCAGGGTCTGTTCTCCTCCTATGTCTCCTGTGCCACAGTTTTGTTTTGGATTTTTTTTTCTCCTCTTTTCTAACATCTTGAGCAGTTGCAGTGTAGTCATGAGACTGAAATAACAGGTCCCTGGTTAAGCTGCTGCTTTTCTAAATAAGAGCAGCCTGTGAGAGTGGCTGCTCACCTACACTGAACTTCATCCAGTGTTTGGAAAACTTGTGAATTTGCAAATGCCAAAAAACTGGCAGTAATTTAACGGTGGAGAAAGTAGGATGAGACTTGTTAGTATAAATGTAGCATCTTTACCATTATAGGGTAATAGGTCCAGTCTCTCCAGCCCCTTGAAAAGTGTAGCATTTGCTTCTTAGGGTTCTACTTCACACCAGGTGTGGGAATTTGATGCAAGGATCCCAGGAACACCAGCACAGCAACTACTGAGGTGAAAAAATTACTGTGTAGGCAGCAAACTTCCAATGCAGGTTGTCTTTAGGAGTTTTGCTTCCTAAATTTCAGGTCTGCTAGTACATGTTGGTTGCAATTATTGAAAATGTCTATTAGTTTTCAAATATGAACAGACTTTCAAGAGTGCAAGAAATTGTTCTGTGGGGGGGGGTTGGTGATATTTGGTTTTTTTCTGATTGCTCCTCCTAACTATGGCACTGTAGCATTCAGAACTGGAAAATAAGAGAGATCCATTTAATGAGAAGAATTACCAGAATATTTTATATTAACCTTTCCTCCCCTTTCCTGTTACTACTCAGAACAAGTGAGCCTTCTGGGAGAAAATGTTTTGTTAAAAGCAAGCAGTTCATCCCCTATAGGTTGTCATCAGTTGTCATGAGTTGCCATGGGCTTGGCCTGAGTAAGGATTCTGTAAAAAACCTAAGTGTTTGCTTTATTGGCATTGCCTGAACGTCTTCAGCTTGTTAGCTTTAAATGTCAAAGGTCTCATGCTGCCCCTAGGAGAAATTTCAGACAAATTATTAGTATCTTTATTTAAAATACTGACTCTTGTGTTCTTAAACAAAAGTGATCACTGGGCTGAAGATACCTGACTGTCTCAATATATGTTTTCTGCAGATTAAGTATATGGCTAACTGATATTATGCCTATATTTTGTTCTGAAAGAAATTGCTTTCTAGAACTCTAAATTAGACAAATTGCTCTTTTTGTATCTTCTAAGCAAGGTGAATAAAGGGCGCTCTGTAAGAAAAGCTGCTCAGTTTTCTGTCAGTCTCTTCCTACTCTCCTTCTGCACTAAGAAGAAAAACAATCCTGCTATTACTGTACATGAAAGCGTATTCTTGTTAGAAGAACTAAAAACAGCTTTTGAATGGATTTGGGGCTAGAGAAGGTGAGGAAGCTGATGGAGTGAAAGATTAAAAATTATCCATGAAAAGCATCCGTCATGAAGAACAAGGAGGAGTTACTGTAATGTGTTGTGGGAATTCATTGCTACGTAGGGATGATGAGACGATTCAAAAAGATTCTGTAGAAAAGTAGATTTGTGGGCTATTTCTACTCTCTCTGTTGTGACACTGTTAATGGCATTTCTCTGTTCTAGGAGTCAGTGGCTTTGTATTTTAGTGCATTTATGAAGGTGGGTAAAATGCATTCCACATCTTTTAAGTGATTTCCCTTATGGAACTTACTGATGATATTTAAGTAAACCATAAAGTAGCAGCACAGGTTCATGGAGCAGAAGTCATTGGTGTGTTCATACAGCGAACTGATTGGTATGGCACTGATCTGATGTGGAATCACAGAAGTTCCTGCATCAAATGTAACTGCTGGTGAATAACGGGAATGAAGGCAACAAGATTTCAAGGAAACTGATTTACTGGTTTTCTGAGAGCATTTGACTAATGTTTCTAGATTCAGGTCCACAGCTAATTTGATTTAGACTGTGAAATTGGTCAACAAAGGCCCAGAGGAGTGTGGTTGTTGAATAAAGCTGCTCAGGTCCTGGATGTTAGCGGTGTACACTGATATATCGTGTGTTAACTAATCCATATGAGTAACCGTGAATGAGTAATTGTTTTTCCAGAGAAGCTGTTTCTAAGGTTTCCTTAGGTTTAATGCTGGCCAGTTTTCATCCATACAGGTAAGCTGTAGGAAAAGATGATTCTGCTTACAAAGTTAGTAATAGCTAAGTCAGTGGTAAACAGCCTCTGTCTTTGGAGGCATCCGCACTACATGCTGAGTTTGATCGACCATCACACTTCCAGTCTAGTGAAAGACTTCCTTAGGCTGAAGATTTCCATTTCCTAGAGACTTCTGAGCATGAGCACTTCTACTGCAGAAGTCAGTGACTTGAAACAGTGACTCACCACTTGGTGTCAAGGGCAAACACCATGGCAGTGGTCAGTCTGGTTCCTTTCCCCAGCCCTGGGATTGCATGTGCTCGCCACTGTCTCCCTCAGTCACCCCATGTCAGGCTGGTCTGCACCCTTGACTTCACCATCCCACAGAAGCAGAGGGCTGTTTGTTCTACCATTTAAACAGTTTGCACATAGGGCTGTTTGCTGTGTATTTGAATCTGGCCATTCCCAAAAATATTATGAATTTGGCCATGTGCTGCTGCTCGTTGCCCTGCACTTTCACCGTTTTGTTCCCATTCCACAACACCTGAGAGGCCTCTTCAGGAGATGGAGGCAGTACAGTGGAGTCCTGCTGATGTGGCAGCAGCTGCAGCAGAGCATGTGCCGTGTAGGATCCTGTGGGTCATTCTGTCCTGCATTTGCACCTTCCCTTTAAATACGCTGCAAGGGGAAGGGAAGTGGTGATGGGGAAGAAGCAGCTGCAATGTTTAACAGGCAATAAGGGCTCATTTAGGTTTGATCCCTTGCTGACAGGTGAATGTACTCCATTGATCTAAGTATGAGTCCTCTCAGGTGAGTTTTCAAAGGAGTTTGGGATCATTAAGTGTGCTGTTAGATAAAATGGCAGGGTGGCTCTGGGGAGCTGGTAACGGGGTGTTGCAAAGGAGTTAGGGTTTCAGTCCCCCTGCTGGTAGGTATTAGCCAGCCTCAAAGACTCATCTCCAGGGCTTGAGGGATATCCTGGGCAGGGCAAGCGCCCCAGGCCATGCCAGTATTCTTCTTATCCCAAGGATGAATACATGACTCAAGTCTTAGAGCTTGACAGGTATCTCATAAACATCAAAGTTAAAAATTCACCATGACTTTGTATTTCCACCCAGGAATATGCAGGCATAGCTATTGCCACAGTGGCTGCTGATAACCTGTCAACTCAGTGGCTGCTTGCACGTACTTCCAATATCTGACGTACTAGCGGTGGGTGGTTTTGCTTTTGAATGCTGTGGACCTGAGGTTTTTGGACAGGCATTTAGCAGTGGTACATTTTTGTGGGATTGTAAAAGGTGTGTTGTGTAAACCACACCAGTGTGACTAAGAAGCTTTATTTTAGTTGCTCTGTCATGGGAAATACTTGTGTGTTTGAAAATTTCAAGGAGACTGGGCAAAAGAATGCTATGGAAACTTGCCTTTCACAGGAAGAAAACAGCTTCAAGTTGATCACATGATTTTGTGTATGGGTTGACAATTTTTGTAAATAATAGATTTAATTTTTAAATTGATTTAATAGCTAGAGTTTTCAACTAAAACTAGAGCCTCCTGTGCTAAAATGTGCAGATATTTTTCTACATTTTTTCTCCAAGTGTACAAAGCTCCACATGCTGGGTCAGACAGTAGGGCTTCCTCCCTGCAGTGAGTGATGATGCAGCTGAAGACAGCCTTTCTCCCTGGTCCCATGGTAGACTCTCTGCATGCATTGCTGGTACTCCATGCACTACTGCAGTACTCCAAGCTGCACTGCGACCCATCTTCCCCACAGGGCATCCCCCTGATTTAGAGGGATCTTTCCTAGAGTTCTAAATTTGCACTGCACTGCTTTCTTGTTCACCCACTGAGAGGCAGGTGCTCAGATTTACAAAGCCTGTATTTCACAGACTGAAACCCCAAATAACCTTTGTGACACATATTGAAAGAAAACCATTGCTAGTGATGGATCAAAACCTGTCATCTCATCCTCTACCCCTTGGCAGCATGTGAGAGGCAAGGGAATGCCTTCAGCAGCCTTCCTGCACTTGTGAAAAGGTTTTCCAGGGTGCAACCATCTGCCTTTCAGTGTTGCTTCTCTGCCCAAGTTTCCATCACATTGAAGACCTGGATTTAACACACAGCCTCCTGGTTCTCCCTCGCAGGGAAAGGGGGCATCACAAGGTGTTGGTGCCCATGTGCAGGTAAGGGGAATTCAATGGCATGGATGAAGTGAAAGAACAGCTGGAGACATGAACATGAATGTACAGATGCTGCTCAGGTGCCATGGTCTTTCCCAAACCATTCCTGGCCTTTGCTTTCTGGGTTGAAAGTTTTGGAAAGATGGGAGACAAATTCAGGCATTGGCTGGGAGTGAGTTGCCACTTATCCAAGCTCCTGTAAAGGAGGAGTTTTTACACTGATGCTGAAGGGGTTTAATTTTCACACAGCTACAAAACTTGCAGTGTTACACTGATGTGCTTCTTTTAGAATAGCATTTAGCAGGTAATATCCACTTTTCTCTCTCTCGGAAGGAAGTAAGAAGAGATCCATATTGACCACAGCCCTGCTAAGCGGTCAGCTGGCCTCACGGTTTGTTTTCCATGGCAGGCATCACCAAAGAAGGAATCCTGGAATTATCCAAGGTATTATTTTCATTCTGTCACATCTCTAAGGCTGCACAGGGTTTTCCATCTCTCCTCTATCATAAGACCTTCCCAAAGACTAGTCCAGTTCATGCTTGTGTGCCACAGTGGTGAAGTGAAACAAGAGACACCTGAATGTCACTGTTAAGTTTGAAATCTTAACATTTCAAGCAAGTTGCTTTTATTCAGAACAGGTGCTTCACAAAGGTAGCTGATAAAATAATGTTCTGTAAAGAGAAAAAAACAAAAACAAAAAACAAATGTCTAGAACAGATGGACAAACCAGTTTTGGTATAAATGTTTAGGTTTTATTTGTGCTATGTAGAGTGATATATGTGATAATTGTGAGAGAATTGATAGTGCTGTATATTCCCCGGTTCATATTTTATAGCATTCACATTTTAGTTTCTAACAATCTAGTGCAATCCATAATTAAGACTGTAAAGCACCCAGTAGTGGCTTCTGTGGGTTTTGGCTCAGAAACATAAAATTTAACTAAGAGGAAAATGTCTGCGCTTTCAAAAGAGGCTGTTTTCACATAATGGTAGAAAATGAGAGAAATTTCAGCCCAAACAAGAAATATTTCAGGCAGGATCAGGGGCGAGAATGCAAAAGTAATTGAGCTGACGTGCAGTAGTGACTGCTCTGGAGCTCCTCTGAGCTGCACAGCGTTTGGCTTTACTCGATGCCTTCAAATCCTTCACTTGACACCTTCAGAGCAAGCCAATAACACATCTAACTACTCGTGAGAGTGTGAGTTTGCTCTTGTAAATCTGTGGTTAGAACGAGCAGCTGGTAAATAAACACAGCCTATAGCCTTGGTGTTGTGCTAAATGTGAAAAGGGGAAGAGACTTAACAGACTGTTCTGTTTAAAAAGAAACATTTCCTTGTACCATAAACACAAACATTTTAAAACATCCCAGCTGGCACAGAGATGCATGTTTTCAGCAATGGGTGGACGAGGCTCCAGCAGAAGGATCTCACCCCGGTGCTGTCCCTCCCTTTCCGTGGCTCCCTCCAGGACCAACCAAACTAACACTGCTGCCAGCAGGCAGGCACACACCTTTCCACATGTCACACCTTACCTTGCAAAGCCCCAGTGAAGTTGGCTTTACATTTGTTGCCTACCAGGCAAGCTGGGTGCTGTGGCCACCCCTCCTACTCCTCACTCCCAACTCAGTTCTGTTCCACACCAGCAGCCCAACTCCTCAAGCAGGGTGACAGGACTCTGACACTGCACTTGCAAGCTCGATGGCTTGCTGAAACCCATCAGCATGATCTTTGCCCAGCCACCTCCAGAAGAGTGAGGGCATCAGGAGCGGCTGCTGGCCCTAAGCCAGGCACATCACACAGCGTTGCTTTGAGCCACAGCCCACTGTGGAGCACCAAACTCACCTAGGGGCCACCAGAGACAAAACAGCCACACGGTGTCAGAGCCCAGGCAGGGGAATGAGGCCCACAGGACCTGCTTGAGTGCAGATCAGGGCAGGGCCCAATGCTTGCTGAGGACATTGCGGGGGTCAAGCAACTTTAGGGAGATTAAAAAGGCTTTATGGTCCCCTGGAAACTATATAGGGGTGAAGGTCACCACTTCATTTTGCTGTGCAGGCCCTCCACTAGCTACAGGAAAAAGGCTCAGCAGCTGTTTCTATCCTGAGTGTATCATTCCTCTATGCAGAAATCAGACATCACCACCACGGAAGGATAAGTTTTTAATATTCCCTTCATCTTTTGTGTTTGAATGTATTTATTTATTTGAAAACATAAAAAACTCCAGCTTTTTTCCTGGTCATGGGTTAAATCTAAATACTTAAGTGAAAGAACAACTTCCTTCTTTGCCTAAGTCAGAAACATGCTCCCAACCTTATTTCTCCGCATGTGAGTACAGTGCAGGTTTTGTGTCCACAGGGCCAGCTCTGCTGGATCCCCAGCCTGTGTAAACAGCCCGGCCCTGTCCTGCCGAACCACAGAGGATTCCTGTCCCCTTTGTGAGACGAGGGACACCGCGGGCCGTGCCGGGCATGCCACCAGCTGCAGCCACTCGTCTCCCAGGCGGGGCGGCTGCCGCAGCGCTGGCGGTGGAAGCTCTTTCGGGGGTCAAGAGGCCACCCTGCAGCGTTCCGAGTCAGGTCGCAGGGACTGGCCCCGTGCACGGCGTGGAGTGGTTTGGGAGAGTTCCCAAAGCACATCTTCCGCTTTTCTTCCCCTCTTGGCAGCAATCCCGTCCGCCAGCTCCCGACATCAGCTAAAGTACGTGGAGGGGGAAGGGAGGGGGTCCTCGAGCTGTGCCAGAACACCGAAGGTGGCGCCCACATGTTGCACAGGCATAGCGAGGGGATAGGGCGCGGGAAGGGGGGATGGGACAGGAGCTTTCCTCAGGACTGGGGACAAACCCAGCTCAGGGCGGATGGGGGGGCGAGGTGGGAGGCGGCCTGAGGCCCAAGATGTCCTCTGACAGTGACAGGCGACACCCGGGGGCGCGAGGGGAAGGCAGCAATTCCAGGGGAGATGACAGCGAGGGAAGGTGCTGGGGACTGGAACGGGAGGGCACAGAGGCGGAGGCAGGTGGATGCATGACCCTGCCAAGAACGACTGACCGGGAATGCAATCCCCACCGGCCGGAGGAGGGACGTGGGCATGGTGACTAAACTTCTTGTAAAAAGGGGTGGAGAAAGGAAAGGGAGGGACAAGAAGCGAGGAAAAAAAAAAAAAAAAAAAAANTTTTTTTTTTTTTTCCTTTCTCTTCTTCTTCTCCCTTCTCCCCTCGTGTAGCTGAGAGGAAGGAAAGGAAGAAAGAGAAGTAGTCAGCTCAAATGTGCCTCGCTGCGCTGCCGGGACGCGGGGGCTTGGCTGGAAGGATCTAGTTTCCCTTCAGTGGCAGGAAAAGGAGCCACGGGAGGAGGCAGAGACGGATACCCAGACATGCCCGTCCGGTCAGGCTGCTGGCTCCTTCTCCTGTGCCTCGCTGCCGCTGGCAAACAGGTAAGGCTGGGAGCCGACGGAGGGGAGGTAGGTGTCGCATCCCTCCCTCAGGGCTGGTTTGCTCGTCCCGCTGCTCGGTGCCATCGGTGAGGTCGGAGCCCGCGGCATGCCGCGGGGCTGGGCAGAACAGTTTCGCCTGCCTTGCTCCCCACTCCGCTTGTTTGGGTTTTGGTTTTGTTTTTATCCCAGCAACTCACAAGCTTCTCTCGCTTCTGTAAAGTCAAAGTAGTCCAAACCCGAAGTTGCAAAGGAAGCCAGGGGATCTGCAGGGAAAACAGGCTGCTTCTGCCCAGGGCAGGGTGTGAGAAACCAGAAAATATTTGCAGTGAGGTTGTTGAGGGATATAATTTGCATGTAGAGTAAAAATAAGGCAGACTCCACCCTACCGAACAGATTTATTCGGGAGAGCACGGGCACACTTGTCCCTCAGGCGTGGGACCCGGGGTTTTTGCAGCCCAGCTTCAGCCCTCCGGCTTCCCCACGGGGATGAGTCCCCTCAGGCTCTGGCCGTCCCGCCATCCCAAATGTTGGCAGCCCCGGAGCGGCGCCGGGACATGGGACGGCCTTGTGACCCCAGCTCCGCGAGTGGGAGGCTAGGGCTCAGCGCGGCCGCATAGCTCGCTCGGAGGCTGCTGTGCTGCTCATGGCAGAGCCAGGAACCCGGTGCCCGGTCAGCTGCCCAAAGGGCAGCCCTTTCCTCTGACGAGGGAAGATCTGAGCGAGGTTTGGCTCTGCGGTTGTTTGCAAACACAGCGTGCTCTGGTCGCAGCTCTGCGCGATGCCAGGTGGCTGCTGGTCAGCGTGGTACTCTTGGGATCGCGGCTGGTCTTCCCCTGCTGTCGGAAAGACCATTTTCTACAGCCAGCTCTTGCTCAGCCTTGTGAATGGCGTACATCGCATTTCCTTTCAGAAGTTTACATCGGCAGAAGCTTGCTTTGCTTTTTATTATGCTTAAAAATTATCCTTCTCCCTTCTGATTATTTAGACCCTTCTAGACTTGGCAGGTTTTACAAATATCATGCTACCCTTTATTTATACTTTATTTCCTCCATTAATCAATATTTGGCAGCCTCATTACCATCTGTATTTCTTTCATCTGAACTTCTGATATTTTTCTGTGTCTCGTTATTCTTGATAAGTTATATAACTTGAAGTGCTTCCTTCAACATGGGGCTGTAACCGGGCCATGGCTGAGTTCCCTGTGAGCAAGGTGCAGCTTCAAAAAAAAAAAAAAAGATAAAAAACCCAAACCAAAACAGAAAACCCTCTGCTGTCTACAGCTTACAATTTAATGTCTGACCGCACAGTCCTGAGAGCCTTTCCTTTGGATCCCTGGTCCTAAATATGTTGCCTAAAACCACACAGGCCTTTTTTTCCCCTCTAAAACATACGTTTCGTTTTGTCCACCCTCACTCTCAGGCTTCTCTCAAATTGCTGCTTTCCAGGTGTCCTCCATATGTATGTGAATGAGCCTGCAAATTTTGGAAGTGACTTTTACATCACAGCTTTCAGATGGTTGATCCTGTCCCTCAGTATCCTCAGTGTCTCTTCCTGCCCTGATGCTCAGGACTGATCAATGCAGCAGAAAGAGCAGACATCAGTGCTCTTCATACCTTTACTTCGAGTTACTAACCATTACATGCCTGCTTCCTTCTGGAGCCATTTGGGTTTAGTGCATTTCCTTCCCTTTGGAATATCCTCATTGCATGGAACTGGCTCAGCTTTTGACCAAACCTTGAAAATTCAGATTTCCATGGTATAGCTCCCAGCATGTTTAAGGTACCCTCTTGTAGGAGCCAGAGCTCCTCATCATTTCTCACCTCTTGATTCATAGCCTTTCACAGGACACAGAACAAGGAACTTGTATTTATTTTGGGCTCATGTGTAAAGTCTTTCCACTGCATCCAACACGTGCTTAATTCTGAGTCTGTGTGTGTACAGCATGTAACTTTGCATTGCCATTGCTTTGGACAAGTAGCAGCAGAAAACTGCAGGTAGCTCTGGATGAAAGCTGTAGCATTAGGATAAGGATAAAACATAATTTGTCAAAGAGCCCATTAATTTAATATTCTGCCTTCAACAGTGAGCAGAACCTACAAGAATGGGAAAGACAAGCTTAGAGAGGTGCTGCTCTAGAACAGCCTTTCAGTTTCTCCTTTGTCTGACTGATTTGAGCAGGGGTTTCTTAGAAGAGTGATGCTTTCTGATGGAATAAATGTGAGAAAACCTGTGGGAGGGTTGAGGTTTTTCTGATGCATTTGTATTAGTTTAGACTGGTTAATGGGGTGGAATAGTGCTCAAATGGTGATATTTGCAATGTATTTCCTGCAAAGAATGAGAAACACTTGAAAATGTAACTTATTGCATACTCACTCATAATTCTGCTGAGAATAGACATGGTCACTGTCATCATTTTCACCAAAGAGGAAATGGGAACAGAAAATTCGTGACTTGCTGTAGGTCACACACCGAGCAGAACTTATGGGAGCAGAGCTCAGCCCTGCTTATCTTGTGCTTCAGCCACAAGATGATCTTTCCAAGCAATTCATTTTGGGCACCTGTCAGAGCTGTTTTGCTTTCTGGGGTATGACCTGCTCAGCTTCTTTGCACAGAATAGTTACATCCCTTTCCTTGCTTAACACCAGGAAAGAGTATCAGTGTTATTATCAGATGGGAGTCAAAGTCTCTGAGAATGTGCATTTGCAAGTGTGCAATGAATCAGTTGCACCATCAGATTCATCTCCCCTTTTGTGGCATGGGATGGGTCCTTCCCCTACTCTGCAACATTTACTTCATAGATAAAGTTTGCTTATTGCAAGCTTTTGGAATTCTTTGCAATATAGAAAAGTTTTGGCCAAAATATAGATTTTTCTCTAACTTCCTAAAATGCACAGTCTGTATGATGAGAGAGGGGAAAAAAAGGTGTAACAGTGGCTGTACTGTGTTACACTATGGGCTCCCCTGGTCCATTATTCCTGCTCTGATCAGGGCCAAAGGAATCATTCAGTAGAGCAAAACTTCTATGATATCTAATCTATACTCCTGGATTTATTCTACCATTAACAGCATGGGCTTCAAAGCTACTGTAATTCAATTAGTTCATTTGTAAAAATTCCCTTGCAGCAGTGGTTCCCGTGAGGAACACTGGCAAGCCTTTCACTGTTTTGCAGTTTCCCCCAGAACATGTGAAAAATCTTTACAGCACCTCATATCAACAGAATATAATGTATGTAAAACTGCATCAACCCACAATTTAAGAAATCTGTCCCACTTCTCTTTTCATGTTAAGCATCATCTGGATGATGTAATTTCTTCTTTCCCACCAACAGGACTAAAACAAACCTTTGCCACATTTCACAAGTTGGTAGAACTCAAAGCTTATCAGACATCTCAAGGGTACTGACCAGTGTCACCTAGGTCACAAGGGCGTTCTTCATACTGTGCCAGAAGAAAAAAAAAATGAAACCGGTCAAGCAGAGAGATCTGTATTCCGTAGGCTCTTTTTTTTTTTCTATTGCCTTTTACTGTCCATTACCCTCAAGCTCAGTAACTTGACAGCTGGGCAAGAACCAGTACAGATGGTAAAAGGGATGTGTGCATAACTATGACATAGAAAATCATGGAAACCTCAAAGTGGTGCCCTCCAGCATTTATACCTTAACACTATTTAGAGGAATCTTACTTGAGCCACTTTGCTACGTTTATCCATCTGTCCCTAGGAGTTCAAGTGGTAAAAGACTCTGCTGTAGTAGGTGCCTGTGCAGATGCAAGGAAAAGGCAATGCTTGCTGCAAGGCTGTCCTCCTGCTTCTCCCTGCCCACTTCCTCTCTGTATGACCAGGTCTCCAGGAAGTCTTTGTGGTGACCACCACATGCTGTGACCACAGAATTCAGATCTCCCTCCATCCTGCACAGCAAAGGCTGCTGGACACTTGGAGGAGGTGGTTGCTTTGGGAGCTGGTTGAGCTTACACAGGAGGGAAGAGGGAAGCAGAGGTAGCTGGTTCATCATGTTGTCAGCTGCAGCTCTGCTCCTTGCGTTGACTGTGACTGGCCCCTTCCTTTCCATGGAAACTCAACTTGCAAGGCAGCACTGGCTTCTGCTGCAGCCACACACCCGTTTTTAAGGATGCCTTGTCTGGCATTGCTTGCACGGAGAAGCGGCTGCTCTGAGAATGGGTCATTATTGCTGATGGACCACACAAAGGCAAATATTTGTGTGTTATAAATGCAAGATAAAAATGAAGTGATGTTTAACCAGGTTGCACTCTGGACTTCAGTAGGCCTTGGTCTGTGCAACATAATAGCCTGCCTGCAAGAACTTACCCCTTTTTATGACTTACTCTTCTTTGAAAATAGTCCAAAGTTCATGTAGTAGAGGAAAAACTCCAAAAGCAGCAATGGTTACAGGGTTACAGGGTCGGCTGTGCAGATGGGAATCTGGCTGTGCTGGCATTCAAGGCAGCCTGCTGTTGCATCTGCCCTGTGGGAGCAGGACTTGGTGTGATGCTTTGGCACTGGGGAAAGCAGGTTCCCTGATTTGTCCCCGTCTGCGTGTCACCGCGGTGTGCTATCATATTTGTGGTGGGGTGCCTTCTGCAGGGCTCAGCACTGCACAGGAGAAGCAATGCTGACATCACCCTGGCACTCCAGGACATCCTGGTTTGTGTCCCATACCTGTGTAGCCACGTAAGCTGCTTTGCGCAGGGCTTCCGGTGGTTACCTCTTTTGTTTGCCTTCTCAGAGTGTGAGTTCTCTGGGCATGGCTTCCTTTGGTGTTTGTGCAGTGCCCGGGATGTCATGGCTGCAAACGAAGCCAAAGAGCCGTTAATCACCTTGGGATAGCGCCCCATCTGTTTCCCACCAAAGTCGCAGGGAGGTCTGCCCGCGCAGGCCCGGGAAGGGAGTGGATACATTGCCCTGGCCGGATGCCACAGCGTAGGCTGCAGCATCCAACCCTCACCCTTGTTCTCTGGATCTTCTTCTGCCCAGGACTCCAGCAGCATCCCCACGGGAGAGGCACGTTCCCCATGCCACTTGGCCAGATGTGTTTGTGCTTCTCCCTGCAGCATTCCCAAAGGAGTGCCTCGAGAAGGGGTTCTGGCAGGGGATGGCAGCACGGTGGGCAGGCAGAGAGCTGAGACCCAGGGTTGCCTCTCGGCCTCTGCAGAACTCCCTAGCTGCCTCCTTTCTTAAAATCCAGATAAAAGAGACCAGGAAAGGCTGTGCTTTGGTAAAAAAAGCCAAGCTGGCTGGTTTAATCCACCCTGCAAGAGCCAATTAGCCAAGGAGGGGGGGAAAAAAAATGAGGTCATTCACCCTCACCACTTTGTGGCTACTCCAAAAGAAAAAAAAGTATATAGGGTCTGTTCAAGAATGACAAAGAACAACATTTGTGACTGCAGATGGGTGCAGAATATATTTAGTCAGTGGTCAAAGTGGAGGGAAAAGAAAAGAATCTTGTATGGAAATAAAAATACTGTGAAGTTTTGTTAGGCAACCCATTAATTTGGAATGCAGAAATACAGATAGGGAAAAATGTGCAACTAGGTTCATATGAAGTCCTAAAATTGCCTACATAGCACGCAAGGAGATCTATTTCGAGTGCATTATTTTGCCACAGTGAAGAGTTTTGCCTTACGAGCAACATGTTCTCCAGTAACTTTGCATTGTTTGGTAGCTAGGATGAGATGGTTCCTTGAATCTGATCTCACAGGAAGAAAAGCACTCCCCTGCAATACCACATGTTGTAAAACAGCCTGCTTATGGAAAGCAGCCAGAGCCTCTTCAAACTGGGGAAGAATATTTCCATAGACGTTACTGGCTGCAGTCACTGGCAGAGCTGGTTCCTCGTGTCATGATGACACCTAAAGAGTGAATTAATCAATTCTCAGCCCAGTCCTGAACCCTTTAATTGAGGCAGCAATTCCTTCACAATGGAGAAGGTGCAGCCATGCAGTCCTCACTCTAACTCACGCCGAAGCAGAATGGTCTGTGGGTGTTACCTGCATCCCCCCAGGCAGCGATCATCCCGAGCAAGGGCTGCAGCCCCACCACTGCCCTCCATGTTTCTGCCTGCAGAATATTCAGCAGTGGTTCCACAGGCAGTGCTAAAATCCAGGAGAAGGAAGCCAAAGAAAAGAATCAGGTGGTAAAAGCAAGCTTTCTCTCTTATACAAGCTTTCTAATTCTGCCCAGCAGTTCAGCTACGATTGTGGGATCTCACTTCACATTGTAAGAGATTAGTATGTTATGTTGCACTCTGAGGGTGTGCTGGAAGGAAAGGGTACATAAATACACAGATTTTAAGCATAGAAAGTCCCCATTGGACTCCTAATCTGGCATCCAGCCCAAGAAATGTCATGGTCATTTCTTCATTACCACTCAACTTCAGCTGATGAAGCATAGAAAAATGATCTGCTGAACTAAAATGCAAGACAAGCATGCTGCCCCATAATCATTGTGGCTTTATTGGGTTTTTTTTAAAAAAATTTTAATTAAGCATGAATGGGTGTAGAGTTACTCATGATGAGTCATTGAGACTGTACCTGGAGTGGTAAGGCTACTAAACTTGCCTTTGGAGCAGTGCTCCGCACCTGTTTAATCTAGAAGAGATTTGTCTCTGCAGGCCTTGCCACAAGCACACCTAGGTGTTAGCTTTGATAATGCCATTATTCTGCAGTCTTTATTTCTGCTTGTTATGGGCTGTTGGTCTTGCTGTCAAGCCTTTTGGTTAAATATTTTGGTTTGGTTAGTGTTTGGGTTCTTATTCTCTGATTCACCTTCAGAGTATTCTACCTAGTAGCCATTAGTCTTTGAATTGCTGTGGCTGTGGGGGCACATAAATTAAAGCGTGAGGGTTTGCAGCAACGTGCAGGCAATGTGCAGGCACTACTGACTGCCCAGGCAGTGAAAATGTTAAGTGTGCCCCTCTGGCTGTGGTGTGGAGATGACTTTGTCTCTGAATGACAAATGTTGTGCACGTGATGGCAAGTCTTCAGCCTGTAGAAGCAGGCTGGCTGATTCACAGCTTCAGTCAGTCACTGTTTCAGCCCTGCCGTCTCCCACCTCCATCGCCTCCCATCTGATATACCTGAGGTTCCTGTCTGCCTGCCCCCACCCCACCGTGGGAGCCGTCAGGGCTGCACTTCTCCTTTGCGTAGCTGCTGGCCAGAAATAGCTCTGGTGGGTTAGAGATTGAGGAATACTCCTTCCCACCGGTGGAGCTGCACCAGTTGCTCAAGTGTTTGCTTTTGGCTGCATGCTGGAATGGAGGGACAAGGGGAACAGGCAGGACAGAACTTCTGCCACCATTTGCCCAAGTCCTGGCTGTACGTTACAGTTTTCTCTTCATCTCTTCATTATTGATTTTATCCCTCATGCTCTTTCTGGCCTCTTCAGGCATTCAGGCTTTAGCAGGGTTTTAAGGACCTATTTTTAAAAGTTAAATAATATTTCGTTTAAGCTGTTGCCATTTTCCGGCTCTGTTTACCACGTGGTGGTAATTCTGTGATGTGGTTTACTGGTCACTGGAAAGTTGACATCACCAAAAGCATTTCATTCACAATCTAAGATTTTTGTGATGAATTACAGGCCTGCAAGCAAATAACTGGAATTGCAAAGCTGTGACTTGGGTGCTGCTTTGATTTAATTTTTATCAACAGCGAAGACTGTCCATGAAGGAACTGTCACGTGCAGTGTGATTATGATTAAGTCTTTAACACAGGACTCCTTTTTTCCCTTGTACACCCACAACTGTAAAATTTTCCAGAGTTGTTACTATTATGTGCCTCAACGGAGTGCCTGAGAGCAGCAGCCACAGAGCAGCGCCCATCGAGAACCAGATTCTATTTTTACTCTTAAATAATTTTTAAGGCAAACCTCTGAAACAATGGGCTGAAGAAATCTGGGGTCTGGTTAGCTGTACTGCTGGCCCAAGCCAGGCTGGAGGCTGGAAGGTTGTGGGCACAGTTTGTACCTGTGAGGGGAGAGGCAGTGGCTCATATTTGAAGAAGCAGCAGCAGATGACTGCAGAGGCCACCTTAGCTGTGCTTGCAGGGGCCACTTCAATTCAGGAAATGTTGCTCAAAGCTCACTCCTATTGACAAAGGCTAATAAAGCCCCAAATCCACTGATTTTTTTTTTTTTTTCAGTTTTATAGCAAGCAGGTCTAAGGACCTCAAAAGCAAATGGCTTGAATAAACCTGTGCTCCAAAGTATAAAGAAGAAGTGGTGTGTGCAAGGCAGGACAGACTGTAGTTGTCTTTCCCATAGGTAGTTGGATGCTGTATTAATAAATGGAGAAAAAAAAGTGCTTTGCTCAGTGGAATGATGACAGATGACTTGAATACTCTCCAGAAACAATTACACTGATCAGGAAGGTGTCATCTTAAAAAACAGTTACCCCTTGACATGTCTCTTTACATCTCAATTTTTGCAAGACTGAGATTATTGCTAATGAGCAATCCTCATTGAGGCCTCAGGTTTTGTTCAAAAGTGTCATGGGAAAAAGGCCATGGAAACCCCCGACCTTGTTCTTCCAGATTTTTTTCTTTTAAAGGAAAGAGGCCCATGCAACTCTATCTTTACTGAAATATGAAGAGCGAGAAGAGTAATTTTAGCATCCATGACACACAGCTTCTTCTGCCCTCTGATTGCTCAAGGGCTCAAAGAATAAATACTTCCTTAAGCCTGAGGACAGGAGTCTGAATGCTGCTGGTTCTCCCCTTCAGAAGCACCTGTGTGTGTGTTTTTTTTAAGGTGTGAGTAACACCGTGGTGCTTTGTAGTGCTGTCATCAGTATTCTCCAACCCTAGAAGCACAAGCACACTCTTGCTTAGTGCCCTTTTCAACAAATAAGCAAGAAGAAAACCCAAAGCTGAAAAGTCTGCCTACTGCTCAACACCAAAACACAATCTTTCTGCAAACCTTGATGTAGGCATGCTTGTTTTTCCAAAGAAGCCCATTGTGGTAATCGTGTGCTTGGAGGTAAGCAGGTTTTGGTGTGCTTTACCAAACTGGATCTACCAAGCCTGGAGGAGGTTTGTCTTTTCCCCTCTGGCTTCTTCCCCTGTTGGATACACTTATTCTGAAGTAATATTTATCAAATGGGAAAGCTGCCTGATTTTTTAGGAACTGATACAAATCTGGATGCTTTGCACACTTCTGATGTGACAAATTAAACTTACACAGCATACCTAGAACTCTCTGAAGTACTTACATGCATGTGGTGGTGGGATTTAATGAGCAGCTTCATCAGTAGTGAGACCATGAAAGGAATGACCAGGCTGGGTTTTATCTCATTTAAGCACTTCAGAGGAAGTTGGCAACTTTCTCTCTCTAGATAAGAGCTTGGCGGTGTCCAAGTCACTCTGACCCACAGGCCAGCTTCACAGGAGAGGAAGGATGTTCCAGGGGTTACGGAGCAACTTGAGCCTTGGGAGACTTGGTTTGGTTTCCTGTCACCTCTGTAAAGCCAGATGGCCTCCTGGTACAAGTTCCTCATCTGCAAATGAATTGCAGTTCCCTGTCTCAGTAGGACAGATTGGCAGGAATGTGCTGGTGATGGTGAAGCACCAGGTCATCGTGCTGCCAGCAGCACAAGTACTTCTCATCCTCCGAAGGAAGTTAATGTACAGTTTGAGACAGACACGTGTGCCTGGCAGAGGGATTAACATGGGATAGCCTGACATCAACAGAGCTGTTTTAGCAGAAAGTCTTGAGTGTAGCTCCCACCATAAGAAAACTCCAGGTTGCTCTGTTCTCCTTTCCTGTCTACTCTTGCCCCAGCTTTCACAGTCAGCAGGTCCAGCCAGTCCATACCAGGCTGAAATTCCTCACCATCACATGGAGGTTAGCCCGTGGGTGCTGAGAGCCTTGTCTTTGCACCATTGGGCATAAGTCAAAAGAGGGGGTATTGCAGCTTTATGAATGCCTTAGCTTGTGTGAAAAGGAGAAGGACATGGACACAGGAGAGGCTGCTTATTGACACAGAGCATAGGTTAATGTAGCTGTGAGCTATTCCATAACAGTAGCCTTCATTGTGTCCTAAAAGCTGGTGGTATAAAACAATGTCCAAAAGGTGGCTGAGCAATTAACCTTCTCTCCCTTCACCTTGGTTCTAGGACCCTGCTGCTTCTCCTCAGGCTGAGTTTTGATTCTCAGAAATTACTCCAGACCCTTCAGCTGAATGCTCCTTAGCAGATTTGCATATCCTTCCGTAAAAAGGATGACTTTGCCCTTGTTTGACACTTCAGTAATTTTCTGAGTCTTTTTGTCTAAAGAGGAACTGTTAAACAGGGGCAAACGAGGAAGAAGAGGACATTCTGTAACAGAAAGCAAGTGACTGGACCTGCTTTTGGTCTCACCACAATTGGTACCTCTGTGGATGGCTGGGTAGAGAATCAACTGCTCAAGACACTTCTTGTGCTTGGTTCCACATCATCACCTCAGGCTTTTGCTGGCCATCTCAGTGTTTTAGCCTGAGTTGCCTTACAGAAAATGAGCTCTCTCAAGTGTAGGCGTCACTGAGCTGTGTCACTGTTCAGCTGCCAGGGTGGCCCAGCTTTCTTTTTCCTAGATTGCCTCTTCCCTCACCAGCGCTGGCTGTTATCCTGTCCCCCTCCTTGGAGGTGCTGTGTAAACAGGGAATGCAGTGTTGTTTGTTCCAAAAACACATTATCTAATCGCAGGCAAGGTACTGAATGCAAAGAAAGAGACAAGGAAACAATGAGACAACAGAAGACTAGTCTCTTAATTTGACCTGGGATAGTTGTGATGAAGAAAAAAGGCTGTAAGTTGTTTATACCCTGCAAAAATATGAGAACTCAAGACCTCTGACTTGTGCTACTTTTTCTATTCCAGACACAGTTAGCGCAGTTTTGATAAACACAAGTCATGCACCAAAGCCATGGCTCAAACTCCAAGCCAAAAGTGGTGTTTTAAAAAAAAATTCAATCATTTTTGGTCATCTTAATTTGCAAGACCCTTCCCAGCAATTAGAAGAGAGCAATGTGCTTAGGGAAAACTGTTTCTTTTTAAAGAGGTTGCTATTGCTTAAACTAGAAAAGGAGGAAAGAGAAGATGTAAAGACTTGGAGGAAACAAGGGGAGAATGCTAAGGAGAGGAATGGGAACCAGCACCAGCAGGCCCAGGGTTGTCATGTGCTATTAGATGGCAAAAGCTCCCTTTAACCAGCAGCAGACGTTTTATTGCATCTTTGTCCAAGTTAAATGCAGTTTTCAGGGCTGTATCCAAGAATGAAGAATTCCTTAAATCACCTTATCTAATTCCAAGATCAACAACTGTTTGTGAGGTGTTAAGTTTGCCTCGAGGACTCTGGTCTGCCAAAGCAGGGTCAGTGAAGGTCTGGGCACAGTTCTTGGCTGGCCAGGATCCCCAGCACAAGCCATGCCCTGAAGCCTGGGCTCCGGGTGGGACCCCTGTGTGTACAGGCAGGTGAGAGCTGGGAGGGGATGCAAAGGCCCATGAGATGCCCTGTCATGTACACATTTCAGGTGGGTAGGGGGAGAGGGGGTGATTTGTGTAGCTTTATGTTCCTTTTGTTTTGGTGTTTTTGAGACACAAAAAGCTGTTGACTTAATCGCATCCCCTTTCTGGATGGCTGTCTCAGTTCCATAAGACCATCTCAGCAGGACACAGTGGGAGCCATAAAAAGCTGGGAGCCATAAAATTTAAGTCCAGTATTTTATAGGACTAGCCAGGAGCATTTTGTATCCCAGTGGGAAGCTGGGAACTTCTTCTTTTTCAGGAATATAAATCATTCACTTTGCTTGTTTGCTTAATGCTCTACATTAAAACTGGCAGTTTCCCAGGTCTTGATCTGAGGTAATTTCTGTGAAAGAGACTACAGAGGTATCTCTATGTCTTTTTTTGACTTTACAATTGTTTCAAAGTCATAGATTTTAAATAAAAGAGTACTGTAGGAAAAGGTTATGTAGCAGGCCAGGAGTTCATGACAAATTGCAAGACGGGTTATTTATTTGTCACCTGGCTCTATTAAAAGTTCCTGTGTGTACAGCATCAAGTACATACCCTTAGCATGTCTACAAAGCACCTTTGAATTCACAAATATTGGGTAAGTTTTATTGCTTGGCTATCCACAATGCTGTACAGATGGAAAATCTTCCATGTCTCTGGCAGCACAGGCACTGGGTAGGTCTGAAGCTCTCCAGGTGTATTGGTTCTCATGTCCTCTCTTTCCTCCCCTGCTCCAGCTGTCACTACAAATCACTCCGCCGTGTGAGAGCGAACAACACTATGAGTACTCTGGAAGGTGCTGCAGGAAGTGTGAGCCAGGTATGTGAGCTCTGACTGGGCTGTGAGGCTGAGAGGCTCCTTAGGAGCTGCTCTGCAGGTCGCTGGTGAGGCAGTCAGCTCTTCTGACTGCTGATGGATTGGCACGTGCCCTGCAGGCGCCTGGTCTCAGGCTTACGAGTGCCTTCCTAGGGCAGGAGTGGTCCTGCTGGCCTCAGCAAAGGCCACAGCAGCTGTTTTGTTGGGATAGCACTTAACCACTGTAGGAGTCAGAAAGCAGCTCAATTCTTGTGCTCCCAGGCCATCCACTTCACCAAAGCTTCAGTGCCATACTAAATGGGGACCAGATTGATAAACTAAAAAGGTACAAGAAGAAATTATTGTCCACAGCAGTGTTAGCAGCCAACCTCTTATTTTTCTCTAACATCCTTAGAAAGGTGCTCTGCAGCTTTCAGATGACCTACTTGTCCTTTTCTCAATCACAGGGAAGTATTTGTCTGCTAGATGTACTGCTGCTTCTGATAGCGTGTGCCAGCCGTGTGGCCCAAACGAGTATATGGATGTCTGGAATGAAGAAGATAAATGCTTACTACATAAAATATGTGATCAAGGTGAGCTATTCATACTGCTAAACCTTTTAATCCAAATTAGTGAAGCATGAAGATGGGAAAGTGGATCTAAGGAAGTTGCTTTGTTCAGGTGCCCAACGCTTAAGGCCAAGCTTGCAGAAGAGCCTGGCAGAGAGGGAGGTCCCCAGACAGCAGAGATCCTGTGCTCTGCCGAGCACCATGACTGCAGTCTCTGTGCTGCTGATAGTGGTTATCTTCACTGGGGCCATTCACCCCTGTGAGCTGATTTTAGTAGTTGTCCTTTTGCCCAGCACATTCTGCATTCACTTCCCCTAACATGTTTGTCTCACGCTTGCAAATGCTGTGTTTATTTTCTACAAAAGCCACAAGGAAATATATTGTTTAGGAGTGCAGTGGGTGAGGACCCCGTGCTGATCAAAGGTCTCCTGTGCTTCCTGAAAGACACCATTTCCTCTAACATGAATGGTTTTGCATCTGCCATTCAAGCAAACCAAGTAGGTGGAACAGGAGGTTCAGAAACTTGAGGCTTGTTATCAGAGAGATTTTTACTCTCATCTGCTTTCTCTCTTAGGGAAGGCCTTGAGAGAAGTGCACCCAGGGAACAGCACGTTCCAGCGGCAGTGTGCTTGTACCATGGGCTACCACTGGAACGAGGACTGCGACTGCTGTCAGAGAAATACCGTGTGTGCTCCTGGACTCGGAGTCAAGCCTCCTGGTAAGATACAGAAAGGGGATGTACAAAGTGAAATGAGGCCAGCATCGTGTGGGTTGTGACATTAGAGAGGGTCCTTTACACTTTCAGATGACTGTCAACAGAATATGCATGTCTGAGTTGTCATTACTACCACATATAATCCTCCTGGACCCTTCATATTTTGAAGGCTTCTGCCTCCACAGTTTAAATAGTATCTTAGATCAAGTGACTTCTGCAAGATATCACATGGACATGGCAGTAGTTGCAAGGTGTCCAGTACATTTCTAATGTTTGCTGAGGTGTCTGACTGTGAGTCACTAGGTCATGTGCTGCTCCTGTATTCAGAGAAGCACTCTTTTGGGGATTGTTCCTGAGGTCAGATTTGCAATCTGGTTTTGTGCAATGACTTTGCCTTGCCATTTTTTAATGTTACAAACAAGTTAACACTTTTTGGGTAGCTCATGTGTTCTGTTTTAGCAAGTATTCTGTTTTGGATGGCTAGTACTGCAAAGGTTTATTACAGACATTTAATTTATTCTTAAGTCTATCCTGATACAGTGTTTTGTTTACTGTGGCTTCATAGAAGTGACAATACCAGTCAGCGTCACTGTCTGTGACACAGCATCATCGTGAGGGAATAAACAGAGGGGGAAGGATGTAACAGCTGTGTGTTACTTTACAGTAAATGGCTCCTGGTCATTTCTTCTTTTGGTCATGTAGAGAAGTGCTCAGGTGAATCTTACATAGGACTGTTTTTGCTGTCCTAATATAACCTAAGATCCCACTCTTTGTGGAAGCTTTTAGGGGGATTGTAGGGGGAGAGTGGAGCGGGAAGGCGGGGAGCATAGTCACCTTCCTCTCGCTTGGAAGGGACCCACAGAAACCCATCTATGACATTTTTCTTTCCTACACACAGTGCAACAAGACAGGGACACAATGTGCATACCATGTCCCAGAGGCTACTTCTCAGAGGTCTCTTCATCCACCGACGAGTGTAAATCCTGGACCAAGTAAGTATTCCTGGGTGTTGTAAAAGGACCACACCAGCCAGGAGGCAGGGAGAAGCTTGGGCAGAAGCATTTCTCAGCGGGTGTTCCAGGCTGCCTGTAGAGCACACAGAGCATCAGCATTGGCTGTGCAGTGATGAAGGCATTGTCAGGTTGAAGCTTGAATTCTCCTTATAGGAGAAAAAGAGAGAGCAATGACAACAGAACTGCTGAGCCAAAAATAAAGGTTCTTAGGGGTGGAGAAATGTTGTATTTTACAACAGAAAGTACTGCTCCGTGTAAGTATAGGAGGCACAAGCTTCCTTGAGAGAACCTAGCCTCTTTGTCTTTCTTTTTTAGCTGTTCAGCTCTAGGAATGGAAGAAAGCGTGCCTGGGACTGACAAGTCTGATGTAGTTTGTAAAGAGAAGAAGATGCCTGGGCCATCAGAAGATGGTTTGTGTCCTTGTATGGATTGCCGGGTGGAAACTAGCAGGGAGGAAGAGGGATGTGATTACTGGAGGTTTGGGCTGGCTTTAATCCATTCTCATTGTGGGTCACTCTAGGTAGACCAAGACTGATCTTGGAAAATGCCACCTTTAAAAACTGTTTCAGGCCTGGTGACTCTAGGTCCTATGTCCACTACTGAGCTGAATTTGACACCTCCCACTAAAACTGCATGACAGATTTCTCTTATACCCATGACTCCATCACATTTGCAGCTTGTTCATTTTTATGTGCTTTCCGCACACACATTACATGTATAAAGACTAGCAGCTCCTCTCCTTGCTTATTTTATAGCAATGGATACAGTCTCAGCCTGATCCCTCTCAGATATCCCTTCTTGCCCACTGTCCATTTCCTTCTTCAATGTGGATACCAAGGAGGTTGCTTGCCTGACATGCAGTGATCCATGATAACCCGAGATAATGGACAAATTTTTCCATGAAATGTACGTCCTCTGTCCTCTGAGTGAGGTCAAGCTCAGCCCTGTGGGCTGGCGGCAGCTTGCAGGGGAACATTGAGAGAAGCCTGACAGGACAACATTGCTCTGTAACACCAAGATTCTGGTTTTTTATGGAGATGTCTTGGTACCAGGTACCATCAGTGTGGCTGCTTGTCACAGGACTACATGAGTGCTGGAGTTAATATTCTTATAGAAACTAAAGATCAAACAGGATGGAAAAACAACCCTCTCCTGTAGAAAAGCAGGCAAAATGAGCAAGGATTGTCATACTGCTGAGTGCAGGCTGTGTGTTGATGGCACTGTCTTTTTTACACCCTGCAGGAACAAACAGGATCTTATACATGTTGATTGTCATCTTGTTTTTTGTGACACTAATTGGCATTGTTGTCTTCATCGTATACTACAAGAAGAAGGGGAAAAAGCTGACAGGTACATCACAGCTAATGGTATTCATGAGTGTGACAAATGGGGCTCTCTGTGCACTCTGATTTCATGGGTTACCAACAGATTAAGATGCTCAGGAATTACACTGGAGGTTCTGTGCCATTCCTATGTCTGTCCATACAGATATGCTTTATCTAGCACAAAGCTAGGCTAAAAATTCCTTTCCTCTGGGCAGGCAGTAATTTACCGTGTATTACACTTGACTCATGGAATGACCATCCTCAGGGCAGACATGACTGGTTGGAAGGAGGATGACTGGTGCCGGGAGCTTTCATAGCATCCTGGCTGCTCTGCAGCACCTGGTACAGCTGATCCCTTGGTTGAAGGGAAGCAGGAACAGATAGAAGTCCTGTCTTCTTCACCTTACTTTCCCTCCCACCCAAAAACCTGCATCTGGACAGGTTAAAATATGGATTTCAAGACAAAAGCCTGATGTGTATTTGAGAATATGATGGAGACAATGTTTTTAGCTGAAAGGTGAAGTTCTGCTGAGGTACTGAAGAAATACTGGAAAGAAATAGAATGAATAGTTAAAGTAGAAAAATAGAAAAATTCTAGCCAAAGGCATATTGGATAACAGTGGGATACTGAGTTTATTATTAATAGAATGGAAATACCTTTACATTCCACTCTGGGTCTCTTTAGTGAAGGACATGCTTCTGTTGTTCTGTTGATTTTTAATTTTTTCCCCCTAAATGTGCAAAGCTTTTGCCATCATTCCCTTTCCCAAGTGCTAGCAATTTATGAAAAGTTTTTGGAGCAGTGGAAGGGAAGACAGAACTCACTTCTTGTAAAGTATATTTCAGCCTGTGTTTTAGAAATAAGCTGCCTCTGCCACACTAAACATGGGTTGTGCTAAATCTGGAATTTCTGGGATGGGCTGGAGGAAATGGTGACTCTGCTTGCAAACCAAATACTTGCGATGCAGAGCAGGTTAGGGGGTAATGCAATTTCTTTGGTTTTTCTATTGCCCTGCTGCTCTGCAGTGACAGTCCCTCATTACTTTCCCATGGGGAATCCTGCTCACCTGAGCCTGGGAGAATTGCAGGCTCTGGAAGGAGCCCTTCCTGCTTGGTGTGGGTACTGGTGTTAAATCAACATCAGAACAACAGAGTCATTGCTGGGAGCTGGCAATGGCTGCACAGCTGATCTATCTTCAGCCATGCAAAACCATTGTAAACTTCAAATGTACATGGGAGTTGAGCCCTGCAAAGTCTCCTGCATTTATAAACACAAGCCAGGAATTGCTCACTGTGTCAGTTGTTGCCCTAAAGCGTGTGAGACCTAACACTTTTCCTTGGGAGATACTCCAAAGAAATTGGAATTAATTTCCCCATTAAACATACTCTGATTAAAGTAGAATATGCTATATTTGAGCCTACTATCCTGTGGTTTCAGTGGCTTACCCTCTTCTCTCCAGGCTTCTCACTCCTGTCTGGGAAGGGCCTTTGGGCCGTCCATGTGACTTGACTTGAAATAGACCATTTCTGCTGTGAGCGGGTCCTTGTTGGGCCAGTCATAGCTTGATGTGACATATGACCAGGAAAGAAACCCCATTTGATGTGGAACACAGTTTAACCGTGGTCTATTTTAGGAGCTTGGAAACATTTGTTCCACAGGAATATATCCCTGTTCCAGTTACAATGAATCCTCAGCTAGACCCATGCTGGGACACTTGAACAGGCAGTAAAAACAGACTTGCTGGTTTCATTTAATATGGTATTGAGGGTTGTGAATGACTGTGGGTGTTTAGGTCTGTGGTTAACTTAAGTGCCTGCTATATGTTACAGCTACTCTTTTGTTTTCCCTACAGCAGATCTACAGAACTGGGCTAATGAAGTGTGCAGCCAAATAAAAGGAACAAAGGTAAAGTCAAAGATGGTAGCATTTTCTCTTTGTTTTGTGTTTTCCTCATGACATTCCTGACACCCCTTCTGAAGCAGACTCCGTGGTAATCTTTGGCTAGAAAACAAATTTTGAGGATCCTCAAAAATTGCTCGCAGCTTTGGCTTCTTCAGTCTGGTTTTCTGTAACTGTAAGGCGTGTGAAATCACCATTCACAAATAGCTTCTGAACTTGCTCTCCGGTTTCAGTCAGTTTTAATAGAGATCGAGGTCTTGTGATTATTTGATTTGTGATGAGAAAGTTAATCAGAACACCTGAGACTGCCTAGGAGAATGCCTTTCTTGATCCAAAATGCAGGAGAAGCTTCAGCTGAGTTTGTCCCAGAGTGCTCACAGGGAAGAAACCTGGATTTGGGTGATGCCAAAAAATGCCAAGCATGCAAGGCATTAAACCCAGAGCCATCAGCTAAAGAAACTGTTTGACTCCTTAGTTCTAGGGAGGAACAAATCCTGCTTGTGCATTCCAACATGAAATAAATAAGAGCTTTTGCACTGGAAGAACACCAACCCCATGCTTGAAACAGATAGTGGCTCTGGTTCAAGTTTGTGTGCACAGCCTGCTTAACACCGTGGATGTGGACTGTGGTGTCCCAGGTGTCCCATCACCCCTTCTAGGAGCTGTGATGAGCTTAGCTGTTGAAAGACTCAAATTTCATTGCTTAAAAGAAAAACCAAACATGCCAAAAAAACCCACCTTTCTGAGCAGGCAGTTCCTCTTTGTCTCATAAGTCTTCATGCAGCCTCCTGCCTTGGCAGCTGCTCAGATCCTCTGGGACAGAGGAGTGAATCAACAGCCATTAGTGGCTGGCAGTGCTTACACTCTCTTTTCTATCCCGTAAGATCTGAACAGATGCTGGAAATTAAAGGTATCAGTTCCCAAACACCCATCTTTAAAGCACAACTTATACAAACTGAAGAAAACCCCTGAAATATTTTCCAACCCTTTTTTTTGGAGTTGCTACCGAAATTGTAGATTTACTTTATCAAGTACTGTGACAACAAGATGTCATGGGCCTTTGCATTTGTTGTCCTAACCTTTCAGGTTAATACAACCTTGCTTGTGTTTTCTTCTAGCTTGTCTGAGAACTTCAACCTGGGTTCTTTTTTTCAGTCACTGCTGATACTAAAAATTCAGCCCCCAGTAAGGCCTTCACAGATCAATAGCCCTTCAGACACATGGGAGTGTTTCCAAAACCTAATAAGCAATTAGGTGGGTCTTACTAATGGTCCACAAGGAACAGCAGAATCCAGCAACTCTTCTAGGTTTATTAACTCTTCTTAAGTGCCCTCGAAAAAAACTAGGAGTAGTTGTCTCACAAGATTAAATGTTACTGCTCCCCAGACCACCAGATTTCGTTTGGAACACCTGCTGAGCCCAGCATCACCAGTCTGTTTCACAGCAGAGTAGAATTACACATCAAGACTCAAATATAGCAGCACTCCTCAGCCTCAGCAGCTCCACACAGAGGAATGACCATGATCTGCCTTTTCCTTCTTTGTCTAAAAAATAACTTGATGTTAATCTATTTGTTAAAGATGTTTTTACTGCTAATTTCTTTCAGGAGCCTCCCAGAGATGCATTTGTTACTGTCAACATCACAAATGCTGCTGTCCCCCAGACCTCTGAAGACATGTGTCTCCTGGTCCCCTCGGGCTCTCCTGTCCCTGGAAACTTGTGCTGCACCTCTGGTCACACTCCTTGCAGGAATGAGAGCCCCAGCACAGAGCCTTGTGAGGCAGGAGAGTTTCCTGTGTTAACTGAGACTGATGACTACCAATTCCCACCAGTTCCCACAGAAGATGAATACATGGATAAGGATCTCAATAACACTGATTATTTATCTTTACTAAGTCAGACTGCCAGTAAAACCATGTCATCATTTTCAGAACCAATGGAGGCGGGGGAGAATGACAGCTTGAACCAGTACTTTTCGGGTATTGGGAGCACAGAGGATGTATCAGTCTCTCAAGGCTTTCATTCTCCCTCCAATACAGATGGGGCACACATTGCCACGGAACAGCTTCTACAGAAATCTTGCCAACATGCCCACAGTTGCCCGAAGGAAACAGGCAACAAAGACACAGATCATTTTGCAACAAACTGTGACTCAGAGAAGATCTGTGTGAGGTGTGGCATTTTGTACAGAGAATCTCCCCAAAAATGTGGCAAACCCTTTTGTGCTGTGGCTGACAGCACCTCCACCTCCCCAGAAACTGGTTCCTGTGCCCAGTGCACCTGTGGTTTGAATTTTCTCTCTGCTGGTCAGAGCACTCTAGCAAATGATCTTGGTATGGAAGATGCACATTCAGATAGTACCAACATGAAGTACCAGAACACAAATAGAAGCACTTCAGGGACACACAGAAGCACTTCAGGGACAAAGAGCAGCACTTCAGACCTCCCGCCAGCATCTGGTAAGCCCATTAGGCTTCACCCATACACAGTTGTATAGGATTGTTCTCCTTGCTAGCTCGGTAGTATTCAGAGGATCTGATTTGGGAGAAGAAAATTATGCTTTTTCACTTAATTGCCCTGAAGCTAGTCCAAAAAAAATCTGAAATTTTAAGGCCATTTGGTTGGTATTGAATTCTGCAAGAAAAATGAACTCTGATCTAACCAGAAATGCAGAGCCCATCTTCTGGATGTCACTGCAGAGGCCAGGCAGTTCTGTTAGCAGGTGTGTGTATTGGAGAAAGTTAGAAAGGACACAGTATAGGGACCTAGAAGCTGAGCTAAGGAAGGGTACACAGTGCTCAGGCAGATACTTTTCATTCACCAGTGTGCACACGTATTTTTTGCCATTAAAGTCCAGTTACATTTATACAGTGGTCAGTGAAACTCCAGCTGGAGCTGTAAACTGGTGTCTGCAACTGGGTCTGAGAGATCATCTACAATTTTCTGCTTATAGCTCTTTCTCTTTGTTTTTATTTGCTGGGATATAAACGTTCACATAAAATAGTTTCATACAGACACTGTTTTTCCATACACATATGCTATGTCCGCTAAACAACTCTGAAACACTGATTAGTTTACTAATTGTCTATCAATTTATTAATTGAGTAAATATATCAAAATTGTCAAATGAAAACAGGGAAAAAAATCACGGAAGCAAAACCAGCAGAACGGAAGTTATGCGCCCTCTCTGGGAGAAACCTTCCTTTTCCCGGACTTTTTTTCAGTATAAAAGTCTCTAATCTGCCTGTCAAATGTTATTAGTCATTTTAGATTATAATCTCATAAAGTTGGATGCTCTATTTTTATTTGTATCAGTGCACTGCCAAGCATAATGAGACGTTAGTGTTGAGTTGGACATCCAAGTATTACTGTAATACCCACAGCAGTTGTAAGCTGTGGCCCTTCTTTAAAACCATGCCTTAAAATTTCTTACAGAGACATTCTTGTCAGTCTGCCAAAGCCCCAGAACAACACACTTGAAGGCCCTTCCTCTCTCAGCATGCATTCCATGTGGGAATCTGAAAGTGTGTAGCGTTCATCTTCTGAAGAGCAGAAACTTTCTGCTGCTTCAGTTTTCCTGAAATCTTGACGCAGTTTCACTGTCAGGTCTATACAAAATGCAGCAGGAGTAAAGAGAACACAGATTATCTTTTTTCTTATTGTTGGACTCTTGAAGTACAACTGAAAGTCAAGTTATATTTGGTACTGCTTTTCTTTCTAAATATGACACAAAGAGAAAGAGGAAAATATTAAGGAGCAACAGAGCAAATGGGAGAGCTTGGATATAAGCACTGTGCCTGCAAGTGCCATCTTAGATCTGCAGCACAGTTCTTTATATGGGATTTTGAATTGTGTCTGTGCCTTTGGATATGTACATGCTATAGTGCCATCTGGTGAAACCTGAGCACAGATACCATGTTCCTAATTTGCCAGTTTTTACGCATGACGACAGGAAGATACTGACAGAGCTGTGGGCAGTATCAGAGCGTGGGTTAGTTGATCTGTGGGCAACCTGGCATGCCCCCCTGGCAGCTCCTGGTTGCATGAGGACCAGGACAGGGCTTAGCCATAGGTTCCTCACTGAAGCAGCCCAGTCACACTGAGGCTGCACATGTGGGTGTGTCAGAATCTGTCATTTTGCTAGGCCTTGTGAAATGCCCAGATGGAATAAATGTGCAAGTAAAATAACTTTCTGTAAAGCTTTTCAGAGCAACTGAAGCCACCAGGCTTTGCACACAATTATGCTAAGACAGAATGGTACAAAAGAGGGTGGATGAAAAATGGGAAGAAAAAGACCATGAGAAATTCCATGAAGTTTTGGTCTTGGTTCACTAGCACTCAAAATGCCAACAGAACTGGAACTCTGTCCCTCTTGTGAAACAATCCTAGAGGACCAAAGTGAACCTCTGGACAGGTGCCCCCTTTCCAGGGTTGCCACTGGAGATGGAGGTAAGCCTTGAAGCAGTTCTTCAAACCCCACAGGCCTGGAGGCAGTCAGAACATGAAGGGTGGGTCAGTTCAGGCCTGCCTCAAGTTCTGTGCATAACACATATTCTGTGTATAACACATGAGTGCATGAAAACTTAGCTGACTCATAACTGGGACTGGTTTTGCAAAGCCTTTCACTTCCAGATCCCAAACCAGCCTGGTTTGGCAGTGACAAACAATTCTCACCACCTAGAGGCCATTAAATGTCTCAGAGAAAATTGTTTGCCTGCGTTGTTCCAGTTCATAGTGAACAATTACCACAAAAATTAATCTGTCTTTGTTATTAATATCAGCTAGTCTGAAGAGATCAAAAGGCTGAAACACTGCAGAGAACAATGCCTTCACTCTGAATGTGTCCCTTATACTTTTCAGGTTGGAAGCACTTTTCTTGCACAGTGTAGGAAGCTCTTGTGTCCATGTTCTGTGCTTTGGGGCCTTAAATATCCTTTTGTTTCAGCATGGTGTCTTCAAAAAGCACAGAAGCTTTGCCAGCCACATTCAGCTAAACATTATAAATGTGTTAATCTGCCTTTTTTTTGCCTCCCCACTGTCACATATATTTCTAAATTTTTGATCCCTTGCTGAGCACTGGTAACATTCTTCACAGCACCTTTTGCAAGTGACAGGCAATCTGTTTAAAGACAAACAGTTATTTTTGTACTGCCATTATGCCCAAGAGTTTTGTTCATGGCAAACAGCCAAACTGAATCTAATGCAGGGGAAAAAACCAGCAAGGAAAATCTCCCGCCGAGAAAACCCTTATGGACATCTCATGTTAATCAGCAGCACTTGGAAAGAAAGCAAAGAGCTAGCAGTGCAGTGGTTTAGGTGAAATAAATAAGATTGCTTAAGGGGGGGCCTGTTAGAGACATGCTCAAGTGCTGCCCAGACTCAGCTCTGAGCAGGTACAGATCCTGATTCCACACAGCTGGAGACCAGCGCCCGTGACCACTGGAAAAACAGCATTTCTCTGGGCTGGGCCATGTTTATCTGCAAGGAAAAAGGGATTGTCTTAAGTGTTGAGGAATGTAATGAAGAAAAGCACAAAGTATCTTAAAGAAGTCAGATCAGTCTGCAAGTAATAATGAGGTGAAGCACAGCAGGAGAAATACTTCTTAGTAATTGTGTTCACAAGCTAGGAAAATTTTGTTTACTTGGTTTCTTCAGTTTGTTTCATTCTCAAATTTTAGCAAGCTTGTTAGTTTGATGTTGGAAGTTTGTTCTCTGTTATTTTCTTTCTGCTCTGAGGAAAGCTTATTAATTCCCAGATCCTGGTCCTGCTGTCACTGAGGTCAGCAGCACAGTCCTTGAATAGCAAAAAGATTGCTTTTATACTGAAAGATCTCTAACCTCAGGCAGACTGACTGAAACCATAACTCTGTTAAGTTGCTGTAAGTGTCTCTTCAACGGCGTCAGTCTACATCCAGCTAAATCCATGCAGGGGCTAGGTGAGTGCCAGAGTGTACCTACATGGAGGATCTGGACTATATAATGTAATTGGATAAGCTCTGTGTTGTTTGGACACTGTGTGACTGTGTGATCTGATGTTACCCAAATGGTGGAATTGATTGGGGGTTTATTGACTCTTTGCCAAACAGTGTGATTTTTGGGACTCTAAAAAAATAAATCTCATAATCAGAAATAATTAGCATTTCCTCACAAAACGGCAGGCAGAGGCAGATTTGATACAGCTTTGTGCATCAGGCAGCACAAGGAACATGAGATTGTCACCTTCTCTCTGGCTTCCCAGATCACAGCTCAGAGGGAAAATGTTTCCAGTCCTTCCAGACAGGCTCCTTGTGCATGACAGACTGTCCTGAGAGGACAAAAATGGAAATAATGAAAAGGTCCAGTGGAAGGCATTGATTATAAGAGCATCCTCATGTCACAGGGGAAAAAATAATGGAACAAGAACAAAGCCACCACAGCAGATTAAGTTCACTGTACTAGGTGTCCACCTTGTGAGGGGAAAATATTAATCACGCTTGTCTTCTTTTCTCCCCCCCCTCCTTCCTTAGGAAATGTGACTGGAAACAGTAACTCCACCTTTATTTCAAGTGGACAAGTAATGAATTTCAAGGGCGACATCATTGTTGTCTACCTTAGCCAAAACTCTCAGGAGGGGGCAGCGGCCTCGGGGCTGAGCGAGGAGAACGTGGGCAGCCCGGTGCAGGAGGAGAACCTCAGCCGCTGCGAGACTTTCGCGGGCAACGCCCAGCACTACAAGGAGAAGTGCGCGGAGCTGCAGGGGGCCTGCCCAGCCCCGGGGAGCGGGGGGCCACGGTGGCCTGCTGGAGCCCTGGCCCAGGAATGGGGCCCGTCCTGCGGCGGACAAGCCTCCCAGCCCGTGCAGGAGGAGGGGAAGCTGGGACACTTCTCAGAGAAGGTGTTGAACTGAGGGGACACGGTGTCCTCGCTGCGGGCCGGGGCACAGGCACACAACCCCCGACGGGGTGTGGGGCTGCTGCCGTGCTGCCAGAATCCTGGGTGTCACAACAGACCGGGAGACTGTTGCTGCCCCCGGTGTCTCCTGGGAAATTTCACAGCTGGAAGGACCCTCATGGCGCACTTGGTGGCGGTGGTGGTGCTCTGGGTGGAGGTGGCCGAGGGGCACGGGCACGTGCATGAAGCTGGGCGCGCTGCTCCTGTTGCAGAAGCAGCAGCAGGGCTTTCTCCTCTCCCCCACAGGGAGATGGGCTCCCTGCCTGCCCCCCATTCCCTGCCACCTCTCCCTGGCAAGTGGAAAAGGGAGTTGAGATCTGTCGACCTGGGGACTCTGTGAGGAGGAGAGCACTGCTGGCCAGGTGTGCAGGATGCTCCTGGAGAGGGGACCATGTGGCCAAGGACTGGATTCATGGAGGTCCCTGACTCTGCCTTGGGGTTTCTCTTTTGTAACTAAGCTGTACCCATTTTGCTGGTCTTGGACATGGAAGGAAGACATGGTGCTTCTGCAATCTTTGCTTCCCTATGGTCTTTCCCCAAGAGACCAGACACTCCAGTCTCGAATCAGAACCAGAGTCAAGGTCCTGGGCTGCCCCTTATTGACTTGTGGGTATAAATAGGTGTGTGTAATGCTGCCACAAGCGGATGATAACATGCAAAATACAGCTGATATGCCTTAAAAGCATATCAGATTAATCTCGAGCAAAGAGCATTTAAAGTGACCCTGATTCACCTCTGCCTTATTGCACCTCTCCAGAGGAGTTCAAACCTCTGGAGACAAGAGTGATGTGTGCCTGGTACACTGCTGCAGGAATAACAACACTGTAGTTTAAGACAAAGAGCTGCTAGGAGGTGGAGGAGGAGTCTGTGAAAACCAGCTGTGGATATTTCCTGAGTTACAGAAGAGGGAGGGATTACCCAAAGATGGAAAATTTGGTGAAGGTCAAACACTTGTTCTTTTACCTGCTCAAACAATTTTGTCATTCCCTTTATTATTTTCATTAATAGGCAGAGATTTACTGGGGTAGCATGAAGCTATTTCCAGAACTTGGCCTGTATGAGCCGAAGTCAGAGTGTAGCATCTTCATACTGAGAGCTGATGAGCAATGGGACCAAAGGTTTGGCATTAAAGAATAATAGTAGTTGTATTTAGAAGGGCATCTTGGTTACTCATCTGGCTTTGGTTCATGTCCAATATCCTGCAGCCTTCTCCAGCAGTGACTGTGGAGAGAAAGATGAAGGGAACAGAGTCTCAAGGGACTCCCAAGAGAAAAAGATAACATTTTTAATGATTTCCTGACAAGGGATAATTTTCTGACATTCTCCTGCAGGTGTAATTGCTGCAGGAATCTTACCTGCAGCTGGGGCCTTCAGGAGGATAAGTGCTCTGTTTCCTGCCAGATGGCAAAGGGATCGCTTACCTAGTGTAGTTTTGGCTTCCCTGATGGAAAAGGTCTCTGGTTGGGAGGGCTTCTCCCCAGGAAAGTTTTAACGCTGAGGAGTTCACTGTATAGCTGGTGTTTCCAGTAGTACTTCTCTCTGGAGAAAGAGCACCTGTAAAGCTGGCAAGGTGATCACTGTGTCACGATGAGCTTAAACGATGGGCTTAGGCACCTTCACCTCTCCAGAGAATAATTCTGCATTGTTTATATATCTGGGATGTAAAGTTCAGTACAAATGTGCAAGACTCTCTCTTGAGTGACTGGCAAAAAGGGCAAATGAACAACCAGTCTCACTTCACCTCTGTGGCCTTCAAATCACCCTGGCCTAGACTCAGACAGGCAGGTAGAGTTTCCCATTCAGTGATGGCCCAAGCTACCTCTGCCTCTCTGAAGGTGTGTAACTGAGACTCTCTTGTCTGTGGTGTTCTTTTGTCTTTCCTACGGGATCTTTTACAACCTCTTTCCAGTCTCTTCTGGAGTAGTTCTGTATCCCCTAGGCACTAGTACAATAGAGACAAGGAAGCAGAACCAGCATCACCTTCAAGCAAGGTGGTATAGATATTTTCCCACGTCATCCTAATTTTTTCAGTTGCTTTTTTATGGAAAGCATTCCCTAAGACATGAGTTCTGCTGGAAAGCATCCAACCACAGCCCCATTTACAGGGCAGGCAGGACTGAATTCTTGCACTCATCTCTGGGTAAATTTATCCAGGTCTGTCTTCTTCTCCTTCTCCTTCTTTCTTCCCTTGGTTTGTAACTGCCACCAGAGAGCAGCTCAAAATCCTGGTTTGAAGGGAGACAATGGGAATTTATTATGTGTCCTCAATGAGGACACATTTTTCACTTGTTGAATTTCAGGTTCCTACTGGGCAAGGATTGAAAGGGCAAGGATCATCAGCAAGCGTGAAGAAATGAGTCCCATATGGGAAACATGATGCACCAACAGACCCAATTCTTTTTCTTCCTCCAGAGTCTATCTCAAAGTGAAAAAATGATACCACAGCCATTAGCATGCTGCATGTTCCCTGGGTCTCTGCCTGACTCCTTAGACAAGGATCCCAAATGGACTTCTTTATCCTCATGATTTAATTTGTCGTCAGTTTAGAGCTGGGAGTGGTTTTTAGCATCTGTTTGTACAACAGGGACCTGTGCATTGGGCACTAATTTGGCTTCTGGCTGCTATTGTAATAGACATAATTAATGATAATAAAAATTTGAAATATCTGTTTCAGAAAAGGTGAAGGTTTTATTTGAATAAATAGGGAAAATAAAATACATTATTATATGTCTCTGCCTGTTAAAAGAAAAAAGAGCAAAATGCAAGTATAATTACATTCCTTGTTAGGCTTTTGTAACATTTTTTGTATGTTGAGTTGTTATAACAAGAAGTGCTTACCTTCCACAGTGTGCTCTGCATGTTCTGCCCCTGCACTGAGCCAGATAGGAGCCCTCACACACCTGGTGAGTTAATGCTTTACTGCTGAGAACTAGGCACTGATTCCGACTCATTCCTGAGGTTTCCTCCTGCACACTGTGCATTTTTACAAGTCTTTTCATTGGAGGAGTCACTTGAATTATCCTTGGTGAATATAGTAGGTGTTCTTGAAAGTCAGCCGCTTCCAGACCTGGCAGGACAGGAGTAACTCTGCATATAGCCATGGGAAAACAAGGACACTGGAGCAGCCCTTCTTATCCCCATGGAACACAGAAAGGCATTGAACATCAATATAGACAGTAATGGCTGCTAACCTGTGTTCACACAGGGACTGAAAGCTACTCGACAAGGCTTACAGCACCTGTAAGTGCTACCTGGGAGTAGCACCACTAAAATGTCATTTTTACTTGCCCATTCAAGTTTCCTCCTTTTTATCATGTTGATGCTATCTGAGCAATTACACCCCTGTGTCTATCATAAAACAGTATGCTGCTGGAAGATGTCTTTGTGCTTATTGGGTATTTAATAGAGGTCTCATTTTATCAGATACCTCCATGCACATTATGCAGTAGTGCCCCTATAAAAATAATCTACCATGACTGGAAAATTTACTTTTGCAGCACCTTGGCAAACCCCAGCATATACCCCTGTTTCCCACTGCTCTCACTTTGATAGTGTGGTTGCTTGGTTTTTCCTTCTGCCAGGCATTCAAGTTGGTTGTGGTCTCCAGGATGATTGTGTTGTCTCTGCAGCAAGCGTTGTTCCAGTCTTGCCTTCAGGCCTTCCAGCTGACTTGTCACATGGTTAAACATCTGCTGTGTTGTAAAATGTGAGCATTCATAAGCATGAACTTTGTGAAAAAATGCTTTATTACAATTCTTTCTGGCTTTTGAACAAGACAATGACTGCCTAGCATTAAGGAACCCTGTTGCAGTAGGTGAGGATGCCCAAAGGTCCAGTCAGATGTGTTTTAACACTCATTTTTTATTTCTTCTTCTGGCTAGTTGGCTTATAGTTTCCTTGTTTTGGCTGAGGATTACCACAGCTCTTCTGGTTCATTTCTTGGCATGCCTCACCACTTGGTTGGTCCTTGGACGTTGCACCATTTTTTACTTGCATCAAAGCTGACAGGGCTGTTCCATCATGTTCTACTGGTGGTCTGACATTTCTATATAAAATATGTAGATAGTCATACATGAAATTACTCCTATTTCAGTTTCACAGGAAACTGTTGAAAAGGTTTCCAAGGAGAGCAAAGGAGCTTGGGAGTGTTTGGGACCACCTGTACAAGTGGGACATATACAAGTCAGTGGGACTTGGCAGAATGCATCCAAGGCTGCTGGAAAGGCTTGCCAACATTTATTGCAGAGGCACAACGAAACATCTTTGACAGGTCATAGAGTTTGGGGGATGTCCCAGTGACTGGAAAAGAGGAAATATTACACCCATCTACAAAAAAGGAAAAAAAAAAAAAGATTTGGGAAATTACAGATGAGTCAACCTCACTTGAGTACCTTGAAAACTTACAGAGTGGGCTCTCCTGGGAGCTATTTCTGGGCATGAAGAAAGCAACTGGGAGAAGCCAACACATAGCTAACTCAGCCCTCTCCCACTGTTTGTTATTTGCTTCATCATTGATTCCATAGAGACCTGGAAGCATGATCTTCCTTATGAAGATCTAGGCAAAGAAGGCATAAAGGAAAATCTTCAGGTCTCCCTCTCTCATTTGTAATTAACTGGCCAACTCCACTCAACAGTAGACCTACCTTTTCCTTGTCCTGCTTGCTAACACACAGTATATACTATGTTAGTACTTTCTTGGTATTCTTGACATCTTTTACCAGCTCAGGCTGCGGCTGGACTTTAACCTTTTCCTCTGCATCTATGCATGCCTGAGTGGTATTTCTATATTCTGCTTTGGAAGCCTGTTCCTTTTTCCATCACTCTCATGTTCCTTTTTTTGCATCTGAGTTCTTTCAGTATCTCACTGTTTAACCAGGCTGGTTTCTTGCTGTGCACGTGTAGGTGGATGGAGTGCTCTTGTGCATGGAGAATGCTGTCTGAAAGTCTCCCAATGCTCCTGAACACCTTTGGCTTTCAAGGCAGACTTCTGGATTCCTCCTGACAGCTCCCTCAGCAAGATGAACTCTGCTCTTATGAAGGTCTGGGGTTTTGCTCTGCTACTCACCTTCTTCACACTCCTCAGGACAATCTTATCAGTGCAGACAAGGCTGCCACTGCCAGTCTTCAATTGTTTGAAGAAGATTTTATCTGTTTCCACATCAGATCTTCCATAGCAGACATCTACCATAAGAACTTCCTTGATGGTGACCCCTCTGATTTTGACCCAAAGACACCCAGCTAATCTGTCCTCTTGCCCATGTCCTCAAATCACTCTTTTACATAGAGTATAATCCATCCTCCTCTTCCACCTTTTCTATATTCCCTCAGAAACTTGGAAGCTGTTGTGGGGTTTTTTTGGTTTTTTTTGGTTTGTTTTTTTTTTCCTCCTTATAGAGCTATTTCCTTAGCTGGTTTCTAAAATGATAGAAAAACCTAACATTTCACCAAGTTCCCCGTTATAGGTCAATATTCTTTATCTCATGCCTGGGAATGGGCCTTCAAATTTCCTGCCTGTAAGAAGGGGAGGCTGAGAGGCAAGGGTCGGAGCTGGTATGTGGAGCAGAGGCTGAAAGATGTGTTCCCTCTTCCCATTGCCCTGTAGAGATGTGGGGACACAACAGGAACTTGCTGCTGCTGGAAATGCAGTGTGGCCAGCAGGATCCTGGAGGCTTTGTCATTCCCAGTGTCTAATACCAGGTGTTATCCAATGAGACCTCAGTCTCCTCTGTCCTGCAGGGGAAGAAGCAGCTGGCAACTCATCCATGGTTTCCATCAGATGAAATCAGGCCTGTGTGTGTCTCTCTCAGAAAAAAATCAGTGAATACAAAATGAACTGAATTTGCCATAAGCAGCACATGAGGATAAACCATTTCAAATGCAGAAATCGCTGCATCAATAGGCTGTTCCTATTGATTGTCACTGGATTATTATGGAAAGCTATTTATACAAGGTCTCAATTATTTGAAGCACCTCAAATGAATATTTAGAAGGTGTTTTTTAGCATGCAGGCCTGCCATTACAATTCTCAGTTACATATCCTTAGGAAGCAGCTTGCTTTATTTATTCTCTCTGGTTTTTTTCAATTCTATCATTCATTTATCTCCCTTTTAGTCCTGTAGGCACCAGTCAGGCACAAAAGTTCTTGCTCTCTGTTGGAAATACAAAACAGTTACCCCAGGGTGTCTTGGTTTGGGAAGA